>JADRCH010000102.1:7733948-7794183 GCA_019843965.1 Rhynchomys soricoides
GAGGCAGAGGCAGAGGCAGAGGCAGAGGCAGAGGCAGAGGCAGAGGCAGAGGCAGAGGCTGAAGTTACATGGCCACAATCCACAGAGCCACCAGAAATTGAAAGAGGCGAGGAAAGAGTCATCCTTTGAACCTTCAGGGAAGACATGGCCCTGCTGCCTTCTTTAAGTTTGGACTTTTGGCCTCTAGAACTAGGAAAGAATAAGTTTTCATTGCTTGAAGTAACCAAGTTCGAGGCCGTTTGTTCTGGAAGCTCTAGGAAACGAGTGTACTTGACTTAGGAGGAAAGGCCGAGGGATTTGGAATTCAGCTGCACAAAGTCTTCAACTGTGATTTATTTTTTGGACGAATTACAAACTCTGAGTCACAAGAGGCCCCATCTGGGCTTGAATCACTTATTGCTTTATCTGCCTTCTGTGAGCATCTCTGTCTGGTCCTCTGGGTGAGATGATTCCCCAAGTCATCCTCATCTTTACCATGTCAGGGTTCTGATAAAGATGAGGATGGTAGGCTGTTAGTCCAAATCTTTAGAGGCATCTTTGGAGATGATACAATCTACCATCCTTCAAGTGGTATGTTCTTGCCTCCGAGGATGGAGACAATTTCATTCTGAGGTGCAGGAGGAGCGGCATGATGCCGTCCTCAGAGCTGTGCACCCAAATGACGTTTTCTTTTTTTTTCTTTTTTAAACAGAGAAATGAAAATAATGTCATGTGGCTGGTTTTCCTTTCTTCATTCTTCACAGAAGGTGGGTGGATATGACTCTGGAAAATTAACATCAAATGCTCATGAGGAAGAAGGGCTTTCCCATGAGGAGCTGAGTACCCAAGCCTGCAGTTGGGGGTGACCATCATTGGGTCACTACTACCTGAGATGTGGATGGTTGTATGGAATCGCCTTCAAGTTTTGTAACAGGAACAAAACAACACAACCCTTGAAGCTGTCCTGTCTTCAAGGATGTATATTCTTCAAGGAAATCCCCAATACCAACCACTGTAGCAGAGTCTATGTTACATGGATGAGTACCATGTCTGTCCAAGGGGATTCATTGCTAGAGAATCAGCAAACATCCAGTTAACAGTAAACGTTCTGCTGCTGCTTCTAATAAGATCCCATGTGTCTCTTCAGCCCCGTGTAAGCCTCCAGCGTCTCCTGCCAAGTGCTGGCTGGTATAGTGGCCCCCACCAGTCACTGCTTCCTATCAGTTCTCCCGACCTCTCTAGTGTCAGAAGTGTTATATGTGTGCAAGACATCTTATCGTGAGTGTAATGAGCACCTGAGGTGACCAGCTTATAGAGAGAAAGGGTTCCTTTTGGCTCATAAGTTTAGCAGGTTCAGTCCATAACCCATGGACCCTGTGGTAAGGCAGAGCACAAGAGTGGCAGATGGTGACAAGACTGTTCACCTCATGACAGACATAAAAGAGAAGGAAAAGGAGCTAAAACCCCAATATTCTCTTCTAGGGCTCGCCCCTTACAACTTAAAGATCTCCTACTGGTCTACACCAGCTTCCAATAGTGCCAAGCATACGGCTAGGCCTTTAATACATGGACCTTAGAGAACACTGAAGATCCAAACTACAGCAGTGTGTAAATGTTCCCCTTGGCTTTGCAGCTGGCATGAGGAGGGGCGATTCCAGCTAGGGCAAGGTTCAAGTGTGAGAGAGTTTGTTTTTGATAGCCTCTGTCTACCACCCATCCCCAGAAACCCACTTTCTGTCTGCTTCTGTGTCCCTCGGGACATCTGGACTTCACACTTCCATCTTCTTGCCTGTCTTCTCTACTTGTTCTCAGCTGTTCTCTGATCCAGTGCTTTAAAATTTGAATCTGTTGAACAACAAAGGTTCTATCTGCAAATTTAGCATCCTTTTATTTCCAAGGAAGCTTTCTGAAGTTCAGGGCCTCCTCGGATGCTCCAAGAGCAAATCAAATCCTGGAAACTTCAGACCTGTGTCTGCAGGATGGTAGAGGAAGGTCCTCTAGAGTCCATCACATCAGAGATGTGGTGATGATATCTGTCTCCGTGATCCACACCTGTGGACTCAGTAGACAGATGGATGTCTGTAAATGATAGATTTCAGCTTTAACCCAGAGCCAGTATTGGAAAACAAATGTTTGCAGGGCTCCTTTTGTAGGACCCCTCTTGTGAGGGGCTGACAGGGTGGTAGGTGGGGCAAGCTGACAGAATCAGGGTTCCTTCTGTAGCATGACCATAGGGGATGAACTGTCTATGCAATTTTGGCCTTTCTCTTAAATATTCTTAGTTAATTTTGTCCTGAAATATATAAATCAGGTAGTTAGTGTGAATCAGGCCAGTGTGTAGCCACAGAAATCCTCCAGTCTCAGAGGAAGGAAAGTCCAGCTGCTCCCTTCATGTCAAACCTTGTAAGTCAGACACTCCCCGTCTTTATAAGTACTGGTGGTCTCTAAAGGATCTGGCTAGTATGAGAACCAGATGCAGATGGTTATTTCTGGTGTTCTCTCACCCTCTTTCAATGATATAATGTGGGACAACTTGGTTAACGGGACCAAGAGAAGCCCATTTCAAATCTTGTCTGTCCTTTGCTGGTCGTGGTTCCTTGGTAAGTTGTCTCTTTCTACCTTATTTTTTTTTCAGCTATGCTTTAGACAGAATAAGTATGTCCACCATGTAGGTATGACTGTTGTTGTGTCTGTGTCCTGGTAGCAGGCTAGGACCTCCTTGTCTCCTCCTCAGTGTGGAATACAGAACAGGCCAGCAGCAGATGCTGGCCTCACGAGCTCATTTCTGCCACTTTCTGTCACTGTGCTGGAATGTCACAGGGCTCTGCTGAGACATAAACACTAGTCTACAATGAAAAGCCATTCTCTCTCTCCCCTTTCCTGGGGACATATGTCTATAGCGAGAACATAGGTCAGAGCAAGGGCAAAAGTTCTTCACCGGCTCCCAGGCCAGCAGGATTCTTGGCAATGCAGGTGGGAGGATCTGTCATCAAGATAACATTCTCCTTGCTGCAGGGCACCTGCCAGTAAGGGTAGAAAAGACAGGCACATTGTCCAGGAGTATGGGTCACTTTTCACTTATTCAGTATTGTGTCTTATAAAGACTGTGATCAGGTGACCTGGAGGTTGACCAAACTGCCAATGGGGAAGGGGCTAGACTCATGAGGTGAGACTCAGTAAGGGCAGGCTAAGCCTCTCCTCTCAGGGACACTGCCCTGGGGCCTGTCCTGCTTCTAGCTTTCTTTGATTGTGAGATTCAGAACAATCTCCATACTGTAGCAGCAAAGACGACAATCCTAAAGGATACCTGGGTCAAAGCTGTGGCACCTTTGTTGACTTAACATTGGAAGTCACAGAGCATCATGGCTGCCATAGTCGCAAGCCCATTGCAGAACACATGCAAGTCTGCCTGTGTCCCCATTTTCTTTACTCTAATTCCATTGTGTCCCTAGGGTCAAGCATATTTCCCTTTTTGCTGGTCTCCTATATGTGAAAAAGCACTGAGAAACAGAGTGAAGAAACCTGAGGGGTCTGGAATCCTTTGACTAGTGTCTGCCTTTACTGCTCCTTTTTGGTATTAACCTGTCTCGCTCATTCCCCATTGAGGATAGAGCATCTCTTGATGAAGGATGCTGAATTCACTTCATAAGAAGAGTGGGTAGATCCTTCTGCAGCCATCCCTAAAACTCACAACCTGCTATATTATTAGAGGAGTAAGCATGTCCCCTTGGGTCCCCAGGCAAGTCCAGAGTTTTTCCTGATTGTTCCAAGGGACATTACTGCTGCTTGAGATGAGTATAGGAGTCAGGCAAGACTACCTCCCCAACCCCTTTCTCCATTAGGCCTTGCAAATAAAGGCGTCCATGGGTAGGAACGGTGATTTAAGATGGTCCTGTTTGGATTCTTGCCATTTTGGAGAGAAGCACAGAAACTGTGAGTCCCTGGATATTTTTGTTAGGGTTACTCTTGCTGCGATGAAAACCATGACCAAAAAGCAAATTGGGGAGAAAAGGGTTTATTCAGCTTACATTTCTACATTGCTGTTCATTATTGAAGGAAGTCAGGGCAGGAACTCAAACCGGGCAGGATCTTGGAGAAAGGAGCTGATACAGAAGCCATGGAGGTGTGCTGCTTACTGGCTTGCTTCCCATGGCTTTCTCAGCCTGCTTTCTTATAGAACTCAGGACCACCAGCCCAAGGATGGCACCATCTACCATGAGCTGGGCCCTCTCACCCTTGATCACTAATTGAGAAAATGCCTTACAGCTGGATATCATGGAGACATTTTCTTTATTGAGGCTCCTTCTTCTCTCGATGACTCTGGCTTGTGTCAAGTTGACACAAACCTAGCCAGTACAATGGGCTTCTTTTGACTAGGAAGTAGACACACATAATGTGTACTCATTGTATGGTGAATGTCTGTGGTGTGATGTCTTGGAGCTAGAACAGTGTGACTTGGGAAGACACAACTCTGACACTGAGGTCAGAAAACAGATGCTAGAACAGATATAGAGTAGGCAGCCAGATAAAGGAATGGCTATTTATTGAGCTCTATCTCTATGTTTACAGATTCTGTGACATGCATGCACTATTTTATTTCATTCTCACAAAGATTCAAAAAGATGGAAACTGTCCATCTCAATCCAGAAAGGGAGATACTGAGACAGAGGTTAGCTAACTTGCTCACATTGAGCAGCCAGCGAGTGATATCTGTCTGTCTGTCTGATGCCCAGTAGGTCATTCCATGGCATAATTGGGAGAGGTGATGGAGAACAGACAAAAGAGGTACTTCCAAGAAGGAGTAGCAGGAAAGAAGTTAGTTGTATGGAAAGGGATCCATTAGGTTTCTTTCCTCTCTGTACATCTTAGTGGATGCTCATGTTTAAGAGACACCATGACCACAGGCTGCTTGGTGCTTGGGATTCAAAGGGATCAGAATAGGAGGTGGTCTTGTAGAGGACATATAGACATGGACAGATTTGCTTGTGTCCAGGGAGAAGCAAGGGCAGTCTGTCTCCCTGCAAACTGACAGTCACCTGCACTGGCATAGGATCCATAAGACAATAGTAGACATTTCTTTTTTCTATTCTCAGTCTAGACATTTCCTGGCCAATGTATTCCTTTTTTAGTTCTCTGGCAGAAGGTAGGATCCGGGGTATTGGGAATAGAAACTAGAAGTAGAAGCTGGGCTTATGGAGCTGTCTCAGCTAGTTGGTAGTAACCCTGTTTTCTCATCTCAAACATTCCTTCCAGCCCTGGAGTACGTAGTTTTTTCCCTAACATTGTATAATTTGGCTCAAACTTGCTCAGTTATTTGCTTTGTTGAAGAAACTCTCTGGTCCCTCCATTTCAAGGTACAAATTTTGTTCCATGAAGAAGCCTCGCAAAGGCCAGACTGGAGAGCTGCCACGCCTCTCAACCTTCTATCTTGGTGATCGTGTGTAGCCTCAGGCAATGTGCTCTTCTGTGGGGCAGGTCATACCAGATCCCTGGCAGCCTGTGAATCTCTTCTGTAAATGTGACTCCTAAGTCACCTTTGTGTGATTTCTGCAGCCAAGTCATCCTACAGGGCGATGCTCAAACATTCTCCCTTCAGTTTGCCCTTTGTTCTAGTCCTCAGAGCTACCGTGGGAACTTACCTGATGAATCATGGAACTGAGCCTACTAGGGAGCTGTGGGTATCATGGAGACCCTAACAGGGACTGAAGGGGGTTCTGGGTACCCAGTGGACTCAGGATTTAGTCAGGTTGTTGGAGCCCTCCTGAGCATGACTCTTCTCACACTGTTCCCGACATTGCCCATCTTTGGTTACCTTCTAACCCCCTTATCCCGCCTCAGGACTGGGCCTCTCTTCCCTGGATATTTGGCTTGGAGCTCCATCATTTTTGAGATGAGTTCCTCCTTTCTTGCTCATTCCCATCTCAGACAATCTTTTGGGGGGTGGGGTGAGGAGGTGAGAGGAGATGGGTCATAGCAAACTGCAGATGAGTCACCTCCCCAGGTTGACGTGGGGAGAAAAAGAATGGGTGGATATGCTGGGAGGAAAAAAATGACACTCAAACGAAGAGTACATCTGAATCAAACATTAGTCACTGGACACAGGGGAAAGATGCCCTCTCTGGGAGGGGCTGTGTGTGTATAGGGCTGTGGGTGGGGATTCTGTTATGGAGAACAGACCAGACAGCAATAAAACCTACCACCCAATGCGGCCATTTAATAAGTATAGTTTAAGAGTGGACTGTAGATCATTTAGATTCACAAATCAACATTCATTACTGATACCTATCAAATGGAGACTCTGTTAAATGCAAGAGGCTGCATTAGATTTCATGCTCAAAGAAGGAGCCACATCTCTGAAACTTCTGTAGAAATATAGCTTTGCTTCTCTGGTATCTAAAATGGCTAAGGCCAATCAGAGGTTAGAATGACACTAGTTTATTTATTTAGACCTCCAAGAGCTGTGGACCTGTCAACTTACCGTCTGAGGACAGTGGGCCATGCCCTACAGATGGAGGTCACAGTCACTCTAAGAAAGTTGAGATGGTTTAGAGTGAGTCTTTTTCACAGAAATTCATACTTTTGGTTTTGCAGGACAGAGGTGGGACCTCACTCTCTCTCCCTTCCTTTTGAGAGACTGGCTCCCTCAGTCTAGTGCTGACATCAATTCCTCCTTCACAGACCCTGAAATGAACTTGCATTTAGTAAGTTACCTGAGTAAGTTTCCTCTCCTAGAGCTGATCACTTCCTCTAACTCTGCCATTCTATTTGCAATCTTTTCTTCTACCTTCTGCTGTCATTGACTGCCTTCAGTGCTTCACAGCATCCTCCGCAGTCTCCAGGCTGTCTGTTGCAGCTGGTATTCATCTTACCCAAATGTCCCGGAATTGTGCTACAATGATGAGGAGATGGGCTGACTCCTGAGACCTGCTGAAGCTCCTCCTTAGAGGTTTTCGTGTGGGCAAACATGAGGTCGGTACTCTACAAATTAATTTCTCCTCCCTCCACACAACTGGCCTGCATTTTCCCCATCCTCCATGTATTGGTCTGGAGCAGATAACTTGAGATCTGGGCATAAGGATGTTCAGAAAATGACTAGTCCCTAAGGAACACCAGCTACAGGCAGACAAGAGCAAAGCTGAGTTGAGGTGTCAGTGTTGGAGATAAAAGTTCTCGGTTCTTGAAGAGGGAAGTTGCCCACCATGCAATTAGACTTCTACCTACATCAGTAGAGATGCGCTTGTATATGGAAGTATTTGGCTCTATTTATAACTTAAAAAAAATATCCCACTTCAAAGCCTGTCTTCCATTTGGTCTCTAAGCCCTTGATAAGTACCTCTTTCCTACTTGGCTTCCTGAACTAATGTTTTACCTGAGTTATCCTGACCTCTCTGTTAGCCCCCAGCATGCCTATTCCTGCCTTCCTGCTCGTGCCTGCCGCTTCTCCTGACCTCTGCCTTCCTTTCCTTTGCTCCTCTCAATCTGCAGCTCTTCCAGGAAGAGCTTTTACTCCATGCTCCCCTCTCTAGCTCAGAAACGGACTGGTCTCTCTTGATTTTGTTTGAGCTAGTCTTCTCTGGCCTCCAAAGCAAGAAGAGTCCCCTGGGCACACTCCTCTGTGCTGGGTATAAAATGCGGGCTGAGGACATTTTGCGGCTGTGTGAGTAGGTTGCCATCTCAGGCATGCAGACGGTTTCTTGGAATGAATCATGTGAGGTATGTTCTCTAGGAGACAATTTGCTTATTCAACAAAAGGCTCACTGGGTGTCTGTGTTAGTACATCTCCAGTTCTGTGAGCAAATTGCCAGAGAGAACAACAGAAGGAAGGTTGCTTATTTTAGCTCACAGTCCTTTCTTCATCTTGGGTCCAAACGAACCAGAATATCATGGCAGGAAGCAGAGACAGGGAATACAGGAAGTGGGTAGGACAAGATGTAGCCTTCAGGGATAAACTCCTACTAGACTCAACCAGAGCCCACCTCCTGCTGTCTATTACCTCCCAGTAATACCATCATGTTATGAGTCCATGGGTGTGTGTAATCCATCCATCATGTCTAAGCCCTTATGATCTAATTGTCACTCAATAGCTCATCAGCTTGCAGCCAAGTCCCAGATGCGTGAGCCTGAAGGAGAGATTTTATATTCAAAACACAACAATGTCATTGCTATAAACAACTGTTCTGAAAGATACAGGAACACATTAAAATGGGACAACCCTTTCATGTGTGCCGGAATGTGGAGCACCGTTGGCTGATTTGCTTCTGTCCTGACTAGTGGCAGGGAGGTAAGGGACAGTTTCACTCTTCCTTACATCTTTATGTTAACATTGTACCTCCAACACTGAACTCTGGGACTGCATTGAGGGCCAGACCTTGAGAACAAATGGTCTATTATTGTTTTCCCTTTTGACTTGGAGTCTACCAGTTCACTCTCTTAACCTCGTTGTCAGAATGGTGGGCTTACAGGCCAGGCTTGGTAAAAAGAGAGGACATTTTCCATCACAAATAATTTCCCTGGACTTCTTTCTCCAGGTGAGGACATACATCAGGTTAAGCTAGAGGCCAAGAAGATGAGAGGATCTGTGGAGGAGACCAACCTTGAAGGGTACTTCTCCACTGTCACGGGATTTGCAATGTCAACTTCATTAGGGCAGGATCTATGCTTAGTTTTCTGATCCCAAATATGCTAACCTATAACTGGCGTACAGTAGGTGTGCAGGGCTAGACTGGATAGGATTCACCTTTCAGCAGTTTCCTCATATTGTTTGGAAGGTATCCAAGAGTCCCAGGAGGGGACAGACACAAGCAGACAGAGCGGGATGGAGATCTTGTGTTAGATGTTCCCACAGTGGGGGTTGCATGAAGGATCCTTTTGGCTGGAGAAGAATAGTATTCCTAGCCAGTCTCAAGGGGCCACTGCATGCCAATGTGAGGCAGGTGAGGCCAAGTCAGTCCCAGGGTGACTGAGAGTAGCTGATGATGAGCCACAACAGCCTCTTAGACATATATCAGTAAGGTTCAATAGACAGGGGGCACCATCTCCTACAGGTCCTCTAAAGGACAGAGGATTGGAGGCTACCTCTGTACATATATCATGGACATGGACTATCTGAGTCCCCTAGATAACATCTTGAAGATCTGGAGGGAGAAAAATCTAAAGATTTTCTTGGAGGGGGAAAAAATAACTACTTTAAACTGAAGTGAAACTTTTGGATAGTCAGAGACTTGGAAAATTGCTAGGAAGCATATTTCAAATCTGTTTCTACTCTTTTAAGTTGGAGGTTGTGTAGCCTCTCACTTCATAGGACTCCTGTGAGGACCGAGTGAGTGGACAAGGCATTTTGAATCTCACCTGGTTTGTTGTAATCACTGTTGTTGGTGCCGTGGTTGGTGTCACTCCCAGAGGGTTGAGAGCCTCTGGGGAAGACTAGTCAGTGATCAAAAATAAGATGCTATATTCGTTATGCACATAGGCATGCAGTGTGAATAAGAGCTTAACTTAACAACTTAAGGACACAACCCTCAAGGGCAATACCACTTACGTAGAGATTTGCAACTTCCAAATGGCATTGAAAAGCACTTTCTCCAGAGTTAGAAATCAATCAATTTGGTGGATTTGACCCAAGTCATACTTAGAGCAACTGATGAAGCCCACTTTCAAACCCAGGGCTCCAGATGCCATATCTCCTGTTTCAACTCTATCACTGTTGTCCACTGAACCAGTTCCACCAGAGGGAGCATGTCTTCCCACTGACATCTTGGGCCATGAGACTACCCATGACAAGCACACTTTTATTTAGTTTAGCCAGGATGCTAACAGGAATGTGATACAGGGAGATGCAGAAAGCATAGTGGTGGAAGAACAGATTCTGGGTTCATTTCTACAATGATATTGCCTGTAGGAAAGACACTTTAATGTTCTTAAGTATCCCTGGTCCCCACCCCTGCATAGCCATTAGCCACGAGAAAAGGCAACCCAGAGAGAGGGAGGGGGCGACATTAGGAGGTTTTCCTGGGTCATACAGAGGTTGCTCAGATAGAGGACCCATCAATGGGTTGAAGAAGGTGTCTCACATCAAGTAAGGGGAGGCCTAAAGCTCTGGCTTTGGCTCAAGCCCTGCTAGGGGTAATACCAGAACCCCAGCCCCACAAGATACCCCATTCATAAGAAGGACCTTATAGTCATTCACAGCTCCTCCCAAGATACCCCATTCATAAGAAGGACCTTATAGTCATTCACAGCTCCTCCCAAAAGCATGTTACAGTGTCTCTGAGACCACACATCTCTGCCCAGTTTTGTTGATCAGGACAGCCTTGCTTCTGGCTATCACTCCTGATGTCCTCTCCTCTGCATGGAGGTCATCTACCCTAGCAGCCCTTTCTCTGCTGCATTAGTCACAGAACAAGGAGGTCACCAAAGGAAATTGTTTCACTCCTGGGACTGAAATTGCATTGTTAGGAGCCAAAATAGGATCGTTATATCTCCAATTGCGTTCAGTAAGAGCTTCCCTAAGAGTAAAAATAAAATCACTTAGAAAGAATGTGGTTGATGTGTGTGATTCTTTGCCAGTTCGTGTCATCCCATTAAGAGGTGGCATGGTGACTTTTGCTTCAGAAGACGTTTCAGTGCCACTCTCATCAAGACAATTAAGCTAAGGCATGGTGCAGCAAAGCCTGCCTGAGAGAGATTTTCTTAGCAATCAGCCATTGATTTCTGGTGTCAGTAAGGGAGAGACAGAAATGTCTGCTAGGCAGCATGGTGAGTTAAGAAGGAAGCATAAAGAGGGATTTAGGATTCTGCCATCACTTCAAAGACTTGAGTTGCCCACAGTGTCTTGTTCACTATGATTGGTCTAGCACTGTTCTATTAGGTAGCAATGGAACAGGACAAAAATGAAGAGATTTAAAAAAAAAAATCTTCTTTATCATTGTAGAAATTACCCAAGACTTTCCCCAGTTTGAAACACTAGGAACTCCAAGGGATAAATTATACATGTGTACCAAAACCACAATGACCTTCAGTCATCCAAGAGATCCATATCACAAAATGTAATACACCAAGGGAGGGCAAGGCCATAGGCATCTCTCTACCTAGTACTGGGCTAGGAGTCCACCCCACTGCCCCTGCCTACCCATCCCTGTAGGGCTGCACAGGGTAGCCTCAAATGACATTCAAGACCTAATTTTATGTTATTCTGGGCATCAAATGCAGGACTTTGCATGTGTCAGGCAAACACTGTACCAACAGAGCCACATCATAGCCCATGCTAACCCTTTCCTTGTGGAGTGGATGCTATTGTCTCCATGCAGATCTGTAGCTCTCCAACTCGTCAAGAAGTAGTCAAGACCTCCCCGCACAGATGTTGAGGCCCCTTCATCAAGCTGCCCAGCAGATAGTCAGAGCTGTGAGCTTTCTTCACCCAGCTCTGACAGTGTCTGGGGTCCTTGGTGGAACTGGGAAAGAGAAAGCTCTGTCCCTGACTCTCCTCTATTCAGCTCCTCTGATCCTCAGAAAGGATCAACTCTCCTGGAAAGCCAGACCAACTCCAAGTATTAACTTGCCTACAGGACGCTCAAAGAAGAATGCTCAGACTGAAAGTTGAGGGGTTTCAGGCTTGAAGAGAGGCAATGTCCACATGCCTCTGATATAACATTCTCAATTCTGTCTCCTCAGAAGGCCACAGGAAACTTCCTGAGAACTGCAGGAGTGAGGGTTACTTACTGATTACACCTGGTTCTCTGAAGAAGCCCGAGGTGCTAGCATAAGCTGTTCCCCAACAGGGTGTGCTATTGCATGGATCAAGGTTCTATACTTTCCACTTGCCTTCTCAAAGTGCAGCCATGTTAGGTCTGGTGACATCCCCTGAACCCCCATCAGTTCACTGCAGTTTTTAGAAGTCACAGTCTACAGCAGGGCTTTCAGATCTCATCAGCAGAGAAGTTTCTTTATGCAGTGGACAGAAATAAGTGTAGAAACTTATAACTGATTACAGTGCAGAGAATAAAGGACTGTGAAGTGTTCGGGCACAGATAGGACACCTATGACATATCTCCTGTCCAACGCCTAGGGACCATCAAGACCAACACTGGGGAGGACTGGAGCAAAACAAGGTCTTCTGGACAAGAGAGGACTGCTGTCCTCACAGATTCATAGCATCTGCCTAAGGCCTGCATAAGACCAAGCCAGTCAGCATTCCAAGGTAGAGCAGAAAGGGGCTTAGCAGCTGCTGTTGCTGAAGAGCTATCAATGGCCTCTGTGGGAATGAGAGTCAGGGTTTGTTTTTGTTTTTTTAACTGTGTGGCTCCTAGTAGGTCAGCCATGCCCTGGTGGAGGACCCCATCAGTGAGTATACGGGCCACACAAATTGGACTCAGTGGTTTACTGAAACAGAAAAAGAGTTGGTGAGGTTGGAAGGGGTAAGAGGGTGGGAGTGGAGGGCGTTAGACGCAATGGGTGTATGACCGAAACGTTGTATACACATGTAATAAAATATACACACAAATAGACAACTGCATGTGTATGTGCAATATTGTGGTCGGAGTCACACCTGTGCCTCCTAATTTCTCACAGATCCATTCCCAGCTCATTACTCCTTCCCAACTTCATGAGCTCTTTTTTTGTTTCAGTAACCCACTGAGCATGTATATGTGTCCATACACATCCATATAAATACATACATACACACGTATACATACACACACACACACACACACATACACACACACACACAGTCTTAGTTACAGTTTCACAAGCAACTCTTGTAAAGGACAACATTTCATTGGGGCTGGCTTACAGGTTCAGAGGTTCAGTCCATTATCATCATGGCAGGAAGCATGGCAGCAGCATCTAGGCAGGCATGGTGCAGGAGGAGCCAAGAGTTCTACATCTTCATCTGAAGGCTGCTAGCAGAAGACTGGCTTCCAGACAGCTAGAAGGAAATTCTCAAAGCCTACCCCTCAGAGGGGCACACTTCCCCCAACAAGTGACACCTCTTAATAGTGCCACTTTGAGACTCTCTTCCTAGCTGCCTGGAAGACAGTAGTCTCCTGTCTGCCCTTGGATCAAGATGTAGAACTCCCAGCTCTGCCTGCACCATGCTGGCCTGGATGCTGCCATGCTCCCACCTTGATGATAATGGACTGAACCTGTAAGCCAGCTCCAATTAAATGATGTCCTTATAAGAGTTGCCTTAGTCATAGTGTCTCTTCACAGCAATGGAAACCCATATATATATATATAAAATTCCATTTATATGAAATGGAACCAGATGTGGCTCCTGAAGCCTGTCAGATTAAGGGACAAAACAATCAATGCCTGTGGGCCGGCGATATGCTCAGTGGTAGAGCATTTAATATTCTCCTGGGCTTAATTCCAGCACTTCCAAAAGAGAAACCAACGGATCAATTAAAGAAACAAGCTCAGACCAGGCTCAGTGGTGGCACACACCTTTAATACCAGCACTTTGGAGGCAGAGGCCGATAGATCTCTAAGTTTGAGACCAGCCTGATCTACTGAGTGAGTTCAAGGACAGCCAGGCCTACACAAAGAAACCCTGTCTCCAAGGAAAAACAAACAAACAAAACAAAACAATAAACCAAGCATAGGAGAACAACAACAAAAACAAGTTTAACTCTTCCCCCTGCCAGCAATCCCCCCAAATCAAACACAAACCAGAAACAATGCTCTAGACATCATTATTTTAAGTTTATTCTCAAAGTGTTACTATTTATTTTTAGAACAAAAAATGAAGGTACATAACACAAATAATTTTTAAAGTGAGGAAATACTCATTATTTGTACATAGTCTGACTTTAGTAATTGAAATACTCAAAACAATTATCAGAGACATTGGATTTAATATGGTGGCCATACTTTTAAAGTGCAAACTCCTTCGATACAAATATGAGTCAATTACAAAATAGCGTGAGTTAAAATGTTCCATTCATGAGACCAGGGGCATGGCTCAGCAAGAGAAGGTTCTTGTCTTCAAGCTGGAAAACCTGAATTCAACTCCCGAATCCTATGGTGGAGGGACCAAAGTGACTTCTTCCTGTTAGTGGTCCTCTGCCTTCCACATGCATACTGTGGCACATGCATAACACACACACACACACACACACACACACACACACACACACAAATACAGTAAGACATTTTAAGACTCTATACCAGTTACTTTTCCGTTGCTGTGACAAAACATGATGACCAAAATCAACTTATAGACAAAAGTGTTTATTTTGTCTTAGCATTCCAGGGGGGATGATCATTCATCATGGCAGAGATACAGGCAGTAAGCACCTGACATGGTAGCAGGAACTACAGGCTGAGTGATCACAACTCAACTGCACACACAGGAAGCCAAGAGCCTACACTGGCAGTAGGGAGAGGCTATAAACTCTCAAAGCCTGCTCCCAGTGATATACTTTCTCTAGCCAGGCTCTGCTTCCTACGAGTTCTATATTCTCCTCTCACAGCCAACTGGGGACCAAGGGTTCAAATATGTGAGTCTGCAGAGGACATTTCTCACACAGCCAACAGCATCACATTTAGAGAAGCAATTACAACAAAATAAGTAAATAAGCACCTGTCATAAACTTTAGACATATGTGCACGGTTGATGAAGAGAACAGTCAAAACCTATCCTAAGGACAAGAAGGCCTAAGTAAGTTGTATGATATTTTGCTCTCAGAAGGCTTACCTACTGTCTTAGTGAGGGTTTCTATTCCTGCACAAACATCATGACCAAGAAGCAAGTTGGGGAGAAAAGGGTTTATTCAGCTTACACTTCCACACTGCTGTTCATCACTAAAGGAAGTCAGGACTGGAACTCAAGCAGGGCAGGAAGCAGGAGCTGATGCAGAGGCCATGAAGGGATATAACTTACTGGCTTGCTTTCCCTGTTGCTCAGCTGGCTTTCTTATAGAACCCAAGACTACCAGCCCCACAGATGGTACCACCCACAAGGGGCCTCCCCCCTTCATCACTAATTGAGAAAATGCCTTACAGCTGGATCTCATGGAGGCATTTCCTCACCTGAAGCTCCTTTCTCTGTGATAACTTCAGCTTGTGTCAAGTTGACACACAAAACCAGTCAGTACACCTACTATTATTTAATTTCTAATTTTTGCGTCATCTCCCAGTTATCTTTCCGTATGTTGAGAGATTCCACTGTAGTCAAAAGCAGGGTCTGCATGACTTCATTTATTTTCAGTTTACTCAAGCATATTTCATAGTCCAGGAGATGATGAATCACTGCTCTTCCTCTTGTTACCTCCTCTCTCCTCTTGTTGGATAAAGCAGTCTATAGGCATTAGCTACCCAGAAGTGCTCAAGTCTCTGGTATTTTTGCTGATGTTCTGTATACTTTCTGTCAGTGAATGAGAAGGGAATGCTGATCTCTGAAAGATGATCGTGGGTGTGTTTATTTCTCCCTCCAGTGTTATCACATCTCTACACACACATGGACCAACCACACGCTTGGAAGCTTTACCGCCAGCACACTGAAGATGGTTCTGTCTTCCTGGTGAGTGTATAACTGGCTGGAGTTGTGTTTTCCTGACACATTAAATCCTTATTATTGGGTCATGAACCTGTTTTATCTCCTGTATTATGAAGTCTGTGTGGGATTGATAGCCTCCCTTTAGATTGTTTTGATCAGTACTCAGTGTAACTTTTAACTTTAAAAAAATTTTTTTTTATTTTATGTATATAAGTACATTGTCAATCTTCAGACACACCAAAAGAGGGCATCGGATCTCATTACAGATGTGGTTGCTGGGAACTGAACTCAGGACCATCTGGAAGAGCAGCCGGTGCTCTAAACCACTGAGCCATCTCTCTGTCCCTATAACTTTTTACTTTTAATCTTCATCTCTCAACCTAAGATTCATTTCCTTTAGAAGTACTCTGTTTAGATCTTGTTTTTCTGATTGGTCTCTCTCAATTAGTATGTTCAGTGACCTTGTAAATAATATAATCATTGACAGGACTGAATTTAAATTTTAAATATTGATGCTCACCCCTTGGTGTTTTGTTATTTCTGTTTGTTTTCTCCTTCTTTCATTAAATGGGATGTTTTAAAATTATGTGTTGTCCCTGCATGGCTTATTTGACATATTTCTGTTCCTCCCCTTCCTCCTCCTCCTCCTCCGTGTGTGTGTATGTGTGTGTGTGTGTGTGTGTGTGTGTGTGTGTGTGTGATTGTCTAGTCTCCCTAATGCCTTAAGGACTAATCTCTTATCTACCTGACTTCCAGTAACATTCTAAGGTTTCTTGTATTGTGGAAGAATCTGAGAGGATGTACTTCCAGTGTATTCCTCTCACTGCTGTGTTCTTGTCAGAAAGTATGTATCATGTATTCTATAACCCCTGCAACATATTACTCCTGCTTTGGCTATAGCTAAAATGAATTCTCTTTTAGAGGAATTAAGAATAAGGGAAATATAACTTATATTTGTTCTTGTTTTGGCCATCTCTGGAATTCTATTTCTTTGTGCACATCCGACTTTTCTGCCCATATACTTTTCTTTAGAATTTCTTATAATGAGCATCTGTTTGCACATTAATTTTCTGTTAGCACATTAATTGTAGGACTATAGCTTTTATTCAGTGTGGTGGTGTGAATGAGAATGGCCCCCATAGGCTCATATATTTGAATGCTTTGTTCCCTGTTGGTGGAACTGTTTAGAAAAGATTAGGAGGTGTGGCCTTGTTGAAGGAGGTATGTCACTGGGAGTGGGCTTTGAGGTTTCAAAGACCTTAGCCAAGCTCTTTCTCTGTTTCCAATTTGTGGATTAAGATGCAAGCTCTCAGATACTGCTACAGTGTCATGCCTGCCTGCCACCATACTTCTGGCTATGATGGTCATGAACTCATTCTCTGAAAGTGTAAGCAAACCCACAATTGAGTGCTTTTTTTTATATGTTGCCTTGGTCATGGTGTCTCTTTACAACAATAGAAAAGTAACTAAGGCATTCAACCTCCATTTTTTGCGAAAATAGTTTTTGCAAACTAAAATGTTCCAGATTAACTCTATTTTTCTCTTCCAGTATTTGGTTTTGTTTTAAGATTTAATTTATTTTGTGTATATAAGTACACTGTAGCTCTACTCAGACACACCAGAAGAGGGCATCCAATCCCATTACAGATGGTTGTGAGCCACCATGTGGTTGCTGGCAATTGAACTCAGCACCTCTGGAGGAGCAGCCTTAATTGCTGAGCTGTCACTCCAGCCCCTTCTTCCAGTATTTGAACACATCTTCTGTTGTCTTTGACTCAGATAGTTTCCAGTGAGAAGTTAGCTTCCCCTCTTTATAATTTTTATATAGCTATATATTAGTTTATGTACACATATATGTATTTAACTAGCTTGTAATTCAGAATAAAGTAGGTTCATTGCTTTATTCCACATCTCAAAATAAATTTTAGGTAGCTTAAATTTTAAACGTGAAAACATAAACATATAAATATACTAGAAAAGAAAGATGGGCAAATATATATTCTTAAACTTGGAATATAAAAATATTTATAAATAATATATAAAAATCTAGAAACCTGGCCAGGTGGTGGTAGTACAAACCTTTAATCTCAGCACTTGGGAGGCAGAGGCAGATAGACCTCTGAGTTTAAAGCCAGCCTTGTCTACTGAGTGAGTTACAGGACAGCCAAGGCTACAAAGAGAGACCCTGTCTCAAAAGACCAAAAACAAGACCAAAACCAACCAACCAAACCAAACAAAACCACAAAAACAAATAACCAAAACAAAAACCAAAACAAAAAACCCAAACCAACAACAATAACCAACCAACAAACAAGAGACAAGCACAGTAGGATTAAAGCTAGTATTTAGGGCTTTCAATAGGATTGCCCTCCAGTGATTGTGTGAGAGACATGTTGCTGCAGCTTCTGTGCTAAGCATAAAGTTTTTATCCATTATAACGGATTTTAAATGTTAGTAAGAAAAAGATGGATGACTTGTTTACATCTGGACAGGATGTACAGAAAGGCAATCTTAGAGACAAAAATGAAATAAGTAAACTTTTTGAAATCTGTTTGCTTGACCCATGCAGATGCTAGTAAACAAGAGGCAGCTTCCTTCTCAGCATGTCGCATTGGCAAAACTGTTAAGGACAACTCGGTAGGAGCAATTAGAAGACACACCTTTCCTTGCATACTTTCTTGGTTTTCCAACTAAGTCATTGTAATGGTTAGTTTTGTGAGTCAGCTTGACCCAAGCTGGAATTATCACAGAGAAAGGAGCTTCAGTTGAGAAAATGCCTCTATGAGATTCAGGTGGCATTTTCTCAATTAGTGATCAGGGGGGAGGGCCCCTTGTGGGTGGTGCCACCCCTGGGCTGGTAGTCTTGGGTTCTATAAGAAAGCCAGCTGAGTAAGCCAGGGGAAGCAAGCCAGTAAGATACATCCCTCCATGGCCTCTGCATCAGCTCTTGCTTCCTGACCTGCTTGAGTTCCAGTCCTGACTTCCTTTGGTGATGAACAACAATGTGGAAGTGTAAGCTGAATAAACCCTTTCCTCCCCAACTTGCTTCTTGGTCATGATGTTTGTGCAGGAATAGAAACCCTGACTAAGACAGTCATTCCAGTGGGTTTGTTAGTGGCATCATGTAAAAATGTAAAATATTCCATACCCCAAGACTTGGACTTTCAATGCAAAAAACAGCACAGTGATCGTGAAGTGTGTAGGATTCCATGTCAGACCTTAGCTTTTAATTTTGTTGTACACTTGCTGAGTGACAGTTCATATAGCTCTGTTTCACTGTGTATCAGTGGACTACATATATCCCTCCTTGGGTTATCACTGGGGCTTCGAGCAATATTTGGTGAGTAGTTAAAATGAGAACAATACACAGTGGGCCCGTGTCAGTGTTTTCATGTCCTGTGCTGGTTCTTCTTTGAAATCTGGGGCCATCCAAGCAAAAGTCCGATCTCAATGAAATTTGCTTTTTCTTTTACTGCAGAGTGATTTTTCTACATGAGTCAAACCTATCACTCCCAAATGATTCATAAATCATGTCATATATCTTAACAATATGTAGCATTGTCAATTATAAAATAAAATAAAAAGAATAGAGTAAGAGAGGTGACATGCGATGATAGTGTCAGACTTTGATGGAGGAACGAAGATGTGTTTGAATTTCATTAGTTTGCTAGATTTTTAGCACAATGATGGTTTATTTGTATCTTTTTTATCGGTTATTTTATTTATTTACATTTCAAATGTTATCCTCCTTCCCAGTTTCCCCTCTGCAACTCCCCTCTCCCCTCCCCCTCCCCCTGCTTCTATGAGGGTGCTCCCCTATCCACTCCCACCTCACTGCCCTCACATTCCCCTACACTGGGGCATTGAGCCTTCACAGGACCAAGGGCCTCTCCTCCCATTGATGTCCAATAAGGCCATCCTCTGCTACATATGCAGCTGGAGCCATGGGTCCCTCCATGTGTACTCATTGGTTGGTGGTTTAGTCCCTGGGAGCTCTGGGGGATCTGATTGATTGATATTGTTGTTCTTCCTATGGGGTTGCAAACCCCTTCAGTTCCTCCAGACCTTTCCCTAACTTCTCCATTGTGGTCCCCGTGCTCAGTCTGATGATTGGCTGCAAGCATCTGCATCTGAGTTTATTTGTAAGTATAACCTGTAAGTGTCAGACATCTATCAGCACCCTTATTGCAATTTCTACCAGAAATTAAGAAACCTGCTACAGAGAAACGCCACATACCAGGCTATGCCATCCTTCCTGCCACTGCTGTTTCAGTGACTGAAAGGGGCTAACAAAATTCTGGCTTCCCTCTCATGGAAAGACATGTAAGGCTTCTTTGGGATCTTAGGTGAGAACCCAAGGGAGAGAGAGAGAGAGAGAGAGAGAGAGAGAGAGAGAGAGAGAGAGAATGTGTCTTTGATTAGATTTTTGAATTAAGAAAGTCTCTTCTTACCACTGAAACATACAGCAATTCCACTCCAAGAATGTATTGGAAAACATACTAACACATTTACAGAGATACTTACGGTAGGGTGAAAGCTGCAAACCGTCAACCCTGGCTGGCTGACAGGATGAGAGGAGGGACTGGCAGTAGACAGATAGCCTCTCCTCAGCTCATCAGAACACATCCTTTTCTTCCCAGAGAAGGGCACTTTTTAAAATTGTTGCTTGTGTTTTTCTAGATCTTTAAGATCACAAACACACAGAGACACAATTTTATTTGCATGTACTCTTCAAATAAAACCAAACTAGCCCATGTCTGTTATCCTGCAATTCTTATTTTTCACTTTACAATAAATGTTGACCTCCCTTCTGCAGCAGACCAGATGCCCAGTTCATGTTCTGTATCTACTGCACTACAGTCTACAACACGTTTGTTACCAAGGATGGATACGTTATGGCTTTTCTTTTCCTTCCCATGTGATGGGAATTTAACCTGGGTCTAGTCTTCTGCTGTCAGATCCCATAATGCTGCAGTGAGTGACTTGCTTGGCTCTTTATAAATATCACGTCTGTTCTCTGCATAAATGCTTTCAAGTGAATTTGACATATGAAAGAATGCATTCATATTAAATATTGATAACCTCTACCAAACTGTCTGACACAAAAATGACACCCGCTTACTTCCCAACTCATACAAAACTAGAATTCCATTTCTACCCTCCTGTCAGCACAGAGTCATATTACCAACCTAATGTTCTACGCACTTGACAGACAGACAAATGTACCTTTATGTAGTTTAAATTTTATGCCTCTGATAATTGGTAGCACTACATACTTTCACCTGTTTTTATTTGACATTTACTCTGTGTCATAGTCTTTGAACATTTTATTCTTAGGTTGTTTATCTTCCAGTTAATGATTTATAAGATTTTTAACAATACATATTCTGATTATGGTCCTTTCTTACATACTTAAGAAGTTATCTTCACCAATCAGAAGAGGTCCCTAGAAGTTTTTCTAATTAGTTCTAAAGCTTTTCTTTTACCTTCAGCACATTTCTACTTGATATAGCCACTGCTTATGTCTATTTTCGGTATGAGATAAAGGTTTAACATAAAAAATTTACCAAATCCAGAGACAATTGCTACTTACATTCATTATCCCTTTACCTATGTGTAATGCTGTCAGCCCTTGGTATACATGGAGAAATAGGTCCAGGAGAGCTGTAAACATAATTCTTGGGGGATTTCTTCACCTCCTTAACTCCTACATAACTGCAGGGCATTTCTATGCTTCCTCTAGCCAGTTTTAGCTTCTGAATAAATGATACAGACAGAGACTTGGTATATTTATTAATAAGCTGGGTAGGTTTTGAGCTACTCTAACCTGACTAGGCTGTTTATTACCCAGGAAAATGTCCCATTACATGCCATCTGATCTTGCCTTGGCTCAATCTGTTCATGTGTGTCCTCCTGACTGTTCTTTCATGGAGACCTCATGGCACATCCTCTTTGTCTTTCCTCTCCTCCATGGTCCTCTATCCCCTATCTTTCTCTGGGACCCCCTGGATCAGATCAGAAGTCCCACTCTATTCTCTTCTGCCCAGCTAATTGGCTGATCAGCTCTTTTATTAACCAATTGGAGGTGATGGAAAACAATTTTTATATAATGTAAAGGCTGGAGATGCTTGACCATGCCATTGTCTGGACCGAAACCAGATGTCTAGGCATAGAATCCAGCATTTGATACCCAGTGCCCCAAATCATCTCCCAGCAACGCCAGTCATAGCCAGATCTACAGATGCTCAAGTCCCTTACACGATGATAGAGTATTTGCATATAAACTATGCATATCTGCCTACATACTACAAATCATTTCTAGGTTATTTCAATAATTAATGAGGTAGAAATACAAGTTGGACTCTAATCCTTTGAAACAGTAAGCCCCAAATTAAATACTTTTATTTACAAGTTGTCTTGGTCATGGTGTTTCATCACAGCAACAGACAGTAATCTAGAGGAAGGAGGTAGAGAGTTAAGAATCTTTATCTGAAGACCTTGTTGGACCTGTGTTAGGCAGAGGCATGAGCAGTTACTTTAACATATAAATGTTACTCAAACTACTATTTCAGGAGGCCTGAATGTTTTCTCTTTTAACATCATGATCTCCCTTAATTTTAGTTCCCTTTTCTTAGCAGCATTTGTCATCAAAGCCTCTCATAGGCCCCAAAGTCAATTCTACTTTTTAAACTTGATTCTGGTTTTCTCCTTGGGAAGAGCTGAGTCTCTGGTTTTCAGAGACAAACTAGGTCAGGTTATAACAGCTTAGAATGCTGTAAGGAGCTGTGAGGATGTGGGTGATGTCAGAAGGAAGATGGGAAAGACCAAGGAAGGGAGAAGGGAGCCTTTCTGAGCATCTGTGGTGGGGAGGCACCAGGCCAAGAGCTTCACACCATCTACTTGGGGATTTTTCAGTGACCTTTCAATAAAATGTTATAATCTTCACTTTCTGTGTAAATAAGCAAGTTATTCACAGAAGTAACTAACTTCATCCAGGCTGCATAGGAGAAGGCATTGTGAGAACCAAAAGTCAGTACAGAGCCAGCTTGTAGATCCCTCTTTCTTACCTAGTAGGACCTAGGGATGGGATGGCAGACCAATGGGCCCAACATCTGGACCACATTTGCTTCAAATGGGAACTACTTGTACCACGTTGTCTTACTTGGGGTTTCTATTTCTGCACAAAACATCATGACCAAGAGCAAGAAGTCAGGACTGGGACTCAAGCAGGTCAGGAAGCAGGAGCTGATGCAGAGACCATGGAGAGATTTAACTTACTGGCTTGCTTTCCCTGGCTTTCTCAGCTTGCTTGCTAGAACCCAATACTACCAGCCCTTGGATAGCACCACCAACAATGCCCCCCACCCCCCACATCACTAATTTAGAAAAATGCCTTACACCTGGATCTCATGGAGGCATTTCCTCACCTGAAGCTCCTTTCTCTGTGATAACTCCAGCTTGTGTCAAGTTGACACACAAAACCAACCAGTACACACTTCCACAGTAACTTCCAACCTTCTTCTGGATTCTGGGGACATGAGCCCAAGCTGGCTCACATGTATGAAGAAGCTACAGTCCCCACCCCATCACCCTGAAGAAGAAGGGTTCATAGAGCCACAGCACACTTACTCACTTATCTCAACAGAGCTTTCTTTGGTGGTTCATGCACCTTATTCTCCAGTCTTCTGGTTTGGAATCATGGTTTTAATTCAGGACTGAGATATGAAGCAAATTAGCAATCAGTGAAAGGGAACAGCACACGTATCCTTGTAATAAATATTTCTTAACACTTAATTCTCAGTGCCACTATTCATAAGCAATATGATTGCTCATGGAAGATTGATCTTAAAATCTTGGAAGATAAGCTTTGCAGCAATAGGAGAGATCTCACTCTTTGGCCAGGTCTAGTGATACACACCCACAACCTCAGTTATCTTCTCTGGGTACTGAAGCTGAAGACTCCCAAATTCAAAGCCTGCCTGGGTTACAGAGTGAGCCCAAGGTCAGTCTGAGTAATTTACAGAGGTGCTGTCTCCTAATGAAACAAGGCGAGAGCTGAAACTCAATGGAAATATGCTTAGATAGATAGCTTGTGTTAGGCTCTGGCTTTGATCCTTAGCACCACACAATGGAGACAGATGATAGGTAGATAGACCGACCGACAGACAGTCAGACAGACAGACATTATCTCGGGGTCTGGCACACCCTAAACAAGCATTCTGCCAAAACCTGCAGCCTCTGCATTGGGGTATAACTTGAATTACTCAGAAAGAGGTTCCCCTTGATACAATTCATGCTTCCTTTTCAAGTCAACTCTTCACCTGAAGATTGGAATAGAGAGGCTTCGTACAAATTGTGGAAATTGACGTTCAAAGGGCTAGATTCAACCATTGTTTGCTCCTCGAGCTTGACCTTTCCTTCTGGCCCTTCATGTGGCTAAGTTATTATTTCTGAACTTGTCCTTGTCCTATGGCTGTGGGACTATTGTTGGATCCTAAGGAAACAATAGGCCTAAGGATGCCAGGCTCCCTGCTTCACCTCACATTGTTTACTTTGCCAGGAATGTGCTTCCTTCTATGTTTGTGGATCAAATGCCATGCACCCTCCTCCGGGCTCTGTGTGAACACCCCACCTCCTTGTAAGCTTCATTGGCTTCCACCTGACAATCACAAGACAGCAAGGTAGTGACCAAAAGCAAAGATTCTGGAACTGCCACAGTTCTTGTCATGCTCCTGGTTGGCCACTAGGACTATGGCTGACTTTCTCATTTTCTATGAGTCCTTATCCATAAACAGGATAATAATACTACATACTTGCTAGGTACCAAGAATTAAATAAGCTAACACATACTTGTTTTCTAGAATATCACACAATAAATTGTTCAAAAACAACATGTCCTTGTCTAAACTACCAAAGCCATTTAATTAAGTCTTCCCTGTGATTACTATTTTCTACTTTCTGTTACACAAATGATCACCTCTCCTTTTTAAAGTGAAAGTCTTTCTGGAGGTTTCAGCTTTGTGTCCCTTGTACTACCTCAGGCAAAGCAGGTCTGACATAAGTAACGAATGAATGATTTCCACAGAGTTTCTTGTGGTTTGAACCTCCATTGCTAACGTTTGAACCATGACTCAAAAGGTGCATTATTTTCCCTATTCATAAGGAATTGCTCTTTCCCCTATCAGGAGCAGAATGATGCTCCTGACAAGATACCTCCTCTAGGAGAAAGTTCAGTGATATGTGCATCCTGCCAACGGATGCTGGGAGCTCGGACTGTAGTAAGAAACTAGGTCAAGACCAGCTTCCCAGGATGCCTTGCAACATAGACATGGGATTTAGAAAGCTTTGTCAGCTTACCCAGAGATAGTTCATTTACTCATGGAGGCCTGGCTCATTCATACCCAATGTGTAAGATATTATACTGAACAAAAAAGTCAAACCGTGAATTTTCATTGAGATATAGATCTCTAAAGGAGATGCTTAAAAACTCCTTTTGAAAGGTTAGTCGACTCTTATCAATATGGAAGTTTCTTTGGTACACCAAATCTGTACTATCCAATGAATCAATGCTATCCAATGAATCAATGCTATCCAATGACTCAATGCTATCCAATGACTGAATGCTATCCAATGACTCAATGAATCCAATGAATCCAATGTGGAGTCAAATACAGAGGTCATACGCTCAAGATAGGTTGCTAGTTTTACCCATTGTCACTGGGTTAGACATTGTTCATTAAGAAAGTACTAGACCCTCTCTTCTCACCTGCACTGTGGACACACTGACAGTTTCTCACAGTTCCTGTCCCTGTCCCTAGTGTTCCTAGTCAGTCATTGAAACATCTGTCAGGGCACTATTTCCCGGTAGACAAATGTGTACCTGCTTCTGAGATTATGTTAGCTTTCATTTTGCATTCTAAGTAAAAGCCTTCCTTTATGGAGACATTTTCCATCCTGTGCTAAAATTTAAGGAATGTTCTGGTCTTATTGACAATATGCTTACACAAGCTATGGGTCCATAATTTTTAAGGGGAAGAAGAAATTAATGTATTCAAAATTTACTTGGATTCCTGCTAGTATCAAGTCCTGGTGACATCATATTCCTGCTATATCAAGTCCTGGTGACATCATATTCTAACCTTCATGCCATATTCTGGATGCTCCTTGTTGACTTTCTCCATTTATGAATAGAGATGGAAACTTAATATCATGAAATCTATCCATACTTTCTAGTCAACCATCTGTTTACTCAATGTTGTATGCATATGGTTTGTGTGTGTGTGTGTGTGTGTGTACAGTTGTGTGCATGATGCCAGAGGTTAACCTTGGGTACTGTCTATATTGTTTTCTTTGACAGATACTCATGCTGGTCTGGAAATCGCTGAGTAGACTCTAGCCTCTGCTCTCTCTTCAGCACAGTGATTGCAAGTATGAATTACCATGGATGACTTTTTTTTTTAAAAAAAAATATAGATTCTGAGAATTGAATTCAGGTCTTCATGCTTTAAGGAAAGCTATTGATTAAGCTATCTTCCCAACCAATGACTTGGTTCATAAATTAATAGAGCAGAAGGCTCTAATCTATAGTAATAGAGATCACTTCTCTAGCTTTCCACCGTGTGACTCCAATGTCCCCAGTGGTGGAGGAGGCTGGGAAGTCATATTGTAGTATCTTTTTTGTTTTTTTGAAATATGTCTGGATTACTTGGATGATATTAAGACTCTGAGAATGTATCTTGGGAGCCTGCTGATAGCCCTTATCACCCGGCGTAATACCAAGCTTTTGTGGTTGGTAAAGGTCCCGGGAACAGAACAATGTAGTAGAAAACTCGACGGTTACTATCTGGAGACTGGGAAAGTAAAACTAGTCAGGGGCATGGATGGCCCTAACCAGCGTGGGCATGGACCTTCCACCCATAAAAGAGCTCTCTGAGGAAAGCTTCAGATCTAAGTGAGAAGGTATTAGGCATGTCTGGAGAGTACAACAAACATCTTGGGAAAGAAGAAAGATGTGGGAACAAGCAGACTATACTGTGCCTGGGGATGTTGAGCAGCCTGTAGAAGTAAGGACAGATGCCATCATCTTTAGAGCAAGATGGTACATTTGGGAGCCTTCAGGGATCTCTTTTTTAGGTTGCTTCTTTGGCTATCTAATATGTATTTCCATAGAGCTCATGTTGAACTCCTAGCTGATACATTAGCAATCTATATATTTTATTATTCTAAAGATTTTATGAATTTCCCTTCAGAGCCATGGCCAGCTGCTTCATCTTTCTTGGGATGGAGCAGATTCTCAGTTCACTCCCATGAATGGAGTCATCATTTCCATGTGAAAATTATCTGCATTTACAGTGAGTGCTCCGTTTTGATGAACTCCAGGGACAGGCAGTATCTGAGCAGGAATCAGCTGAATTACTAACAGCTTCCCACTAGACACCTGCTTTGTCCACTACATGCTACATTCTGTCTAGAGTGTAGATGGGAATCTTGCCTCCTTCTGGGCCAGTCACCCTCTTGTGCTAGGCCATTCTTTCTCTGACTCTGTATACACGATGCTGCCATCCCAGACGACCTCATCATGAATGGCTGTAAATAGTTTGCAAATTCTAGATGCAGCAACTGAGGAGAAGAGCATTTGAGCACTGGGCATGTGTATAGTAATGGTACACTCTGCACACAAACTATCTTTCCTAAGACCTCTGGGTCTGTTTCCTCACCTATCAAATAAACACACTAAGAGATAAAATGTCCAGAGTTATTTTCAAGCTCTAGGTTTGGCTTTATTGCAAACAGGATCTGCTGCTGGGATGGGGCATGGTTTGTATCAGGTGCCCCCATCTCAGGAAAGGGTTTACAAGGGTCTTAAGTGACTAAGACTATCACCAGGTATGTAAAAGAGCATCTCTGATTTCAGAACATCTGAGATTTCAGAACACAGCATGTTCACTGAGACCCAGAGAACGGGTGCCTGAAGGTGAAGGCACTCAGTAGATTAGATGACGGTGAGTAGGTGGCTGTAAATCTTTGATCCTCCTGCCCATCTATGTGCATGAGCAATCTCAGGAAATAGAAGGAACTATTTGGCCTCTGAGAGGCTTACACCAAACCTAAATCAGCAGAAATAATAAGGTGAGTGGCAGGGAGGTGGTATTGGTTTTGGGAGATGATCAAATCCTCAGAGAGAGAGTGAGCACTTTTTCAGTGGCCATTGTTAATATATCTGCGAGCATATAGTGCTAATATAACTAAGTGAACTCTTATGATATTTGTATTGAGTGCCAACTGCACACATGAAAACTAAGCATACTTGCTTTTAAAGAGCTTTCCTAGGAGTCTTAAAGCATCATGTGGTTCTCCATCTCTGATCCAAGCTCATTAAAATTCCAGATGTCAAAAGGAGGCTGTCTTCCAGTCTATGATTTAAGCTCCCTTTGTTAGTTTCAGAGTGGTGGCTGCCATGTAATAAAAGGTGCCAGATTCATGCCCTTAGCCACACTTGGGTGGAGTATGGCAGGTGAGTCTGTCTTCAGAGCATGGTAATTTCTTTTTAAGGGGGTCTTTGGGAATGTATGAGGCCCGATGTGTGTGTGTAAATCCCCAGAAAATGACCCTGTCTTTTCTTCATTCTTAGGTCAGCCCTATAATGTTTACCAGATTCTTTAAGAAAAGGAAAAGAAAGAGTGAGATATAAAACAAGATGACATCCACTCCCATCAATTAGCAGGAGACCTACACACCGAGATTGGGTGAGAGCATTGCTTGCTCAGAGTCCCTTCTGTTAGCATTCCCTGAACAGCCCACATGTCCCACCCACTTCTTCAATAGCCGGAAACAGTACAGCCCACTCCAGATGCCCTAGTTACTTGCAGGCCATTTCTTGGCTACATGTCCCTTTATTGCTGGGGAAAGAATGCAGTTAGAAGAAATCACTGTGGGACTTCAGTCAACACTTTCCCTTCTTGCATCATGAACATATCCCAGAATGACTTCAAAGAGTTGTCCCCAAAGGACCCACTCCCCAGTGTGTAGGGTCTTATGTTCTGGTAGGAGTTGTGTAAACATGAAACAGTTCTCAGCTTGGCTCTTGGGACAAGAGGGCAGAATGACTGCCAGGTGTGGAAAGAGGATGAGACTCCTTCTCCTACTGAAGAAGTAGGACGAAGGTTGGGGGCAGGGCAAAGCCATCCCGAGCCATAATCTCTCTGGAAGAAATACCAGGCTCTTTACAGGGCTAGTGACTTGTCTATTGTTTGTTCTAGCCTTTTCCTCCAGTCTTGTAAAACTCTCAAATCCATTGACTTTCCCCACCTACTGATGGATGTGTTTGTTAATTTACTAGTAATACTGCCTTTCCTGGGTCAGGAAGGAACTTGTATTTGATTACTTGATTTTGTCGCAGACACTGGCCCAGCAGGGCTGGAATGTCTTGACATTGATGGATGGGACATTTTCTTGCTTAACTACAGGCTGGCTCTCTGTGCTTTGCCTTTTGTTGACAGTGTCTGACCTTGCTCTTACTCTCAAGACTGGAGAGACTGGCTTACTGTGCTTGCCTAATCCTATGTTCTTCCTAAGTGGAAAAGGCTGGTTGTGCTGTGACCTTTGGGAGAGAATTGTGAAAAGGAAAAATTGTTTTCAGGAGGTGCAGATCCTATTGGATTTCAGTTATGAGGTAGGATGGTGTTAGAAGCTGAGATGTGGGAAAGGATAGATCGTGAAGCTGAGGGTCCCTGGCTAGCATTGAGATTGTGAGAGAGCGTAGGCCCCTAAGACAAGATTGGTTATTTGGGGGATCAGGAGCAAGGCATCTTCTACTACTAAGATGAGGCAAAGACAGAAAAGGAGTGGCAATTTGCATGATAGAACAAATACAGGATGTGGGGGCTAAAGTATCAACATACTTCCTAGCTGTATAGCTTCCAACAAATAATCAGAGTTTCAGTTTTCCAACTATTATGGAATAATTTACTCCAAATTAAAACCATCCATCCCTGAGGGAAGCTTGGTAAGACCAAGGAAATTCTAAAGAGAGGTTCATTAAGTAAGCCGGGAAGTTAAAACTCACAAGTCTCAGGAAGTCCCTGAAACTTACAAGTCTCAAGGTCTCACCTTCCTCAAGGTTATGTAAGTAGTAAAGACTACCTAGGAGAAGAGAGTCTTGGACCTGTCCAGCTGCCTTTAAGTCATGTAGGGAGCTCCAGGGTTCTAGCTTGCATGAGGTATCACCTATGCTAGGGTGGGCATTCCATGATGTGGTCATCTATCTTCTGGTGGAGTAACTCCTCACTCATACTTTACAAAATAATCTCAATAAACTTGTTGGTTTACCAAGTTGGACTTTGTTGACATTAATTTGGTCTGTTGTCTGGGAAGTCAAGTAGATGGTTCTTCCCACCTCCACAGGGGTGGCATTACAAAACATCATCGACCCTCTAGGAACAGTAAGGCAATTCAAGATGGTTTAACCATTAGAGGGACAATTAACTCATAACACTGGGTTGCTCATCAGTGACATGAAGTTGAAGGTTCAAGCATGGCTTGATCAGGGCTACAGATACAGTCCCTTCCACTCTTTCCATCTCTACACTCTTGCCTTTCTCCCTGTAGGTCAAAGGACAATGTACAGTAGTTTAGTTTTCTTTCCTTATACTATGTATGCCCCAGGGATTGGAGTCATGTCATTAGGCTTGGCAGCAAGCATTTTTAGCCACAAAGCCATCCTACTGATTCTGAAAGCTTTTTTTTTTTTTAAATTACAAAATATCTTTTGTTTTTGCCCTCCTTCAATTGCTTTACTTCTGGGAAAAATATGGCAGGGATGACTTTAGGCCTCACAGCTGCATATTTCATTGTCCAGATGAAGACAAGGAACATCTCCAGCTGGCAAGATGGCTCAGCAGGTGAAAGGCACATGCTGCAGAAGCCTGACAATCTGAATTTGACGGAACCCATGAGTTGAAGGAGAGAACAGAGTCCTAAAAGTTATCCTCTGACTTGATCATGTACATCATGGTGTTGCTCCCCAACTCCTGCCCAGTAATTGTTTTAGTTTCTTATTCTGTTGCTATGATAAAGTACTCTGACCAAAGCAACTTAAGGGAGAAAGGGTCTATTTAATCTCACAGTACACGGCGAAGTCAATTGCAGCAGGGAAGTCAAGGCAGCAGACTATGAAGCAGCTGATCTTATCACATCCACAGTTGAGGAACAGACAGCGATAAATGCTTCCTAGTGTCCAGTTAACTTTCTCCATCTTAAACAGTCCAGGGTTTCTGTCCAGGAGTAGTCCACCCACAACTAAGACGGTTCTCCCCAAATCAATTAATGTAGTCAAGGAAATTTCCTGCAGATAGTTTCCTGCAGACCATCTCCAGGGAGATTCCAAATTTTATCAGGTTGATTACCATCAACTATTATAATAAAAATACTTTTAAAAAGCATGGCTTTCTAAATCATTGTATAAATGCTATCCACATATCACAACTGCTTCACAGAAGAGAGAAGAGTATGTTGATGTCCAACAAAGGATAAAAATTAAATAATTTAACATATTAGAACATTTCCAAAAAGGCTCCCAGTATATGACAGATCCAAACAGTGCTTAGGTGGGAAATCTATGGTAAAAGACCTTGCATATGCTTTCTAACACCGCAAAACAGTGTGCCATGCTTACGCTATAAAGCACTGACTCCATTCTAGGGCCAGACGTCTAGGTGTGGCATACCTGGACTATGCTCAGAATCAACATGTGCACCTTGCTGAATGATGCCTGGAGCTCTGGTCCTCCAAGCTCTGGAAGGCTACTGCTAGAGTTCAGTTCTTTACTGTTGTAGGACTGAAGTCCCTGCATCTTTGCTGGTTGTCCTAAGAGGACACTCTAGCTCCTGAACACTGTGTTCACCTTCTACTCCATTTTCAAAGTCAGACACATGTAATTGCCCCCGCAACCAATGTCTTCCCCTGTCAAGTCTGTTTCTGGCCTCTAGAATCAGCATTAAAGAGATCATGTGATTAGACCAGGCTTACCAGAAAGTTTCCCTCTTGGTAGACTCAAAGCCTTAGTCGCATCTGAGAGCCTCTTTTTCTGCACAATGTGATCAGTCACACAGGAGTGTCATGTCCTCAGATGTTCAGGGTCTACTCTTGAAGAAAGTGCCAGGAGATAAGTGCTGTTATTATAATTCTGGTAACCACATACTCTTAGAGTAAATACCTACATATTGTATTGTGTTTTGATCATGGAGCCTAGCATTGAAAAAGTACTAGAAATGTGTTTTCAATGATTGTTTGAATGAATGAATGGATGAATGAATGAATAACATTGATTTTAAATCCCTTGAAACACTAGAGTGTAATGCCCTCGTATGTACAGGTTCTACTCTTGAAGAACATGCCAGGAGATAAAGGTCTTGAGGGCTGTTTTATAATTCTGGCATCTTAGTTAGGGTTTCAATTGCTGTAAAGAGACACCATGACCAAGGTAACTCATATAAAAAACCATTTAATTGGGGCTGGCTTACTGGTTCTGAGGTTCAGTCCATTATCATCATGGTGGGAAGCATGGCATCATGCAGGCAGGCATGGTGCTGGAGGAGCTGAAAGTTCTATATTTGGATCCAAAGGCAGCCAGGAGAGGACTATTGTCTTCCAGGCAGCTAGGAGGAGGGTCTCCAAGCCCCCCTCCTCAATGACACACTTCCTCCAAGAAGGCCACTCCTGCTCCAACAAGGCCACACCTCTCCATAGCGCCACCCTCTGGGTTAAGCATTTTCAAACCACCACATCTGGCTACTATATACTCTGAGAGTAAATACCTATGTCGTGTACTGTGTTTTAGTAATGATGCCTAGCATTGAAAAAGTACTTTTTAATATATTTTCAATGATAGAATTAATGAATAAATGGCATTGTTTTCAAGGTCCTTTGTGATCTGTCTCATACTTATTTCCTGCCTACTGATCTCTAACACACACTCTTTTGCCCACACTCGTAGGCCACTCCTTGGGGCCACTTCACCATCCCAAGCTTGGATTCAGCAGCCCAGCGACAGAGCAGCACCGATCTCATGCTGTTTACTCTGGGATGATTTGTGAGCGCCATTTTTGTGAGCGCCATTGTGACCGTGAATAAGTGCAAGGGGTCATTTCTCTCATCTCTGCAGACTGCTTTGAAATGAGGTGGACCATGAATTCAGACACATTTTTCAGAGCCAGACATTCTGTAAGCACTGGCTTAGAATCTCTTAAGTAATAATGACCAAAAAAAAAAAAAAAAAAAAAAAAAAAGTGTGAATCTCCTCAGTATTTCTTTCTGCTTAAAAATCCACATTCATTTCATGGAAAAAAAAAATGTTGTGAGGAAGTGATGTGTCATGTGTCTGAGGGCTGGGTGAGGGGGTGAGATTAACATGGGGAAGAGTCCAGAGGCCAGTCTGGACTGACCTTTACTTTAGTTATTTTGTGAACTTGAACTAGCTCTTACTCAACCTTAGATATTCTGCTAAGGCTCTGGCCAAAGAGAAAAACAAAACAAATAAACACACACAGAGGGACAGGTCTTGCCTGTCTGATGGTCAAGTGAAATGAAAGCAGAAAATTGGTGTCTCTGGATCCATACACAATGGAGGTGACCCCGTGCAGAATGGAGCTAGGGGCAAGTTTTGACTTTTACTTCCAAACAGCCAAGAGAAGAAGAGACAAGGCAGGTCTGGCTGCGCACGTGCTGTGTATCATACTCTCAAAGTGTCCTGCTGAGTTTTGTCAATGAGATGCCAACCAGAATCACCTCGATAGAGGGGACCTCGACATGTTCCATAAAGCCTCCAGATTATCCTGTGAGCATGTCTGTGGGAAGATTTTTTTGATTAGTGATTAATAGGGGAGGTCCCAGCCCACTATGGGCAGTGCCTTCTCTGGGCAAGTGGTCCTGGACTGTATAAGAAAGCAGGCTGAGCAAGCTTCTGAGCAATCTAGTAGGCAGCACTCCTCTGTGGTCTTTGCTTTTGCCCTTGCCAGGTTCCTGCCTTTGAGTTCCTGCCTCAGTGTCCCTTGCTGATGGAATGTAACCTTTTCTCCTCGATTTGCTTTTGGTCAGTGTTCATCACAGAACCAGAAAGTGAACTGGAACACAAGGGGCATCTTGTTTCCGCTTTCTAAGCACTTGAGGAATTGGTGATCATGCTTCCCATTTTATAGGTGAAGAAAGTAAGGCTCAGCTTAAAGTCACAGTGCCCATCAGTTTTGAAGAGAGAACCAAACCCTGGGCTTTCCCCATTTGTTTCCTTTTTCTCTCATTGGTTCTTCATTGTATGCCTTCTTGCTCACTTGCAGGAACAGTGAGAGGTTCAATATGTGTGGGGAGGAAAATGCTGCGGAGGGATGAGCAGGGAAGCAAGCAGAGTGCCACTGGGCGGAGCCTGATGGTGTGTGTGTGTTACTATGATTGTATCTTTTCTCCCCAATTTTTGACATATTAATTGGTATTAAAGTAAAAGGCACAAATGAGTGCTTAAAATACAGTTCCCTGTTGTCACTGACACCCAGCAATCTCTAAAGGGCTTGCTTGTCTTTTTCTTGGAAATCCTCCGAGCACATGGGGGAGAACACATGGCAGTGGAGGGAGACGTAGTCATCGTTCTGGATAGTTGTTTTGGAGAAAGTTTTGTGCGCACAGACAGCTTTCCTGTTCTGCTTTCTGAGCAACTGCACATTTTGTCTCCTTGACTTTCAAAGTCTCCCAAGGTAACATTTACACGGTGTCCAGTACCACATAAATGCTTTGTACTGCTCACACCCTTCCACTCATAGGGGCATCCATAGGACAAAGCCTCAGGATTGGAGTCTTGGCATTTAGACCTTAATAAATCTGTTAAAATATTCTCCACATAGATTGTACCAACTTCTACTCCCATTCCTAGGGTCTGATGATTCATTCTCTCTCTCTCTCTCTCTCCTGGTGTTAACATAGAATGCTCGAAAAAATTTGATCGTTGCCAGTTTGGAGTTGAAAATCTTATTTCAGTGAAATTTTATTTTGAATTATCCTACTGAGCAAACTTGAGTATCTTTTCTTAAACTTAGGAGCTGTTTAATATCCATTTCAATGATTTCTCTCAGAACTGTCCACCTGTATTTCTATTGAGTTCTTAGTCACTTTTTATATGTAATTGTAGGAACTATGAAACCCTTGGCTTATGCTTTGAAGAACATAGGTAATAATCATTAATCATGAGGGTGTCATGAAATACAATGTGCTAAATGAGACAGAAGTGAGGAAGGAGAGCCATTTCTGGGGCAGAAATGATAGAGTTGATGACTGGTTTAATGTATGCTACATAAAGGAAAAAAGAAAAATCTAATGAATTTGAAAAATCTACTGTAGATACTTAAGAGAGTGACGTTGATGGATTAGGGTCCAAAAACCCACTTAAGAGTCATAGAGACTGAAGGAAAAGTAGCTTGGAAATTATTACTATGCAAGTGTGTGCGTGCATCTGTGTGTGTGCACAGATACTATATGTATATGCCATGTGTATATGTGTATATCACAAGTAACTGTATACATAATATGTGTGCATGCTTCCTGCCCATGTGAAAAGGATATAGCTAGCTTCTAAGCATGTGTGTATACTAGGAAAGAATGCAAAACAGTTGAAGCAATTTGGTTGAAAGATAAGTGGAGAAATGAGGAAGGAAGTCCAGAGTGAGACAGCACGTGCCTACTATATTTATAGAGCTGAGCTGTCCATCTAGCTTCCTGGGTCAAAGCTAAGATGAAATTACCATCTGCCAGTCACTGTTCAAACACTTCCCTTGCCCTTACTGGGTGAGTCAGATCCAACCAACATGAACATTCTCACTCTATTTGCCTACAAAATGTGCCCATTTTCTCCTTATCCCATAGTAAGCATATCTGAGCATCCCCGTGGAGTGTCACGTAAATCTGGGAACAAACTATGTCAGTGGTTGCTGATACTCCCTAATCTAAGCACACCTACCTTCTGCCACCTTGCCTGGAGCACCTCTTGTCTCCCAGGGGTCTAAGAGTGCATTCAATTCTGGGGTAACATCGTGAACCAGGAATCCGTCCCATGGGTGGTGATGCCTACAGACGTCACCATTTGAAATCTACAATAGCAGGGCCACAAAGGTGGCATCAAAGCCAGGCCACTACAGTACACTGGAAGCCAATCCATCAGCATAGGTCACTCTGTGTAAGAGTCACCAGCAGGCCAGCCTGAATTAGATACTGCCATGGCCCAGTTGTTTTCCACTTTTTTATGAAGTGATATCAAGTTCCAAATGGAGCTCCCCATCCCCCATCTCCAACCTCCCTACTCCTGTTTGATCACTTCGGTAACTAGCAACATCCTTCACTTAATTTCAATTTAGGCTAAACATGTGAGTTCCCTTTAACTCCTTCCTTGTCTGAAGCCCCTATTCCAAGGTATTGGGAAGTCCTTTTGAGCTCTAACTTCCAGAATACCCAGAGTCCATCCACCTCTCTTTGTGGCTATTGCCAGCCGCAGTTATGGAGGAGGGTACTTTCTGTTTGGTCTGCCTTTGTCTATTCTTACCTTCTAACATCTCCTCTCTATGACACAGGAGTCAGAATGAGGTTTCTCAAAATGGAGGTCGGCCTGTTAGCGGGAGACTGTCCAACACTTAAGAATACTGTCCAGTCCACTTGCTGTGGCTTCTAAGGGCTACATGTCTGAGCGGTGCCTAATTTCCTGACTCTTTACCTCCTATTCTGCTCACTATTCCAGTCAGGTCTCACTGTCTCTCTTCATGTTGTTGTTGTTCCTTGTTTGTTTGTTTGTTTGTTTGTTTTTGCCTTCTTTTATTTTGGGTTTTGAGACAGTGTCTTGCTATTTAACCCAAGCTGACTTCCAACTTTGACATTCTCTTGCCCCAGCCTTCCAAAAGCCAGTGTTATGGGCCTGGAACACCACATCTGGCTTTGATGTTTCTGGCATGTAGTAAGCACACTGCTACAGGCTGCAGGGACCAACGTTGAAGGATTCTCTGCCTGGCTCTGTGTGTGTGTGTGCGTGCGAGTGCCGAACAGAACCCAAGATGTGGCAGCCAGTCCCTCTCCCTTAGTATGTCACATTCTCTGCTCATTCCGTGGTTAGTTTTAAGAATTAGTAGTAGGAAAATGGGGTAGAGAAGAAAATGAATTTGTCTAAGACAACTGGTCTCATTCTACAAGATCTGACAAGGAATGACAGAGGCCTTCATAGATTATAAAATTTCCATCCAATTATCTTTGAACCTCTGCCCAGAAGAGAAGGCAAGAAGTCCCTCGGGTCCTGGGCAATCGTGTCAGTCCTGTGGAGGCATGGAGTCAGTGGTTGGCCTCTGGATTTCAGTGGAAGCATTTTCAGCTCTTGACTTCAGATTCCCATGAGGAATATGAGCAAGTGGTCTGAAGTTGTCCAGATATGAGCGGTATCTACTCCTCAGGGAGCCCAGCTGGAAACTTTGAAAGGTACTTTTGAGCTCCATGACAGAAAGCCTCCAGGAAATGTAAAGTCTATGAACAAAAGTGTAGAGCCACAATTCCAGTCAAGGCCTCCAGGCTTGCAAATCACCATTTGGTGGGGGATTTTTGAACTCTCAGGGAATAGAAACAGAGTTCTCATTGCTGCCCACTTACAACTCATATCTATTAAACTCCTACATCGATCTGAGTCACTGAACTGGGGGCCAGTCTTAGTCACACCTTATAACATTCTGAGACAAACCCTTTCAATAGTTGAGGGAAAGTGGACAGAAAGGTTAGGTAATTCACTCAAGCTCATACACTGCAAACCACAGAGGCAGAGTCTGCACCCACATTTCTAGAGTTTATGTATAATCTAAAATGCATTTGGATGGGTTCTCATAAGACAGGATCTCTCTAGTGATCACATCATTATGGTCTTCCGTGAAATTGTCTTACTCATCAAATGCACACACTTGATTGGCGTCTGAAGCATCAGAGTAGGCCCCATTCCTTTTTTGCTCCCTTTATTCTACAGGATCCCAGTCCTACTTTGCCTCCATCAGTTGTATCAGGGCACACTGGTGTTCATCTGAGGGATACATTCCCTAATGTTCCTTGTAATGAGACAATGAAATGGAGCTAAGCGATTATCAATATTATGCTCTTTAAAACTTATCAGGCATATGTATTCCGGGGTGTTTCCCTGTATCTTCTGGGTAGAAAATACATTGACAAGTAGAAGATCTTTCATGAACCCATGATCAAAATTACATATTTACAACAGTCATGCTGTAATATGTAACCACCAACCTCTGGACTACTATATAAGAGTGTATCAGTGTACAACATATTATCCCCAAACATAGTAGCTTAAAATAACAATCATTTGTTATTGCTCATGAAATAATAGTCTGCTCATCTAGACTGGATCTAACTTGGCTGAGCATATGACTCATCTATGGTCAACTGGCAGATCAGCATGGTTCATTTCATCTGAAGTGTTCTTGGCTAGGATGATGTTCCCTTCCTCCAATCTGTTTGATCCTTCAACAGACTGATCCAAAATTGTTCTCATAGTCAACAGAAACAGGGGGAAGGATGTGTGGGGAGCAAGTAAAAGAAATAAGAGCGAGCATTCAAAGTCTCTTGAAGCCTAGAAATCGCTTCTGTCACATTCTGTTGGCCAAAATAAAACCTTGTGTCAATCCAAAGTCTTCATCAATAGAGCCACAAAGTCACATGGGACACAGAGAATTGTCACTGTGGGGAATTGAGATCAGTTCAGTCAGCGAGTACTCATATGTAATAGGTACTCAGACACCTCTCAACTCCAAAGACCTCCAAAGGTTGTCTATAAATAATTGTGTGTAATGATGCCTCATCATTGCTCCAAATCTAGGATCTTATGGCTGTATAGATCAGCAGCTTGGACTAGGCTCGGCTGGATGGGCGCTTTGTTTTTGGCTGTTTCTACTCAGTTGTCTGTGACCTTTGTGAATTCAGCAAGTGGGATTGCCTCTAAAGATTACTAGCTGAATGTCTTAGCTCTCCATTTCACTTTCCTTTCCCTATGTTTCTTTCACATTCCTCAAGCATACACCCTAAGCCTGTGCTATGGTAAGTCCAAGGTTCAAACACAAGCAAGTCCAGCTGTACAAGTGAGTATTCACAAGTCCTCTTAACACCCAGGTCTGAAGCAAGTATTCTGCCATTCTTGCTGAATCTCATTGAGCACTGCAGGTTACAAGTTGACCTGTGTGAAATAAGGAAAAGATATAAGACTACTAACCAAAGTCATCATCCCAGTCAATTAAGTCCAAGGAGGGAAATCATCTACCACGTAGGTACCATTTTACCAACATGTTCTGATATGACAGCATCCACTGCTGCTTAATACTCTGTGTATTGACACATAGCTGTGTTCCTGTTTTCAGAATCAAAGGAAACAATATTGTCCTGAGGCAAATAATATACTTTACCTCTGTCAAGACATTTCTCAACATGTATGCTTTTCTCCATTCTGGACTTAGGCTTTGATGGAGAAAAATCCTAGAAAATGTGACTCTTCCTTTGTGGTACACATAAAAGACGAGTCTGAGACCCCAAGATGGGGAGGTACTCTGGAGACTCCAAAATAAAAATAAACAAGCAAATCAAATGGCACTGTGGTCCATCTTGACATCAAATGACTTTTCAGCTCACGGGCAAATGAGAGTGCTCTAATGTGCCTTCAGCTGAGAATACTTAAAATACAGGCTGCATCTAGACAAATGTTGCCAGCTCCCTCCACTATGGGACGGGTTGTATTATCCCAAGATTCATGTCAGGGTGTGGCCTCCTATCTTTGAATGCAATTGCATTTGGAGATAAGGTATTTGAAGAGGGAACTGCTTAAATGCAATCCCTTACATGATTCCTAGTCAAATATGTGTGTGCTCTGATAGGTTTGAGCACAAGTATTTGTTCTGAAATTTCCTAACAGGATGACTTAAAGCTTCACTTATCTACTCTGGACCTTATTATCTACATTTATAAGATTATTATGAAAAAGTCCACATCACTGTGAAGCTGAATAAGATAACTCATGACCACTATTTTAAGAACTTATCCAGGCTACAGGGAATATTAGCCTTTGTATTTTATGACAATACCAGGCCTGGTTGCCTTTAGAGGCATCTCTAATCCAGTCAGTCTGTGTATTAGGGCCAAAGGTCAAGGCTGTTTCCTGCATTACACCCTGCCCCCCAGTTCCTTGCCGCATCTGCTCTTAGGTTTCCTTAAAGGATATGGCCTTTGCCCATGACCTTGTGTTGTAGATGAGGAGGTCACAGAAGGTCTCACGCACACCAAAAATGCTCAAGAGGCAATATGAACCATGGCACAAGGAATGTCAAAGACCATTGTGTGTGTGCTCGTGCATAGGAAAAGGGGGAGTGATTTGGAACGGGTTCTTTTCCCACCCTGATTTGCCAGTGGTTGTTTTTATTGGTTAAGTTTTATTGAGTGAGGTTATGAGAAGGGGTGCTGTACTGGGGACATGAGGTAAGGAAAACCGTTTGGGTGTCAAGTTTGTTTACAAGAGGAAAGCACCATCGTCGAGTGGGTGGAGCAGTTACTGGTTTGGAAAATGTAAAGCTTCCCTAGAGAGGATTGTGTTGATGTGGTTCTTGGAGGTAGAGAGGAGGAAGAGAAAGGAGATGGCTTTTACATCTAGGCACAATGGATCCCCCCACTTGAGTGTATGCTAATGCATTGAACTCTGCATTTAACTAATGTAGGTTTATATTTTTCAAAACCTACTTTAATAAGCATACTTAAATGCTTTAACCTCTCTTCTAGACCACCCACCAGAGGGAGTGGAAAAGAAAGACTAATAGGGCAAAGGAGGCTGTGGACCTGTTTATAAATAGTTCTTTGGGGAGAATCCAATTTGCAATGTCAGGATATCAGCAGTTCAGTTCACAGGAATGAGCAGCGGCAGCTCAATTCGCTCTCAAATACCATTCACAAATCTGCAATGGTAGTTTGATCCAGAAGAAACCACGAGGCTCTGCCAATCAGCCCAAGCTGTAAGAAGTCACTGCAACACCACTAAGAGTTCTTTGGTGCGAATCTCTCTATGAAAATCACGGCAAACGATGATCAGCAGGAGTAGCAAGGCAAACCAATACCACACAGTGTTGTCAAAGACCAGCATCAGCAAAGCCCAAGGAAGACCAGCAAAAAGTAGCAAGTTGAGATTAAATAAACAAACTAACCGTCCAGAAGAGCTGAATTCCAAGTTTGTATAGTGGTTCAGTTTGTAACTTATTCCCAACTAAATATTTTCCAAACATAGCTGAAAGGGGCTGGCTTCAGAGCATTGTTTTGATGGATCAACAGTTCTCTTCTTTTCACTATTTGAGCATTCTCCCTGCGACTGGACCCAGGGACCCCGAGGGTGTCTCTGGGCAAGGCTACATGGTCCCTGGCTGTAGGTGTATTGAGGGTAGTAGGCAGGCCATCTCTTGCCATGGATGCTCTCAGGGCATTCCCAAGGCTGTGCCTTCCATCCTGAGTAGGAATGCTTTCCCAGGCATCTATGGTCCTGGGGCTGTCCTGTCCTGTGGAAATCACATCTGCATGCTTTTCTGTTCAGGACTGGGATATCAGAAGTTCCAAGTTAGGCTGGTGACTTGCTTGGAGCCAGCACATATATCGTTAGCATCCTGATTCTCCTGAAAAGCCCCACCTTGGTCTCCATCCTTTCTGAGTTCACCCCTTTCCCCCTCCAGCTCTCTAGCATTGAAAGTGATGCTTAGGCTTCTCTGGAAGGAGCTGTTGCTGAGCCTTTGCACACTTCCAGGCTTGCAACCTTCACATTCATGACTTTCTTTGGGCGTCTCTCCTTCCTTCCCTGTAGTCTCTCTTCTCTGATTTCTTTGCTGTGAGGTTCCTGGAGCTTTCATCCTCTTTTTCTTTTTGTTTTGTTTGTTTGTTTGTGTGTGTGTAGTTCTGGCTGTCCTGGAACTTGGCCTGTAAACCAGGCTGGCCTCGAACTCAGATATCCACCTGCCGCTGTTTCCTAGTGCTGGTATTAAAGGCATGCACCACTATGCCTGGCAAACTTGTATCCACTTATGGCTTATTGACACCACATCCTCTGTGGGCCAGTGGCTCCTCCATGTGTTTCCCAAGCATAGAAATCTCCCTCAACTCTTACATTCTTACTCAGTGAAATGGATGGCTTACCTGCCCATACCCCTGCAAAAGTTGTTCCCCAAGTGCCTAGCAGAATGCCTAGCTAGACATATAACAAATGTTTGTTGAGTTAATAAGAGAGTGTTATTGTTAAGCAACTGAGTTTTATGTTGATGATGTATGCTTTAGTGTGTAGAATCAAAGGTCAGACCCAGTCTCTATTTATTTATTTATTTATTTATTTATTTATTTATTTTTTAGCCCTAGCTGTACTAGAACTCACTCTATAGACTAGGCTGGCCTCGAATTCACAGAGATCAGCCTGCCTCTGCCACCCACATACCAGGATTAAGTATGCAAACATGACCAGGCTGACCGGCTGTACTCGAAGTTCTTAGGACAGAGTCTGTCGTGCACCTTGTGTGTGATTCACTTTTCAGCACGGGATTTACCAAAAAAGCAACTTCTTTGGAACAGCATGTAGTTTATCACCATGAAGAAAAGATACAAACATGGAGAAAGACAGGCTCTGAGACTATAACGAGCGCTATGTCTTTGGCTTTGGAAGGTTCTCACAGGCCCATTATTAGAAATGGATTAGAATGTAGCTCCTGCTTGGTGCATTTAGGAGTGTACAGTGGTTCTCAATGTGGGTTGTGATCCCTTTGGAATGATCCTTTCACTGGGGCCGCCTAAGACCATAGGAATCATTGCAATTCATGACAGTAGCAAAATTACAGTTATGAAATATAACTTTATGTGTAGATGAAATTATATATTCGTTATAGTTAATGGGGGTCAACACAACATGACAGACATGACATGTATTATAGGGTCTCTACGATAGCAAAGTTGAGAACCACTGTGTTGAACCTTTATGAAGTAAGGTCTAGTCCAAAGCCTTATGTTGTTGGGCACATAATTTCAAAGAGAAAATTGTTTAGGATCTCCTTCCCCTTCCCTCCATCCTGCTCCCCCCCCCCCACGCACACACACACATTCCTGACAGTAAAGTAAGGTGGTTGCTCACCACTCACTCAGCCATAATGTACAGACACACAGACACTGACTCAAAGCCACAGGCCCAGGGAATCATGGGAATCATGGACTACAATCTCTCAAACTAGGGGCCCCAAATAAATCTTTTCGTTATAAGCCGATTGTCTTCAGCATTCGTTCCAGCAATGGAAAGCTAGCAGAGTGATTAAAGATTTCTCACAGAGGCAGAGCACTGTGGAAACATTCAAACACTGAAGGTTACAATCAACTGTCAGCCCTGGAGAGAATAAAAGACTGGCATTTTAGGAAGAAGGCAATCCTGGGGCCAGCAAACTACCTTTCATCCACCCTTCCAGCCCACTCTGATGTTCAGGAGACAGCCCTTCCTGGATTTCTCAGGTTCCTGGCAGTTGTCGCGGTATATGCGATATTTAGGAATATTCAGTTGTTTGACAAATATAAAGGACTTGGGGTTTGGTGCTGGGAAAATCTTGGACAAGGATGGAAGCCATGAGTTCTTCTGCTTATACTGTTCAGTTTTGTGGTTCCAGAATCAAGAGTATTTCTCTGCTTTAATGCTAGTAAACCAAATTCTCAAAGTCTTTTTGTGTTTACAAAGTCCCTTGTGGCCTTACTTCTTGATCAAAAGGTCCCCAATTTTGTCCCCAAATACCCTTTCTTCTTGTGAGCTCTCAAAGCACAGAGGAGTCACTGAGAACAGAGGTCTCCTGTAATTATGTCTCTACAGCCACCGCCTGGTGGGGAAGAGAAATGTGCCCTCTTGACTCATGAGAGGCAGCACTCTTTCCTCAAATGTGGGCTGAGCCCCACTGAGTGTCAGACACTGGGAACAGAGACAACCAAGAAAGACACGTGGTTCAGGTCACAATCCCCACCTCAATCAGCAGAGGATCCCTAGCAGCTGATCTAATAAAGGACCTCAAGTGCTTTGACTTGATCTTATTCTCCGTGACTTCTCCATCCACCAGACCAGTCCTAGGACAAACGATTCAAGTGCGCACAAGTACAGCCCATGCAGCAGCTCTCTCAAATTCTTTTAGTTTCCTGATAACTTGCTGAGTCTCTCTGACAAGAAAGTTCTGAGGTGTTTCTTGATGCTCTTACATAAGAAAGGAAACAGTGCCAGTTTTAAAAGAGAATGTGGAGGTCTCCATTTCTTTCTGAAAACTCAACTTTTCAAGAGAAGCCAGATTAAGATATGAGGAGATGAACTATCTCCATTCTGTGACCATTTTAATTCTGTCTCCTCTGGGGTTAGGGTTGAGAACTTCAATCTGCCTGTATACAACGCCTGATCAAGTCATAGGCGGGGTATTTTGACACAGCCCTAACTTGGGGTGACAGACGTAGCAAAACCATTAAATAGGTATGCTAAGTGCTTGATTTTAAGTTGTCACCCTTGGGATCTGAGTAAAAAAGAGGGCGCATGGGTGCTCTTTGTCTTGTCAGAGGAGAAAGAGAGAGAGAGAGAGAGAGAGAGAGAGAGAGATGCAAATCCAATAAGAAGAAAAACCTTTGTATGGCCAAAGTTAATCAGAAAATAGCATCGAGGCTATTCTGACAGCCCCTGAGAGTGTTGAAGATCGGTGCTTTCCATACTGAAAATGGAGACTATGCAGACACCAAAAAATTACACCGTCAATTCACCACCCAGCATGGCGCGGGCTAGAAAACCCCTACTCCATTTATTAAAACAACAGTTCCTCAGGACACTATAGAATTTCACTAATAAGTGGCTGAATATATGTTTAAGCCCAGTAATAATGGCTAGCCAACTAAGAGGTACTTACACTAATTATACCTCCAGAGTGTAGGTTGTCACAGAGGGAGGCCTTAATTATCAACGCGCCATGCCTCTGCTTTGCATATAACAAATGGCTTTAACGTGGCTATTCATGTTATAGGTTAAACATCTTGGTAATTAGAAAATGGAAAATAGGTATAGCAGAGGGGGTTGTCAATGCTTTATCTGTCCTCTTTGGTATCCTGGACTCCTGCGAGCTGAGAGGTGGGGCCAGCATGGCATCGATTTCCTGGACCTGTGATGAGATTCAGAAGCTGTGGCTGATGCGGAACCGTTCCTAGAATTATCCTCACTTATTTAACAAACCTTGTGTGTTGATCCCTGTTCTAAGCACGTAAGAAAATGGGGAAATCTAAAACAAAACCCAGAGAGACTGAGATACCCACTTAGCAGAGCTCGTTCCTGAAGTTAGTTCAGTTATTAAACCCAAAGAGTGGATTGAGGCGGAGTGGTCTCTAGTGGTGGATCTGACAGGGACCCGATCCAGTCCATCACCCCCTTTCAGTAACTGGGATGAACTGGCTCCTCTTTTGACTTTTCATCCTCACCGTTCTCCTACGAGGCAAGTATTACCTGCGCTTGGGTTTGGACTGTGGGATGCATTCAGATTTCACGTCTTCATTAGCTCCCCACCCTCTAAAGGCATGAGGCTGGGAACCGCACAAGCTAATAGTGGATGTTGGAGTAAGGATTTAAAAGTCTCTCTTGTCTGAACAAGTGGCTTCAAACCAACAGTTTGTGCTGGGATGTCATTCAAAGCAGTAAGGTCTGCGACCCGAGAGCCCGGGTCCTTTAGGCACTCACTGCTTTTGAGAGAGTATCTGTTTCCGGTATTACTTCCTGTCGTTTATGAGATTCCTTTTTTCCCTGGTATTCTGGGGGAAGTTGGCTTTAAATGCAAGATTAATAAATTTAATAGCCTTCTTTAAAGAATAAGAGGATTTAGAGTTATTCCAGAACAGGAGAGGCCATGGCTGAGGTGGTTTAGGGGTGGATCTCGGATATATTCTCCATTGCTCTGTTATAAAAGCAACCCAAAGTGCAATGGTCTAAAAGAACATTCATTTTATAGAATTCATTTTGTTATACTCATGGATTTTGTGAGTTAGGAATTTGGACAGGACATAGTGAGGATACATTGTCTTCAATATCTAGTTTCATCTTGTAGGACTGTAGTGGCTGGGGCTGACTCATGTCTGCAGCTGGAATCATCTGGAGTCTTCTTCACATACATCTGGAGTCTGTTAAACACCTGTGCTGGGGGATCTGAATGCTGGACCACTATGCACTGTTCCCTGGAGCTTTTCCATGTGGCTCAGACTTCCTCACAGAATAGCCTTAGGACAGTCAGGGTTTTGGTAAGGCAGCTTGAAGATCCTTGATTGAGAATTCTAGCAACCATTTGGAAGGGACTTTGTCTCCATCTCAAGCCATCCAGATTCAAGAGAGAAAACGTAGACTCCATTTTTCAAACCACCACACCCATAAGCAGTAGGTCCTTCTGGCATGTTCTCAGCCCAATTCACACCACCAGAGTAACTTCCAGTTAACAAGAAAACACTAGATTTGGCAGATGCGACTGTCGCCCTTAGTTCTTTGAAAGACTGCCCAATGTGACAGAAAACAGATTTAGCCCATGAGGCTTTGAGGACAGAACTAAAGAGCTATGAGCCAACAGGAGAAAAAAATACTCACTAGTTTTTAGGGATGCCTCAATGAATTGTCTGGCTAGCATGATGGTATATTCTTTGATTTGTGAACTACTGATGAACCCCAAAGTAGCCATGTTCTAGAGGGACCTTAGTCAATGTCTGGGAGATGAAATGGAATGATTCCTTTAGAGAAAGCAGAGGATGTAAGTGACCACAGAAACATCACAGCAAGATACAAGAAATCTTGAGCAATAGGCCAAGGCCTCAGCTCTCTTTTCTCAAGTCAGCCCTGAAGCATATGACTCCAGGGATGGGGGGATCCGAAGACACCTCCATTTGTGTGTCCTTCCTACATCAGGGGCTGACCATCCCTCCCACCCCTCATGAGACATGAATTCTTTAATCTTTGTCAAAATGGAATACTTCAGGAGAGGAGAGAACAAAGTTTTTTTTTTTTTAATTTTATTTTATTAATTTGTAATTTAACATGAACATGTTTCAAGCTGTATTCCGTGAGCATCACTGGACAAGAGAAACCAGGGGAACGAGTGTCTGGGAAGGGAAGGGGAGAACTGCTTTAAAAGGAAAGGAGATTTCTGAAGACCTAGGCGAGGCCAGAACTCCCTGGTAGAGGGCTGGTTGTGTGTGTGTGTGTGTGTGTGTGTGTGTGTGTGCGTGTGTTTCTGTTCTTTCTTAGCTTATTGTAAAATAGGAAGCCACAGTTTTCTGGATAACCAGCAGAAAGTGAGTGTCCTATTCATTCTTCTTTCTTGGCTTGGGGAATACAAACATGGCTCCTCTTAGAAAAGACCAGGAAGAAGCCTCTTTCCTTGTGGGAATGGAGAGGGAGGCCATCCTTGGTCATCTGTTTCTATTCCCATGCTTCCTCATAGCAGGGATGATCTGAGGCCTAACTCACTTCCTGGGAAGCCATGGCAGTCTCTGCGTAAACAGAGTGAAAAAAAAATCTTAACCACACATTCCCAAAGCAAGTGAAATCCCAGAGGAAGGAGGGAGGGAGGGAGGGAGTGTGTGTGTGTGTGTGTGTGTGTGTGTGTGTGTGTAGGCATGATCCCAGGGGAATACTCTATATTCTTCAGGTTGAACTCATGAGATTAGTCACTTAAAAATGACCCTTTTCCAGAACCCAAAGCTGAGATTCTAAAGGAAGTTGTACAAGTGATCATAAACAGAGCATTCAATACAGAGAATGAATAACCAAGGGGCTCCTGCATCTTCCCTCCTCCCCCTCCTCCCCTCCCTTCCCCACTCAAGCCTTAGTGCAGTACGATTCCCCCTATACTTCCATATCATGTGTGTTTACTATCTCAGGTTCAGCCCCTGTGCGGTCTCCCCCTCCATTGCTACCCCTCTTGGCTCCTTTCTTGCTCTGCGGCCCCTTTTAGCCTGATTTCTAAGGGTAAAGTGAAAGCTTCTAGGAAAGAATTCCAAGTTGGAAGGAGTCAGATTAAAGTGAGCCTAGTAGGTGTCATGCGGGTCTCTGGATCTGAGGTCCGGAGGATTCTGACTTTGGTGATCAGGTACCAAAGTGGGAACACAGGTTCTGGTCCCTTTTGAGCCTGTTTGTCTTCTACTATTTTCTTGTGGTGGGTGAAAGAGCCAGCTCCCTTGGGGATCCTGCTAGCCACAAGGAGCTCAGTATGACAAACTTAGGTTTCGGGCTATAGGTATTTTAATCTGCTCGTAAACAGCCCGCCATGAGACCAAAGGAGAAAGCTTCCAATGGATACAGGGACACGGTATATAACCATCACACAGTCAGACCCACTGGAGATCCGAGGATAAAAACGCTATTCATTTTCCCTGACATAACATGAAACCAAACAGAGTCCCGACTCCGGTATGCATTACCAGGGATCAACTTTACACGGTTACAGACACCATCAGTAGTCCCCAAGGCCCCTTAAGGTGATTTTTCTAGCATTAGGCATCCTCCAATATGTAGATGTCACTGTGCTGTGCCAGTGAGATTGAATTTCAACCCATTATTAGAAAATGGAAAGTGAATTCAAGGCACAAGATCAAAAGGAGGCTTTGTCTCTCTCCTGCCCTCTCCCCCCTTCTCCTCCCCTTCTGTTCAACTCCCTCTCTTTCCTCCCTCTGCCTTTCTCTCCTAGGGAACCAGCAGGTCTCTGTTGTGAAGGGATTTCAAGCTTTCAGAGGCACAATCCCAGTGAGATGTTCAACAAATTTGTTTTTAAAGGAACCATTGATAGAATTAGGAAAATGATTTATTTGGCATAGATCTTGTCCAAACAAAAGAACAGTCGTGGAAACTCAGTATGAATAAAATTTCAATGAGACTCAAGAGGGAGCATTTTTATACATAAATTTGATCTATGTGAACCCAGCAGCAATAAACAGGACTTATAATTCTATTGATGGCCAATAAACACAAATGAAAGTCAGAAATAAAATCACACTATAGGAACCAACTCAGCCAATTCTCTGCTCAGTGAGACAAGGCTTTATGGGTTCACCGGCATAGAAATTCAAACGAGCTGGAGAAAATACAGGGATGGACCTCTGCAAGAGCACTCTTATTGCCTGGATTCTGAAAAAAAAAAAATTACCTCTTTAGAGGAAAAACTCAAACCCTCTCCAATTTGTATTGGCGGATGAAGAATCCTATTGAGGCAATTTTCCCTGAAGAGTTCTCACAGATGTTTTGCATACAAACCAGCCGGAGTTATCTACTTAGAAGGTTTAGTATATAGAGCTAGAGATATGGGTCAGCAGATTTAAAACCCTGGCTGCTTTTGCAGAGGACCCAGGTTTGGTTCCCTGAACCCACATGGTGGCTCACAACTGTAATTCCAGTTTCAGAGGCTCTGACATCCTCTTCTAACTGTGAGCTCTGCAGAGAAAAGTCTCTAGCTTAAAATTCTCCCCCCTTTTTTAAGTGATTAGATAAGTCATTTCTTAGTTGGTCAGAGAGGATCCATGACAAATTTGGCTTGCCAAGGAGGAACAGGCCAGTGACTAGAAGTCATGTTTATAGGAAATGTGTTTGTCCTTGGAAGACTTCCTTGAGGAAGTAGGAGTCTATAAACACTCCAACAAGCAAGCCAACCCACAGGTTATGTAAAGAGGGACACAGACCCCAGAGAGGCTTGAGTAATACAGGGAGAATGTTACATTCATGTATCTTTTTCCAGTGCTGTAGAGCAAACCCAAGGCCTGGTGTGTCCTGAGCAAGAGTGCCTCAGAGCTACACTGGAGCTCTCTGAGCTATACTGGGGTTCTCTGAGCTACACTGGGGCTCTCTGAGCTACACTGGAGCCCTTACGATTTATTTGAAAGACACACCAAGAAGAAGGAAGGGACAGATGAGGTAGGTCACAGACTTGGTGTGAGTGGAGGGAGAGGGACCAAACTGTCTGATTCTCACATATACTTTTGAGATTCTCTTTCCCAACTAAGCCTGCGTCATCACTGAAGGAGAGTCACATAGGCAAGAAACGAAATCTGAGCAGTGAGGATTCACAACACAGCTTTCTTTCCCAGAGAGAGACACCAGGGCAAGTTCCTGGATCAACAGCCATGGTTTTTCAATTACCCTGCTGAGCAGCAAGGGATTTTAGTCAGATTTCTTGGGCAAGCAGGCATATACTATCAGAAGGGAGTGTCGTTAATTAGTGACCCAGTGAAGAGCTCATGAATCCTGAACATTGGAGGGTCATGACTATCTGTTGATTCTGGGTTCGTTCACTCTTCATATGCTCAGCTATTCGTCCTAATTCCCTTTTCATAGCTCTTTTGTGAATTTTCTGTAGATCGGGAGCTGCCTATTCATTGCTTATAAATTGTATGAAGTCATTTATTTTGTTTGAATTTTCCTATTTTCTGGAGCAGAATTAGCGATTACCGACAAATACAGCAAGTACACATCACGATCGTAATGGAGTGTGTTTAGTGATTTATGTTTTAGAATGTTTGCTTTCATGAACCCCTCAGTCCAGCCACGCAGGCATGTGACAAATATTTGCTAAGCACCTCCCGAAAGTCAAATATGAATCAAGGCTATGGGAAGATGAAAAATTGATACAGTTGAACCTGGGAAGAGCTCAAACATTAACGTTAAGGGGAGACATAGCAGCCATGAAGTGTCACAAGAACTGTAATAAACCTCTGTGTCAAGAACAATGACATTAATTGTATAGAGGATTTGGAAGGGATGTGCAAATGACAGTGGTGTGACTTCTCGGAGGAAGTGGTATTAAAGTAGCAAAGGTGACATGTTCCCAGGCAGAAGGACAGGGGTTGACATAAGCATAGAGCCCTGATCTTCATGTCCCATGCTAGGTAAGGTGGCAGAGAGAGCTAGCTCTTGAATTCTAAGTAGAAGTGAGAAGCGTCTGCTTCTTTAGGGAGTTGCCTCCAGACTCCCGGTGGCACGAAGCTTAGTGCCCTTCCTTACCATCTGTGGATGGCTATGGTAGCTAAGGAAATGTGTGAACTGTTGTAGGGACGGGCACATCACCCAGTGACCTGGTACCACAGAAGTCCCCAGCAGAGAAGATCTGTCCTGATGGTCCTCACTGTCACCTTGCAAATTCCACAAGGGTTCATGAGATAGTGAATGGGGTCTCAGTGTATCAGACAAGGTCATTTACAGAATGCCTAGCTAGTGACACCCAGAGACATAGATAGTCATACTTAAGTGTACTTTGAAATTTCCTGAAAATAAATAATAATGATAACTCTACTAGGACTTCATTAGCCCATTCCAAATGTAAACAGATGTATCCATTTTATTTCCTGACATTTTGGAAAGTAAAGAAATGATGAATACATGCATAATATACATCTGTGTAAACACACACACACACACACACACACACACACACACATTTGGAGATCTCTATCTTGAAAAAAATCTTACCTGTGACAAGGTGTCTGGGCATTAAACCCAGCTTTAAATCAGCTGCTTGACTAGGTCAAGGCCAGGGAAGCTGTGAATTGTCTCTGTTTGGCGCTGACTAAAGGACAATGGGAAATGTCTGGAGACAATTTGTGCTGCCAGCATCTTCAAAACTGAGAGAGGATGGAGAGAAAACTATGCCCCCGGCAGGGCTGGTGGTATGAGGCAACGATGATTCAGTTTGTGTCTTTGACCGGAGTAGTGCATTGTTTCAAATTGTGCCCAGCAATCCCTTCAGCATTGGGACAGAAACGAGTCTTGTCAGTAAATTAGAGCAGATGTGGGGAAATTACTCCCAGGGTGAGGTCCGGGTCTGGCCGAGGTCAGTCCTCACAAAAGGAGCTGCCAACATTTCCGTTCTCCTAGTTGCCCTATGTCTCTAAATGGATATTAACCCATATACTGCAGCCCAAAACTCCCTCTCTGCTTGTCTTCTGGCTGTGTGCTGAGGTGCGGGGGTAAGGTGTCCCACAGGGAGGAACTGGGCAGGCCTGACAATAGACACTAGCGTCATTGTTACATGGCTACCCTGCTACTCCAGATTTCTGAATTCCCCCTGAAAACATCCATCTCCCATTAAAATGTCCCATTCCATCAAAAGTCCAATATCACCATTATAAATAATGAATTTCTGATGAATGCCTTAACTCCATTGAAGGAAAAAGACATTTTAGCATGTACATATAATTTTAATTAGAAAAATAGCTGCACAGTCTTCAAGTTGGAGAATGTTGAATGTGGATGAAGTAAAATATGTCTTTCCCTCCATAATTTTTTATCCAAATCCAATTCCTCATAAGTAAGTGCTAATGATTTATTGTGGGTTCTCTGAAATATTTTTATTATGTACAGAATAATAAACATGCTCCTGCTCTGGCTGGGTTCAAACCTGCCACTTAGCAGTCATGTTACCACACAAGGTTCCTAGCTTTTCTACAACTCAGCTGTGTTTCATTTTTTAAAATTTACTTTTTATTTTATTTTATGTGTATTAGTGGTATTGCCTGCATCTGTCTGTATGCACCATGTACACGGTTTTGGTTCCTGAAGAGGTCGGAAGAGGGCATCGGATCGCCTGCAACTAGATGAAGCTACTGGTGGGTGCCACAATGGGAGTACTGGGACCCAAACCCTACTCTTCTGCAAGAGTAGAAAGTGCTCTTAACTACTGAGTCATCTCCCCAGTTCTCCCTTCTTTAAATAATACTAGGTCATAGGTTGTCACAAGGATTTAATAGATTTATATATAAACACACAAAAAATTTATGTCTGATATAAAATAAACACTAAATGTTCACACACAAAAAGACTAAACTAAATATTATTTTGAAAAAGAATTCATGAGGAGCTCTGTTTCCAGAGGGAGATGAAGTGGAAACTGAGTTGGTTTTTCAAGCAAGATAGGTTGGACTTTCAATAATTCCTATTTTCATAGAGGACTCTATTTCAAAGCAGGGAGAGATTTGTCATTCCCCTGTTGTAGTTAAAAACAGACTTGAGGGCCAGACAAATAAAGTGATCGTCTGCTTGCTAGTGTCATGATAGATATCTACCATGCTTCTCTGAGCTTCAAACTTTGTCCATATGATGAGGACAAAACATTTCTTCCAAGGACCATGGGAATACACAGCCACGATATTGTAATCTTTTAAACATGCTGAGCATGGTGGCAGGAAGTGAAGGGCATACTCCTTTCCTTTCCATCTTTACCCAGGAGACAAGGAAGACAGAGAAGAGAGAAACCAGGACAGGAGACTTGACTTTGGTTGTCCCGAAAGTGGCTAATTGGCCCAACAATCTTATTTCACTACTTTATTTTGTTTGCAACTTTTGGCAACCCATTATGCATAGGTCACAGTATGTTTTTCAGTGGACAAAGCACTTTCAAGAGCATTTACTTGGTTGCTACCCTTGGAGTGACAAAATGGGTAAGGTTCCATTGGCATTGGATTAGCATTTGGCCAAGGTCACCTAACATGGAATCTCCATACTGTGGCAAGTCCACCCCCACCCCAGTTTCCTGATGATGGCCAGTACAGAGTGCCTCAGGCTTCACAGATAAAGGCTTTAGGGGTCTAGCCTGGATCCTCACAAAGAGGTTGTCAGACGTCTTTGTATCTGTTTCTTTGTATCTGTGGGTACCATCTTGTCTACCTCACTCACATGATTGCTTTGATCCAGAATTCTTTTTATGGTCCCAGTATGGCTGATGAATGAAATAATGCTGACCTAAAGTGATTATGGAGGGCCAGGAAAAAAGCCATTTCTCCCTCACTGAGGTGATCTGTGTTTGGGGAAGTACAGCTCTTCCCTTACATCCCATTCACTTATTTTGACTAAAACACAGTCAGGGCGATTTATCTTCAGCAGCTTTTGGGAGGAAGAAGATAATGGAGATTTTAATGAAAAGGGTAGCACAATAAGACTAGGACTCAGTTCTTTTGCAACAGGAAGCAGCTATTTTGCTCAATAGGCAACAAAACCTTTAGCTTGTGTTCATGAAAATTATGACCGGCTCTGGCTCCGCTGAGATTTAACGAAGGGGAAACAAAAAGAATCTTAAGGGTTCAGAGGCAGTTCATTTGGAAATTGCTCTCTAGACTTCAAGAACATTTCCATTTTTCAAAAGGGCACACAAAGAAAGAGGCTGGGTTCCTGTGCCTTGGAAGACAGGTTCTCTGAATCCTGGGACTGTGTGCAAATATGTGTTTCTGGTTGTCTGTGCTTTGTGTCTCATGGCTATGATATACTAGGTCTGATTGTAACATACTGGGTCTTGCACTGAGGTCACTACATCAGGCACAAGTTTGCACCACTGTCTTAGTTAGGGTTTCTATGGCTTCAGTAAAGCATCCATGCCCAAAAGCAGTTAGGGAGGAAAGGGTTAATTTCAGCCTACAGTTTACAGTCCATTATGAAGGGATGTCAGAGTAGGAACCTGGAGCCAGGAACTGATGCAGAGGCCAAATGCTGCTTATTGGCTTGCTCCCAGTGGCTTGCTCAGCCTTCTTTCTAATATACACCAGGACCATTTGCCTAGGGGTAGCACTGCTGGTGATGGGTTGGGCCCTCCCACACTCATCCTTGCTAAAGAAAATGCTCCAGAGGCTTGTGTACAGGACAATCCTGTGGAGGCATTTTCTAAATTGTGGTTCCCTTTTTTCAAATAACTCTAGTGTGTGTCAAGTTGACAAAAGTCCTTACAGGACAGCCTTGAACAAGGCTGAGCAGCAATGGCAACTTGATCTTCTACCAATGCCTAGATTGTGTGCTGCATCTCTGACAGGGGCAATCTAGAGCAAGGGAAGGTAAAAGGGTGGCCAAGATGGAGCTCCACCAATGCTGACACAGGAGCATCTTAGGTGAACCATCTACTAGAGGCCTAGAGGAAACCTTCACACTCACAAAGCACTGCCATTGAGTGGCAGGGCAGAGTCAACCATTGTGTTTTGAATATGCAGTGTCTACCATAGGTTCATGTCTTTGAATACCTTGTTCCAAACTAGTGGCACTGTTTCGGGAGATCATGCTTTAAGAGGCGGGGCCTCACTGGAGGGAAGTGGGTCACTGTGGGCAGGCTTCCGATTTTATAGACTGGACCTCCTTCCTGTCTGCTGTTCCCTGTTCCACTATGGAGCTGCCCGCTGCCATGCCTTTCCCACTTTGGTGAGCTGTATTTCTCCAATTGAAAGCTAAAATACCTTACTGGCTAAGTCACTTCTTGTTAGGTATTTGGTGAGAAGGATGAGAAAAGTATTGGTGTATCCATCCAGTCTTCCACTGAGAAGATGGAATCACTTCTAACAAGGCTTCCATCACAGCTCCTATGGCAGGTGATGGTGACGCACAACTCGATCTTCATTATGCTCACAGCTGCTATTCTGTTCCAAAAAGAGGAGGGGCAGGCAAGATTTCAAACAAAACTGTGTTCAAAGCCTGCCTGGCTGTCAGGGTGCGCGTAAAACCAATAGCACTTACAATCAACAGGAAACAGAGTCTGCTAGGGATGACTGGAAATTATGCTCTCCCTCATTAGTTCATTTGCATGAGTGGCCCCAAGTTCTTCCCCTTGCTCTGCTTTGTGATCTACTTTGTGACCCCTCTCATCCAAAGCCGGGACTCTGGATTTAGCTCTGTGACTTGCTTTGGCCCATGGCATGATAACAAACATGGTACAAACTGAAACTGAAATGTGATTGCTCCGTTGACTTTCTATCTCTTGAGGTTCTCAGAAATCGGAGGCTGCTATGTGAAGATACCAGAGCTAATCAATTGTGTGATGAGAGAAATGTGGTCTAGACACTCCTTTGTTCTGGTCAGCAATACACCAACCACTGGAGACATAAATGAGCCACACTAGATCATTCAACCTCCAGTCAAACTAACTCTCCAGGTACCTACAGATGTGTGAGTGAGCCCAGCAGATTCAAGATCTGCTCAACAAATACAATGGTTGTTGGTTCAAACCATTAGATTTTGGCAGTAGTTTGTTACCCAGCAGAAACAGATCTATATTTCTTCTCTAGGCACTTGCTTCTTCCTGCTTGGAAGGCAGATGCAAGATTAAAGGCAGAATGGCAGCTTCCCAGTGACCACAAGAGCAAATGTCCTACAGAACGACAGGAGGACCTGGAAAAATGGTTATGCTGGAGAAACCATGACAGTTCCATACGGTTTGCTAGAGACTTTGTTAAGTGAGAAAAATAAAACCATGTTGTTAACCACCTTTGCCCCATGTGCTCTTAGATGTGGACAAAGGAATCTACTTTTGGTAGTTTAAGTAGAGAGTGGTTTATGAAAATATGTGTCAGCCCAGAGAACCTCTAGAGATCCGGAAAAACAGCGTAGGATTGTATGTAGCCAGAAAAGGGCAGCCAAAGACAACAGAGCCGGGAGACAGGCCCAGTGCAGGACTGTTCCTATAGAAATGGAAATGTGGGGGAAAAGGACATCAGAAATCTCCTTCACAGCCAATCCTGAAGGACAGAGACCTCTACCTCTGTGCCTTGTGGGTATTTACTCAGATGCACCCACTTCCACCTCAGTCTCTTGCCTGGGTCTCTATTTGGTAGAACCATGGATGGTATTCAGACCCTCCTCACTAGTTGGTAAGGTTTGGTAGAACCATGGGCGGTATTCAGACCCCCCTCACTAGTTGGTAAGGTTGGGATTCCTGTTCTAGGGTTGGAGGTGTGGCCAAGTCCCCGACTCTTAGGAGAGGACAAAGAGTTGCCACAGTTGGTGATTCAGAGATTCACAGGGCAGGACAGAAGGACATAGCAGGCTATGTAGGGCCTGGAAGCATGGGTGTGGAAGCAGACAAACCAAGTGCCCTAATTCCTTTTTTTTTTTGGCCACTGTGACCAAATACAGGACAGGAAGAACTTCAGGGGAAAAAAGAGTTTCATTTTGGTTACAGCCTGGGCAGACTTGGTTCACGCTACAGGAGCTTATGGTTGGTCATACCAAAGAGACAGACAAGAATCAGAGTTACACAGGAAGATGGCCAGCCTGTAACTCTCAAGGCCTGTTGGCATAACCTGTAGTAGGCCTCATACCATAAAAAAGTGCCACAACCTCCCAAAACAGCCTCATAAACTGAGGATAGTGTACCTGAACACAGGAGCCCATGGCAGATACCCCTCTTGCAAATAAAGATTCTCGAGGAAGCCTGTTGTGAGACTGAGGTGCTCCTGGGTCCCACCCTGGGAGAATCTGGTTGACTCTTTTGAATAGCTCCATGTGTGAACACAGGACGGAAGCCTTCTACTCATACATAGATTCCTCAATAGGGAGGACCATTTAGGTAAAAAACCCTACCCACTAGAGCAGAGAGAACAGAAGCCTTGAGATTTGGTCATTTGAAGCCCTTCTAACGTCTCCAAGCTGGATGCCAAGGTAACACATTACTGTTGAACTTTAATTCAGGTTTTTTTCTCTGACACAGATAAGCAGGGGCCCAGCTGAAAGGGGGTTTGGGAGGCCCGATTTTATCTTCCTGTTCTATAGCTCAGGAAGGCAAACTCTAGAGATCAGAATGGGTGCTGAATGAGCAATGTTCCACTTTTATTATTCCATATCCATATAGACCTTTCTTTTCATAACTAGAGTTTTAAATAACAGCAGCAGCAAGACTATGGTTCTGCCTAACAAGCCTTTCTTGTTCATATGGAAATGTCCTTCCCCTCTTCTCTGAGATCCATCTAATTGGTTGGCACTTGCAGCTCCTATACAACAGTCAGAATCCCAGTGGCCCAAGGACTAAAGGCAGTGGAAGGAAGGCACCGGAGGCCAGGAGATGCATATTCTCCCTCATACAGGTATCATGGAAAGGCAGCTACTGCTGTCGTCACATTCCGAAAGGGCAAAGCACAAGAAGGTATAGCAGCAAGAGGATTGGCGGGCGGGGCGGTAATACCACGAAGATATTGTAGCACTGAGTGGACATGGTTCCGTAGAAAGCCCCAGAGCAAACACCAAAAATACGAAGGGACAAAGTGTGTCCACGTGGCTTTAGAACTATCAGAGGAAGACTCTGCAGGGAGCTAGATCCCTCCATTGCTAGGAGAAGAAGAACCAGCAAGCACATGCTAACAGTCACAAACAGCTACTACATGCTCTCTCATATGTGGAGAGAAAAGCACGTGCTACTGTGGGGATGGGCAGGAAAACTAAGAAAGGTTTTTGTGGAGGACATGGGAGGGTAATAGAACACAGGCAGCAAGAAAATATGGAAGCAGGGCCAGTGGGGGTGGGGTGGGACAAGGAGAGGCAGGGGCACGGGGAGGAGGCCTATCCACTACACAGTATGCTAAAATGCTAATATGCTGTACGCTGATGTAGAAATCACAAATAAGGGCTGGTGGTTTTTTGTTGGTTGTTTTCTTCATTTTACTCAACCTCACCCGGGTGGGGTGAAATCTCAATGTATTTCTAATTCACATTTCCCTGATTTTTAAGAAGGTTGAACTTCTTAACGTTTGTATTGCCCATTTTAACTCTTTCTTTTGATGCTGGGAACTTCAACTTGAAGTAAAACTGCTAGTACAGTCAAGACCAGGTGTGGTGGTTTATGTCTTTAATCTCAGAACCAGAGGCAAGTGGATCTCCATGAAGTCAAGGTCAGCCTAGACGATATAGTGAGTTTCAGACCAGCTAAGGCTACATAATGAGACCCTGTCTCAAAAAAAAAAAAAAGAAAAAAAAGAAAAAGAAAAGAAAGAAAAGAAAATTTAGGTAGTGGCCTATAAGATATAGGCACAGGAAAGGGCTCAGTAAGATAAACACACACACACTCACACACACACATACACACCCCTCCCTAAAAAAATCTTCATTTGGATATATATAATTTCTATATATAATCTGTATCTATGTATATCTATTCGGCAAGGTAGGAGAAAAGAGCCTAACCAAGAGCCACACCCATCTGGGAAGACATCAAGTCATAATGAGGTCTGGCCATTTGCACGGAGCATCTACTGTGTTTTCAGAGGCTACAAGAGCTTCTGGGGCCCAGAGAAGCTGGGTGATTCTCTCTAGGTCACATAGGCAGTGAATGAGTAGCCAGTACCTCTCAATGTCGTGCAGCATAGCAGAGAGCACTGGAGTAACTTCTAGGAAATAATGCCTACACTGGCTTCCCTCTCCATCAAAGAAAAGAGCTACTGTCTGAGTACAATGAAGTCATTTGATTTCCTCATGCCACCAATAGGCAAATTCCCCTATCCTGTCATCTGCCTCTCAGCTGAACTTTCCTGGCTAGTAGTAGAGTAACAAGAAAGGATTTTCTCTTATAAATATATCTTAAGTGTTGGTGGTAGACGGGATAATTAGCTGGAGGCCAGGAGACCTGAATTCATCTCTTGGCTTGCTGGTGACTACTTTGGCCAGTGATCACAGGGTGTTGAGCAAGCCACTTCATCCCCAGGGTCCCCCCCCAATCGGCTTCATCTGCAAAATTATACTGTTCACTTGGATCTGCTGTTTCCCAGCTGAGCCCTGGAATGCTAAGGAAATATGGTTTATGAATGAGGGGCAGATAAGGAGAAGATCAAATGGACTAGATGTAGTTCCTTACTGTAGCTTAGTTTTACATATTGAGGTTCCCAAGCTATAAAAACCTTAAACCATCTAAAGAATTATCCAGACCCTGATAATCTGGGATTCCAAGACCCTGGTTGATGGTTCTAAAGATAGCTTATGCCCGCGTGCCTCAAATGAATATGATTTTGGGTGGGTTAAAAGTAAAAAATGCTGGTTTCTTTCTTTCTTTCTTTCTTTCTTTCTTTCTTTCTTTCTTTCTTCCCCCCAGAAAAGCTTAGAGAGAGTGGACTGACCGAGAGAAAAATATTTTGTGAGTAGGGAAGTATGTGGCATTCCTACCAAGATTTATTACATAAGCGTGATTTGTCTTCAGCAGCCCCAGCCCCAGGGTAAAGCTTTGCTGCATGTGCATCTGCCTTAATGATGTGTTCTGGGAGGTTCTTATAGGCTGGGCCCACACACATTCCTGCATGGAGCTTGTCAGACCTTCCAAAGAAGTCGGTGGGGAAGGTGAAATTAATGTTCTTGTTGATGCCTCTGGAATCTTACTCACATTAGGAAATTATTAACCCATAAGATAAATGCCTGTTACTGTGACAGTAAGGATAAGCTACATTACAAATACAGTTTTAGAGGAGTTCCAAGCAAGTGGACTTAGCCAGTGTTAGTCCAGAACAGCTGTTGAATGCTCTGGTAATATAAGAACAGTCAGGAAGCTGACATTCTCAAGATGCATTGCTGATATCATTGGAAAATGGTTTCCAGGGCCTTTGGGCTAATAAAATAGAAGGGATGGAGAAAATCTTTAGAGAGTGAAATATTAGAATTCAGATAATTGGAGTTTTTCTTCTTCTTGTTGTTTATAGATTAGTGAGCACCCTCGAAGGTCCCATTAGGACTGTCTTCAAGTGAGGAAAGAGGTTTTGTGGATTAGCTCCTTCATCATTATGTCTTTTGTCCCTGAAGAAATAAGGGATGAGGTTTACATATGTCCATTTCAAGGATGAATGGCTAAAGAGAAGAAGAATAAGAGGAGGAGGAGGAGGAGAGGAGGAGGAGGAGGAGGGGAGGAGAGGAGGAGGAGGAGAGGAGGAGGAGGAGGAGAGGAGGAGGAGGAGGAGGAG
>JADRCH010000102.1:7799183-7843801 GCA_019843965.1 Rhynchomys soricoides
AAGAAGAGGCACATTCTATTCTTGATTCTAACCTTATTACATCTTTCTAGCAAAATAACTAAACCACCTCCTTACATTTTCTTCCTAAAATTATTTGAATCAAGTCAGGAATGCTACAAAGTCATTAATTCATCTTAACAGCATTAATTCATGAACATTCATCTTCATGTTGATCTTTAGGAAACTTGCCCAATAGGGTGAGCTTATGCCCAGGAATCATTAAGCTATATAATAATAGCATTAAAGGCACATCAGCAGAAAGAAGCAATCTGGAATGAAGTCTCTAGGGCTGTACCTTTCCAGAGTACATCTATCGCAGCCATGCAAAATGGTGGACCATGTCCAGGAAACTCACTTGTTTGCCATAGCCTTTCCTAGATGGTTTCTGTCATTCCTCCAAACTTCAGAATCCACCTAGAGCAGAGGAGCTTCAATTCAATTCAATTCAATTCAATTCAATTCAATTCAATTCAATTCAATTCAACAGAGGAGCCCTATGGTCACAAGAACAGGCCTTTACCTACCACCTGTTAGAACCTTTGCAGGGGAATTCATTCAATTCAATAAACATGTTTAAAGGACCTATTATGTGTCTTGTCTGATGCTCAGTGTCATGAAGGATCCAAAAGTAGTGTGTGATAGACTCTTAATGAATCAGATGATTTGGATCAGGTTTCTAGAGTGTACAAACTCCATGGCCTTTTTGGACCTCAGAACCTTCGTCTGAAAAACAGACATAACTGGTTTATGATGAATTGAGGTATGCATTGCACCTGAGCAATGCCTGATTCCAGTCAGCCTTTAATAACTGACAGCTACTATAATGATCAAAAATGGAGGGATGGCATTCACTCAGTGGGCCTTAGTCAAGAGCCTTTCATATACAGACTCTGGGTTAGGACACTGGGAATGCATTGCTAAACAAAACAGGCATCAACACTGTTCTCACGGAACTTGTCTCACGGGAGAGACAGTCTATAAAATACACAAACCTAGAAATATACAGGGCCAAATTACAGTAGGTGTTATGAAGGAAATAGACAGTGTCTGCATGTGAAGTTCATGTGGGTTTGTAGAAATGGAAATACCCTTGTGTGAGAGAGGCCCAGGGGAGGGAGACATTCACGAACAGGAAACTTGGTTTTGCTACATGATTGACTCACAGTATTTTAGTGGTTGAGCATTTATCTAGAAATGCCTGCCCCACATATTTTGCTTTACAGCCAGGTAAACAGAGGCAGGGACAAACAAGTTGCCTCCAGGCATAGAATCAGATAAGGAGAGTGTACTCTTCAGAACTCCAAGGTTTTGTTTTTCTGTTATAGCCTCATATTTCTTCTAGCATCTTTCGGAGCACCTAGAATTTTCTAATTAACATAGCATCGATGTGCCTTTTTCTTTTACCACCAAGGAAAAGGAGGTTTGAGGCAAAGAACCTATGAGAACCCTACATATTTTAAGCGGTTTCAACTGGAGCCAACTCCCACTTCCCCATCCACACTGTGCCTTTGAGTGCTCCCCATTGCACGTGGATTCTGTAGCAATCACATTTCCATAAAATTCTTTCCTGAGCCTAGAGCCCAGGGCTGGCTCAGCAAGCTTAAAGATCCTGCTGTTAGACCCCACCATACACTGCATATAACACAGACCACTGTGCCAGCTTTGCCAGGCTACTCACTCAAAACAAGCCAGAAGGGGCTCTCACTAGGGACCTGGCTGCTGTCACTAACACTTGGACATGACATAGAAAGCAGTAAGACTCCAGCTAGCTCTGAGGGAAGCAGATGTTCTAGATGGCCACAGCATGGGCTTGGATGAATCTGGGTTTGAATTTCCATTCTACTGTTTGTTAAAAACCTGTTAATCCTGGCTACTAAAGGTTTTATGAAGAAGAAGGAGGAAGAAGAGGAGAAGGAGGAGGAGGAGGAGGAGGAGGAAGAGGAGGAAGAGGAGGAGGAGAGAAGAAGGAGAAGGAGAATGGGAAGAAGAGGAAGAGGAAGAGGAAGAAGAAGAAGAAGAAGAAGAAGAAGAAGAAGAAGAAGAAGAAGAAGAAGAAGAAGAAGAAGAAGAAGAAGAAGAAGAAGACAAGAGGAGCAGCAGATGCATCAGCCTTTGTGGAAGAAACCGTGCATCAATGCAATGGGAGAAGACTGACTGGGGAGGAAGAAGAAAGCAGTGTTATAGTCTGCCTAGCTCATCCCCTTCTTCATCTGACATGAGGGGACCTCAGGGAGTCAGGTTGGCTCCAGATCCTTCTGTGACAGGCATGGCTCAGCTCCCAGCGAGGGGATAGGATGGGAGTTCAGTTCAGAAATTCAGTTTTCCTCCTCACCAGCTTCCTCATGGTATATGCCCCCCCAACCCCCGTACCCTGCTCAGCCTCTCGAATGCCTTTGTGGTCTTAAGCACTTAGATGAAGACCAGTAGAAATACTTTCACACCTAGTCATCGGCCAGTATGTGCCTGGGTTCCTAGCGATTGGTTGTGATTTCTTTGGCAGGAACACAGATATATACACTACTGTTCATAACAAGAGCAAAATGACAGTTACAAAGTAGCAACACAATAACTGGTTAAGGGTCAGCAAAACATGAGGAACTGTATTAAAGGGTTGCAGCATTGGAAGAGTTGAGAACCGCTGGCCTAGAACATGACTTCCCTCAACACTTTATTGTCAGTGTTCCTCTCCTCTGTCACATTGTTCCTGACCCATCCCATCTCAAGGTCAGAACCAAAATGAGGCTGGGGGAGGCAGGAGAGGTGACTGGAAAGTAAGCTTTAGCAGAACTCGCCTTTCAAGGTTGCTCCTAGGCGCCTGACTCCCTCACCTGTGCCTTCATCCTGATGGAGTGACTTCCTAAACCTGCTTGAGATGCAAGGGTTCTCTCTATACTAGAGTTTTCAAATTGTTGTTTTTAATATCTGGAAGGGAATCACAGGATGATATATAGAAAATCCTACTGCTGAGAGAGAAAATTCATAGGGAAGAGTATTTTTTTTTTTTTAAATCTCAAGCACAGCCAGTTTTATGGCCAGTGATTAATCCCTTTATGAAAAATAGTAATTTGAACATTGGCAAGAGTAATTACACCTTCTCTTTGTGTGGTAGTTGAGCATTTCCTGCTGTAATAACTCAGGTGAGTGCCTCATTTGGGGAAGCAGAGATGGCAGCACACCATTAGTTTCCTGTGCTTAGGCTCATTTGTTTCTTCATGAACTCCATCGGGGTCTGCTACCGGTGATTCATGGCACACATCAACCTGGGTTCTACAGGCCATTGCCAAGAGGGGCCTCTACACAGAATACATTTCTCAACTTGGTGACAACTCAGTGACCCAGAGCCTTGGTCACAAGGCTCTTTAACTGTAAGCTTCTCTCTTCTAAGATTTTCAAGGCCATTGTATCTGGAAAGGTAAGGTAAAGTAAAGGAAAAAGAACAATCCCTGTACCAAGGGTCAGACCTCTTGGATCCTTATTCCTGTCCTGGTGTTTAATTTTTCTAAACTTGACCTTTCATCCCCTCATCCTTCCATACAAGAAGAGACTGGCCGAGAGCTACACCAATAAAGACCTCGTCAGCTAGAAAATCCCACAGAGCCTTTTGACATGAGCATCTGGCTGGTTTCCTGGCTTTGTTTTCTAAAAGATTTTTCACAGTAGCAGTGAGAATTTGGTTCACATCCAGGTGCCACACTGTGTGCTAAGACACTCAAGACACATGAAAACCTCATGCATATTAGTCTCTTGATCCTGACTCTTAGGACCCCTCTCTTCCTGCCCCATGGCATATTCCCTTACCAAATCTTCACAGCAGCTTCCCCTCTGCTGGGGCTCCTAACTCAAGCATGCTCAGAGGAGGCTTCTCTACCAATTTCCTAGCACCATCTCCCTCCACTAACGTTTCTGACTCATCCGTGCAGAATAACATGTGGCATCCCAGTCAAGAATAAAACTGCAAATTGCTTCTCTCAGTTTGTCCCTTCAGGGTACCAGAACTGTGATGGCAGCCGAAATTGGATTGTTCACAGGTTAGAGAACATTCGTCTTAACCCAGATCTGCTTGTGCATATTCACATATAAATGTATGGAATTATATACATATGTGTGTGTGTGTATGTTTATATTTATATCCATATAAAAATATGACATTATATCTATACATATGTATTTCTATTCATATATAAATATGGAATTATATATGTATATGTCTACAATAAGCCTAGCTAATGTTTACAATAATATCATTCTATGGCTACAATTGCTGTACTTGAATCTGATTATCTAATTACCACTAAGCTTTTGGAGTTTTATTCTGAAGAACATGTTTGGAATACTTTTCTCTGAGTATCAATCCTTCCAACTGCCTCGGGAGAAACAACACAAGGTAGGATTGAGTGGTTGCCAATGGCAGTGCCAATCAGCTTCTATCAGCGTTTTCATAGTCGTGTTAAGAAGCAGAGTAAGACAGTATTGTGCAGGAGAAAGTACTGGGGGAGGAAGGACATGTCCTGGGTAAGCAAGGAACTGCAGAGTCTGCGTGCTACCTGCATGCCACCTTCGGATGACATCTTGTCAGTCGTTTCACACCACAGAAGGCACAGCATGATACTCAACCAGTATGACTGTTGTCTATGGTAGATGAAAGTCCCAGAGCATACAGTAATTCATCAACAAACACTGAATTAAAAAATACACTACTATAACCTTAATGCTGGAGCCTACCTTCCATAGCATCCTGTGTGGTAAATGAGTTTAAAATGAGTTTAAAACTTTAGCGAGGATGACAGACGTCTCACTGGGCTCCTAACATTGACAGCAAGGCGAACAGAAGGAACTAGAGAACCCGTGTAACCTGCTGCACCGTTAGGAAGCAAATAGTGGCATACAGAAAGTTAAGACCAAAGCCCCGTTGGGTCCTATACCGACATCCACTTCATTCTTACTAAAAAACTGGCAAGACAACAAAAAAAATCTCGCTAATATTGAATGGACACCCCCGCCACATTTCCTATGTTGGACACTGTACTTTCAAATTCATGTAAATGTCAGTAGGAAGTGAGCTCCTTGATAGGTGGTTGGGCCTTGAGCTCTCATGAATGTGTTAAACCATTCATAGTCTAATGGATTATCAAAGGAATAGCTTTGTTATAGAGCAAACTCATCTGGTTAATTGGTGTCATTTTTCAGATGCACTCTGCTATGTCATGACCAGTAAGATGGTACTCAGGATGCCAAGAAGTGCTTAACTGTCTTCATCCTGGTTTACCAATACCCTCAGTTTTTTACACACTTTCCTCCAGGTCTCTTCATGTTTGAACAGGATATGCTTTCCAAAGGGACCCAGCACTTCAAATGCTTCAAATGGAAAGAGCTATTTTTCCATTCAGTTTTGTTTTAGAACTCGAGGAAAGAGCCCCCACCAACTTATATATGCCTACAGGGTTTTTTTGTTTGTTTGGCTTTTTGAAGTTTTTTTCAAATTGGTAATTTCCCAAAATAAAATAAAGATATTTATTTTATGCATAAGGATGTTTTGCTTGCATGTGCACACTTGGTACCTGCAGAGGCCAGAAGAGGGCATCACATTTCCTATAACTAGAGTTACAGCCAGTTGTGAGCCATCATGTGTGTAGTGGGAATTGAACCTGGGTCCTCCGGAAGAGGTGCCTGTGCTCCTAACTGCTGAGCCACCTCTCTATTCCCACGTCTCTCTTTTAAGAGTCTTCCTTCTGAATTTGGTAGTTGCTTGAGATTTTAAGGATTTCTATTGTCTATGATACACACCTTCCCATCTGGGAATCTATTGAGCTTGTAGATCACATTGCTTCCTCTGTCTTCTCTGATCCCAATATAGCCTGGCTTATTCTGTGACACCAAGAGGGATTTCAGTGGATGAAAGAGAACATGTTTTTAAGAAGAACAAGGAAGTTTCTAAAATTAATAGACTCTTGATGATATGCTCGGGGTCAGGTCTCTCTGGCATGGCAGTGATGGATTATTCCACTGTTGGGTAATAAAATTTAAATTCTCAGTTTCCTTGGTGTCATTTCTCCAGGAAACACTGGTTCTTCTCCCAGGACTCCTGATCTGGGAGCCTAAGTGGAGGTGACAGGCTGCGTAACAGTCCCAGGGCTGACCTGTCTGTACGCTGGGCATGTGCCAGGATCACAGTAAGTCTCTTGGGAAGTCAGATATTTTTTAGTATACAATGCAGTTCTCACAACCCAGATCTCCTTTGTTCACTGGGGGACCGCAGCTTACTGAGACTAGTGAGTCAGTCCAATGCCAACTGCCACCGCATATCTCTTGACTTTATACGTGGCAGGGAAGACCACTTGCTAAGTGTCTCATGACAGCATTATGTAAGCCATGTAGGTCACTGACTAGTCTGCCTATCCATATCTAGAATGAGTGTCCCTCTTGGGCACAGGCCATATTTTATTGGTATGCTACTTAGAGTACTCAGTGTTTCAGGTGTTCTTTTTGGTACCTTTAAAGGGGCCATAAGGCAAGTGTCACTTGTGCCTTCTGTCCTATCATTTATCACTGACTCTGTGACATCTTTTTCCCCTTCATGACTACTCCCCTTTTGTTTTCCTTTTTTTTTTTTTATTCTTTTTATTCTTTTTTTTTTTTTTTTTTTTTGGTTTTTCGAGACAGGGTTTCTCTGTGTAGCCCTGGCTGTCCTGGAACTCAACTCTGCAGACCAGGCTAGCCTCGAACTCAGAAATCCACCTGCCTCTGCCTCCCAAGTGCTAGGATTAAAGGCGTGCGCCACCACTGCCCGGCCTCTTTTGTTTTCCTATGTCATAATCCTTTTCTGGAATATGTCATTGGTATAATTTGAGTGTCTGCCCCGCACCCATACCCAATTTATGTGTTGGACACTTAGTCCCCAAATTCATGTGATGCTGGTACTTGGAGATAAGACCTTTAGGAAGTAATTAGGATGTGATGAGGTCATGAGGGCAAGGTCCCCAGGATGGCATTGGTGACTTTCAAAGAGGAGAAGGAGAAATACAGCCAGCAGGATCTCTCTGTTTCACCATGGAAGCACTCTACTGTGTTATGAGCCAATGAGAACACACTCAACAAATGTCAGTGCCTTGAACTCCCTAGCCTCCCTCTAGTGATGAGAAAGAAATCTCTCTCCTTTGTAACTGACCAGGATGTGGTGGTCTAACTAAGGCTATCTCTTTTGCTCCTTCCCACCCCACTGAGAGGGCCACAAAAAAGCAGCACACACATAAGCCCAGTGGAGTCCAAAGATTTTCCAGACTCCGTGGTTCTAAGAGTATTTCTGTTGACTCTCTTGTGTTCTCATCTTTGTCACTGTCCCTTGCCCTCCTTTACTGTCTTTTTTTTTTTTTTTTTTAATTCAGATTTTAATCCAGTCCTGTGTCCCATGTAACTAAGCTGATGGATGGCTGGGTGTGCCTTTGGGGTTAGACTGCAGCCCTTGGCTCCACCCTCTTCCCCCTGTAGAAACCTGGAGGGTAAATGACTCGCCCCTGTAAAATGACAGGGAAAGCTGCCTATCAATACTCAACTCAAGGTCTCCACGGTTTGGTGGTGTATAGTGTATATATGTTTGAACAAATGAATGCAGGCTGATACTCTTGTCAAGTACTTGGGGCTATGGAAGAGGGAACATATGTGAGGGCCAACGTTAGAGAAGTCTGGAAGCTTCCCACAGGACTCAGGACTGAAATATGCTGGAAGACATGTTAAGATTGATCTGGGTAATCCTAGGAAATGAAGAGCAGCCATTTGAGTGGGGGCCACTCTGTTCTTCAAATGAAAGTGGCTTCTTTGACTAATTACAGTGCCTCGGACTGGAGACACTACAGATAAATCTGCTCTAAATAGCAGCTTTTAACTATCTCAATGAGCAGTCAAGAGAAGCTTAGTCACCACAGTCACCAACTGTTGCCACATACCTCAAGTGCACTTATGTGTATAGAAAACTCACAGCCAGTCTCTAAAGTGTACAGACTTTGGCTAGCTGTCACCATTTGGGCTTTTGGACTTGAAAATGGTGTGGAGAAAAATATGCTTTTTTCTCTCTATGTTAGATTTTTGTTATTGTATATCATGGGGACTTTCAGATGTAAAGTGACAAACACTGATATGCGGTTAAGGTAACAGCCATAAAGAGAGACCAAGGAGTCAGCATTAGATAACTAACTGTCACCACCTCTCTGGTTATTGTAGGGGTGTGCTGCAGAGGAATAGAACCAGGTGCTTTGGACCAATATAATGGGGCTCAGATCAAGCATGTGGCAGAGAGGAAATGGGGCTGAGATCAACGTCTTTGAAAGACCCTGAAATTTAGAAAGATAAGGCTGAACCTGATAAACCATTGAACGAAGATTCTCTGATGTTTTCTATCTTGGGAAAAGATCCACCTTTCCAGTGTACCCTTCTGTGAGTGACAACTCCCCACTCTAAACTCCGTGGGCTAGTTTTGACCCTTAGGAGTTCATGTAAACAGAAGAAGTGGCCATGGCAACTGCCTCCACCATGAGGTACACAAACAGCAACAGCAACATCATAGCTCTCATTCGGAACTCTGAGCAGAGGTGGGACTCTGGGTAGCACAGTTTCCAGCTGATGCTTTTGCTTTGTGTCTTGGGGTTAGACTGAGTTCAACAGACGCAGTTCACACCCACACATGCAATAGCTCTGAGAAATAGGGCTAGTAGGTGCCCCTTCTGTGCAAAGGATACACATTCTAAGATCCCGATGGATGCCTAGAAGCATTGCTAGTACAAAGGTGCGTATCATATGTGTGTGATATTATATATATTATAAATATCATATATGCATGTCAAGAGAAAAAAGCAAGAGCGACAGAACCATAGCTGTCTCCTTTTTCTATACAGATCTATAATAAAATTCAAATTATAAATTAGGCACAATGACAGCCCAATGACATTAATAAGGAAATAGAACAGTCTTAGCCATTGCTTTAATGAGAGTGATGCTTTTGTGCTCTCTCTTAAAATACTTTTTCAAACCTAACTCGACCTTCTTCTAGTGATGCTTCGAGGTGGTCCTTAAAAGGGAGCTTCACAGTTTTTCTTTAGCATAACCATTACTTGCACTAAGATTCTGGCGTTTTGGAACCCTTCCTAACCACTAAGGATTTCCTGAAACTGAGCACAGCAATCGTGTGATAGTTGAATAAATACCTACTGACTACTAATTGAATAGTGGGCGGCAAGTGTATAAACATAGTGGATGTGCTAAAGCAAAGAGACAACTCACGTCTCAAGTAGAATAACACAGGTGAGATGTCTTCTCACCGCTCAAAATGGTATGCAATTCAAAACACAGATTATTTCCAGAAGTTTCTATTTAATATTTTCAGACTGTGGTTGATCATAGGTAACTCAAACAAACAAACAAAAAATGGGGGAAACAAGAAAAACGAACTGCAATTGAAATGAGACTATTTGTCTTAGTCAGGGTTTCTATTCCTGCACAAAACATCATGACCAAGAAGCAAGTTGGGGAGGAAAGGGTTTATTTGTCTTACACTTCCACACTGCTGTTCATCACTAAAGGAAGTCAGGACTGGAACTCAAGCAGGTCAGGAAGCAGGAGCTGATGCAGAGGCCATGGAGGGATGTTCCTTACTGGCTTGCTTTTCCTGGCTTGCTCAGCTGGCTTTCTTATAGAGCCCAAGACTACCAGCCCAGGGAAGGCACCACTCACAATGCCCCTTCCCCTCCCCCCATCACTAATTGAGAAAATGCCTTACAGCTGGATCTCATGGAGACATTTCCTCACCTGAAGCTCCTTTCTCTGTGATAACTCCAGCTTGTGTCAAGGTGACACACAAAACCAGCCAGTACACTATTGCACTCAAATCTATGCATTGATTGGTCGGAGACTGGCTGAATATTCCATGTGCTAAGATAGTTCTCAGTAGCCTCCATCTTTGCCCTGCAGGAGTCTTCAGCCTCCTCCAACCCACCCTTCTAAGTGGATTCAGGTTGAGCTTCCTCCATTTCTGACTCCTTTACAGGCGGGTGTGCAGATGTGGAGGCCCGTAGTGTCAGCTGAAGCGGGTGTGGAGCCAACACTGGTATTCTTTCTATTCTGTCGAAGCCTGATCATGAACACAGAAGCATTGGTAATAGCCATTGTGAACATAAACTTCAGAAAGACATAAAGAGGTGCGAGGACTAAATCCATACCTAAGTGGCATGTTGAAAACAAAGGCAAGAGTGCTCAGACAGCCCCTCCCCAGCTCTGACACGCCCCATTCTGTGAATTCCACTGCACATGTGCCAAAAGCTCAGCAGGGAGGAGGTGGACAGACGCCATGAAAATTTTGTTCCAGTCTTCCAATATTCTTGGCTATAAAAGTAATATGACCACACGATTCTTGCTCATTTCGGAGTAAAGCGCTCATAAAAAAGTAAATTGTGAACATAAAACTGGCAAATTGGAAAATGGCCATCTGTCCTGGGAACACACTAAAGAGGCAGTTTCCTCTAGCTAGAGACCATGTGGACTGCTCTATATCGCTACCGTACCACGTCTGACTGTCACATCGCTTCGGCCCAGCTGGAGAAGGGGTTCCTAAACTGGTGTGTGGAAGGTAGAGATCAGCCTTAGGAATGAGGCTGGGCATTGCTCACTGATTTGCAGCAAAATATCAATATCCACATGACCTCCTTTCTGCTCTCCAAAATGGGAATACTGATCCCTAATGCCTACAAAGACAGGTGAAGGGTTTTATGACTGTGAAGACCTACATGGCTGAATTTCATTTTGTGATTGTTGTGTTGTTATTGGCACCTGTCTTGCCCTCCCCCCTCCTCCTCCCCCTCCCCCCTCCTCCTCTCCATACCCCTCCCCCTCTCCTTCCTTCCTTCCTTCCTTGCTTGCTTGCTTTCTTTCTTTCTTTCTTTCTTTCCTTCTTTCTTTTGAGACAGGGTTTCTCTGTGTAGCCCTGGCTGTCCTGGAACTCACTCTGTAGACCAGGCTGGCCTCCTACTCAGAAATCTACCTGCCTCTGCCTCCCAAGTGCTGGAATTAAACGTATGTACCACCACCACTCTTTGGCCCCTGTCTTTTAACACTTTTAATAAGAGTTCCCAAGACTGCATTCTTACAGGTACATATTCAATGAGTTATAGCTTCTGGTTGAAGCCTCAGAGACTACTGTGAACATTTCAATCCGTCTCAAAGTGGAACTAATTTCACCAGAGCAGCTGAGTATGCACCTCCTCCTGCCCCTCCCCCACCCCAGCCCAGCATGTACACATCTCAGTCTAGGATATAGTCAGTTTCCCTGCTCTAGGCTTTGGCTCAGGTAAGACCCTTGATTCTTTTGGTCCTTGATTCATGAGCATACTTGAGCTTAAGACTGTTCAGTACTCTGTTTTCCCAGGTGTCTTAGAGAAAGCGATGCTAAAAAAGAAATTGGTGGATGCCCCGTTCACGAGTCTGTTGGGCTCTCCGCCATGATTTCAGCCAGAGCAAGACAGGGGTCCTGGGTGCAGCTCTCAGTACTGGAATGGGACCTGCAAAGGCAGTGAACCCAAGCTCAGCCCAACTCTCACCAAGTAAGGGAACCTGCTCCCCATGCCCGCTTCCCTGAGTGCATAGAAATGAATGACGTTCCTTGTGACTCATTCTGAGTCAGATGGGGAAGGAAAACAAGCCCATCAAAGTCCAGCCGTCAAACGTGTAAAGATTTGACCGTTTGATTTGTGACTAAGATTGATTTGAAGAGGTAAAAGGGAGACTGAATGCTCTCTTTCCTTTGTTCCTCTGTCCTCTCTGTGGGTAGACTGGTTAGAGAGAGAGGCTCTAAGTCAGTGGTTCTCAACCTGTGGGTCCAAATGCCTTTAGCAAGTTTCTATCTTCAAAAATATTTACATTAAAATTCATAACAGTAGCAAAATTACAGTCATGAAGTAGCAATGAAAATAAGGTTATGGTTGGGGATCACCACAGCATGAGGAACTGTATTAAAGGGTTACAGCATTAGGTTGAGAGGTGTGGCCGGAAAAAGAGACCTCCCTGCTGAACCAGGTGCACACAGCCATCCTTAGTCAAACAGCACCTAGCCCGGTCCCACCTCTTTCCAGCAAGCATGATGCCCTCTTCATCTGAGTATCTTAAATGTCTTTGTTGCATTGAATCTTACCTACTCTGGTCTCTTTAGGGAGATCATGCTCTGCTGTACATTTATTGATCTCCTAGGTGTTAGCATGTTAGCATTTCTTCTAGGCACCGCCCAACAGTTACCTAGCAACAGCCAGGGACAAACCTGTCTTGCTATAAAAGGACCGTTTGGCCTCTCTCTAACTCCCCCTCCTGCCTCTGTCTGCCCCCCCCCACTTGTTCACAGCTGGCCTCTTCTCTTTCTCTTCTCTCTGTCTCTGTCTCTCTGTCTCTCTGTCTCTCTCTGTGTGTCTCTCTCTCTGCCCCCTCTCCGTCCTTCTCTGTCCCCTCTCTTTCTCTGCCTCTACTCCCTTCTCACCCCACCCCCACTTTCTCATGCATCCAAATAAACTTCATGTTATACCAGACCTGCCATATAGCCTGTACCTTAGCCCCACCCCCCCAACATGGATACCTCAACATGGCCCCGCTAAAGCATCCCTTCCTGCCACATCATACCTCATTTTACAAAACATATCACTAGGGATGCCATAAAAAGTATCCAAAGCACGGGTCTTTTTTTTTGGTTTTTCGAGACAGGGTTTCTCTGTGTAGCCCTGGCTGTCCTGGAACTCACTCTGTAGACCAGGCTGGCCTCGAACTCAGAAATCCACCTGCCTCTGCCTCCCAAGTGCTGGGATTAAAGACGTGGGCCACCAAGGCAGGCAAAGCATGTGTCTTGACTAATTGAATTTACTGTCTCACAGCTGGAAGTCTGGAACCCAGGGGCTGGCAAACCCATGCTCCCTCTGAAGGCGCTGGGGAAGGGTTGTGGCCCAGACCTTTTACTTCTCCATTTACTTCTCAGATGTTCCTTTTTCTTTTGTAGAATCGTGTCGCCCTCTCCCTGAGTCATTTCCTGACATCGCTCTTCTAAGTATGTGTTTTACTACATCCAAATTTCACGGTTTCATAAGAATATCAATCACATTGGGATTGGTTAGGATTTGTCTTAATCTACTTCTTGTCACTGGATTACCTCCACAAAGACCCTATTTCCATATAAGATCATACCTCAAGTCGCAGGTGCTAGCATTTAGAGAGAGAGAGAGAGATCACAACTGAACCCATAATGGAATATGAACTTTGATGACCAGAGATGGGACTCAGAGATCCTGCCATTTTTCACGTCCATATTCTCTCAGAGGAATTAAGTCATCTGGGCTTCGTAGTATTTCCCTAGAAAGCAGGTATTTCTCCCACTATGGAAACTGGAAGTGATTCATTTAGCACTGAGCATTGCAGAGATGATCCGGTTTGGCTCAGAAAGGTCCTGAAATCTGAGTGTATCTTCACACTAAGACAGGAAGCTGAGTGTTCCTCTATTGGTGTCTGATGGGCTGAGCCTGTGGATGCTGAAGATATTGCTCAAGGGACAACTCTAAGCAGCGTGTCCCTTCCATGTTCCCACCTAGTAACACCATGAGGACCTGCCTGGGTTGGGGCTGGCCCCTCAGGAGGCTGTGACTGAGTGGAGCCCTAGCCCTGACATTTAGGCTCTGAGGCCTGTGAAGAACAGGCTTGACCCTGGCTACTCCTTCAGGAGGTGACATGATGGTGACCATGGCACACTGTTTCTGGCATCTATTATATTTCACTGGATTTAACTGACAAACATCTGCTTCAAATAACACTCCTGGTGGCTGGAAAACCCTTATTTGGTCTTCTGGTATGAAGCCACCTAATCTGTTATAGACATGACCTATATGCACAAATCATTAAACAGTTTATGTTGAAGGTAATTCATACCCAATAGAGAAAATAGATGCTGAGTACTGATTTGTTTTGTTTTGTTTCATCTGCATTTCTAAAAAATAAGCTTGGTGTGAATCTGATATCCATTGGTACTTCCTACACACCTGGGTACCACACCCATGTTAGCATACCTCATTCCTACTGAACTACTGCCATCTCTGTGTGTTCTGTCCTTTCTGTGGATGGTTAAATGCAGCCATGGGGAGGTTTGGATGCAGACCTTGTCTCTGTGCACATATCAGTTTAACATCCGTTTCAAGGCTCACCTCTTTAAAAAAAATTTGTCTTGATAAACTCTACTTAATGGATCTCCTATCAAAGAACCTTTTTCTTGAAGGCACTGTTTCTGTAACTTGTAAAACAAAACAAACAAAAAATGCAGATGTTTTTAAAATGCTATTTAAACACTTGTATTTATGTCCTCACCTTAACATAAACGTATGAAGTAAGGAGTGCCACGAATTTACTTCTCCCATCCAGGGAATATAGCACAATGTTAATGGCAGCTTGGCTTTACCTGGGAAATCTTGGAACACACACATCTGATTTCTCTGCACTGCTTTTGCAGTTGGAGCTATTTATGGATTATAAATCTCTTTTCCAGTCACAGGCTTGATCTGCCATACTTTGGATAGGGTGAGAGCTGTGCTTTAGTCACCTGTAACTGTGAACCTGTTATTGTATTCAAGAAAAGGGGGATGAATGGAGTCAAACTCCTCTATGGCAGAGGGTGGGCCATCTGGGGTGAGTTGACTCTGGTTTTGACCTCACCTCTTTTCATGAGAGATGCAGAGAACATGAGCAACAGGCCTTCTCTTGGTTTCTGGCTCTCTCTCTCTCTCTCTCTCTCTCTCACACACACACACACACACACACACACACACACACACACACACAGAGGAAGTGCTCACGGATGGCCAGTGAATGACTGCAGTGGGTATTCACTGAAATTCCTTATGAGATCAGAATGCTTTGTTTTCTCATTGCTGTGATAGACTACCTAGCAGAAACACCCCAAGGGAGGAAGGTTGATTTTGACTAGTGATTTCAGAGGGTAGAGTCCATCAAGGCAGGAAAGCATGCCCAAGCATGGGATGGGAATATGGCTACTGGTTTTCAAATGACAGCCACACCAGGAAGCAGAGAACATGGCAGGGATGAGTCAAGGATACCATACCCTCAAGGACCCACCTCCATTGACTTACTTTCTCCAGGAAGCCCTACCTTCTAAACGTTCTGTAGTCTCTCAAGTCAGTATCAGCAGACAGGGATCAAGTATCCAGACACAGGAGCCTGTGGGGTACACTTCATCTCACATTAACCATACATAGGTATTATCACAGCCCAGGGACTGGGAAGACTGTTTATTTACTATTTGGGGTCTAGAATATCCCGCCAAAGTCTCAGGGATTGAGGGCTTGCTATCCAACTGATAGAACTATTGGGAGGGAGTACAAATCTCAGCTAGATGAAGTAGATTGTTAAGAATATGCCCTCTAAGGGTACTAGGACCCTGGTCCCTTCTTCTCTGTTTGATGGTTTCCTTTACAAGCTTCTGCCTCTCCTAAGATGATCCAGGTCAAGCAACTGTGTATTAAAATTGTAAGTCAAGCGAAATCTTTCCTCCACCAAAACTGACAAAAAAATCAGGTGTTTTGTCACAGTGACTGAAAGCTTACAGAAGCAGCCCTTCCTGGTCCATCCCTTGACTTCATTCTCCAGCATCACATTCATGTGTGAGACCAGCAAAACCTCTCAACATGCTGCCCTTGGCGATCGAGATCCAAGAAAAAAAATCAAAGGCCCTTCTCTGGTGTGTTCTCACTTCTATGCCCACGAATATGCCCATGTGTTTTGTGTTTTGAAACAGGGTTTCACACTGTAACCCAGACTGGGTTAGTCCACAATGGCTTTCAAATTTGCAGTAATTCTCCTGGCTCCGCCTCCTCACTACAGAGATAGCAGGCATGAGCTGTACTTCCCAGCCATGATGTTCATTCTATTCCAGCCTTTCTTAGCCTGTATGAATGTGCATTTGTTGGATGAATTGACATAGAATCACAGAGCTATGCACTAGGGACTCCCTAATATCAATTTTGAATTCCGAGAGGCTCAGTGACTTGGGGAATGGTCAAAGAACAAAGAAAAGATAAACGCCTCCTACCCACATCCTTCCACCCATATGCAAGAAGAATGTGAAAAATGGCAAACTTTCCCTGCCTAAATCCTCATATTTCCCTCCCAGTTCTCTGTCCCACCCACTCCCAAGCATACAGATAAGAAAGAACTGGAATTTGCAAGCCCTCAATGCTTCATTTGTTTCCCATCTGTCTCCTAAATATGCCCAAGCCTTTAGACTTGAAAAAATGTCTGCCTTGCCACCCCAGGCATGAGTGACAGTCTCAAACAAAGCGACAGGGACGTTCTTATTCACTGTTGCATCTATCTCATGGCTGGATGTGGTTCATTTACCTGTAGGAAAAGGGACAGTGACTGGAAAAGAGGATTACAGTGTATCCAGAGGCAATCAAGGGAGAAACTAAAGCAACTGCCAAGAGGGTATTAAAAGGGGAGCTATGGACCAGGGCAGAGAGCTTACAGAGAGAGTGCAGGAAAGACCTTCCAGCAACAATTTCTAGACTTCATAAATCTGTGATCCTATCAGTTGCTAGGTGGTATATAATTCTATTTCAGGGAATTTAACAAGTAAACATAGCGTGCTGGCTTTGTTTACAATATTATTCAGAGCATCACTAAAGGAATGTTTTTAATTGACAAATTCTTTTGAAGCAGCTCAGCCTAAGCTATGGAGAATATATATATATATATATATATATATATATATATATATATATATATATATTTGTATATAACAGTATATTTTTCTATTATATATTTTCTATTACATATTTAGGGTTAGGATGAGGGTTAGGGTTATATACATATATTCTTTTTTCTCGTTGCTGAGGCTCAAATTCAAGACCTTGCATATGCTAAGCATGTATTCCACCACAGAGCTATATACTCCCAGCCCAAGAATGCATATTCTAATTCTTTCTATATGCATGCATAGAGAATGTGGAGGTATCTGGGCTGCTCAGCATAGGGGCTTAGATGAATCCACAGAATGTGGGAAACTCATTTTAATAAAACGCTACTTGGAAATCTATTTGTATTTAACACATGCTCTTGCCATGTGATATACTGGGTATTGGGGGCATTAATTTTAAAGATAAATATCCAATGCCAAGTACTTGCCATGAGAGGCAGCTGCTTTTGATGGGCATTTCTCTTTCCACCCCTGCAGATTCCCCTGTTATTGAGCTTCTGGGCAGAGGTGGCAGAACAGCTTCATGCTTCTATCCATAGCTGATCTAGATCCCCTCTACTCTCTGTAATTATCAGTTCCACAGACGGACTCCAATGGCTTCATTACTGGGGTCCTACCTTTTGGCCCCCATTTCTCTCTTCACACTAAACCTCCCAGCCTGTGACTCTGGTCTTCAAAGAAAGTTAATCTAACAATAAGATCAGCTCTGTGGGACATGACTCACCCTCTGTCCATCCTGCCCACTTATACATACACCACTCCCCAAAGAGCATTGGCATGGTGAGTCATGGTGATGGGTCTGAGAAACAGCAGTGGCTGGAGAAATCAGGACGATGGAGATGGTGGGAGGGAAGAGAAGATCGAACTTCAATTTGTAGTATCTTTGCAAATGATTCATCGAAAGAGTTGAACCAAGAGGGCTTAGGAAAGAGTATGATTCACACCGTACAAGGTGAAGAGCTGGGAAATTTCCTTTCCCCCTTTGACCCTGGTAATGAGTGTACAAAATGAGATCAGCCTTAAGTATTCAGGCAGAATTGTTTATGGAAGACGGTTCAGCTTTGGGTGTAGGCTGGTGTGAGTTCAAATCCCATACTTGTCACTTAACAACTATGACCAGAGCAAATTAGTTGTTCTCTCTGATCATCCATGTGCCCATTTATACAGCTGGGATAATATATTATGCTCAAGTTAGAGGGAAGCTCTAACTTCCCACTAGGATGGGTCATAGTGATAGTAATTTATACTGTATTAGCTATCTATTTCTATATGATGAATTACCCCAAACAGCATGGCTTCAAACAACACATATTTATGTTCTCATAGTTTGTATGGGTCAAAATTTCAGGTTTGGTATACCTGGATTCCTCTGGCTCAGGACCCCTCCTAAGGCCATATACTCATTTGAAAGCTCTGCCAAGGGAGGACCTGTCTTTAAACTTACTCACATAGTGGTCTTTGGCTAACACGGGATCCTTACTGGCTATTGTCCAGAAATGTCAGTTCCTTGGCATTTGGGCCTTTCCACAGAACAGCATACAGTGTGGCAGCTGGCTCAGCTTAGAATGCCAGCCAGGCAAAGAAGTGAGCAAAGATAGGGATAAAGCCTCAACTTCCTGCAACCTGGCTGAAACTTCTATGTTACTTCAACATGTAACTTCTATGTTGTATTGTGTTGTGTTTTGATCCAGGTTTCAACTGTGACCCAGACTGACCTGTAACTTACTAGGTAGCCCAGGCTAGCCTGAAACTTATGGCACTTCTACTGGCTTGGCCTGCTGAATTCTGGGATAATAGGTGTGAGCCACCACACTTGTCATGATAGCTCATTACTTTTGTCATAGATGACTCAATAGAGGATGCTTACACTGTCTGTCCTATGTACAACAGGAAGGGAATAACAGAAGAGGAAAAAGATCAGCTGAGCTACCTTAGAGGGCACCCATCACACTCATGTACTCAATAGATACTTATCAAGGGTCTACTGTTGTCAAGCATTATGCTAGGTGACTAAACATATAAAAATATATAAAGCAAGACATAGTACCTGCTCCAGTGAAGGTCATACAAGGACACACACACACACACACACACCACAGAAAGAGACAGAGAGAGACATGGAGAGAGGTAAATTCATACAAAATTGCATCCCATGATTCCAACAAATATGGGCCTAGTCTTGTTAAAAATTTATGAATAATAAAAGAAGAAAAAACAAAGAAACAGAGAAACAAAAGAGAGAGGGAAGGAAATAAGGGAGAGAGGAAGAAGAAAATAAAGAAGGAAAAGAAAAGGTGTCCTGGAGTAAAGTCTTGTGGTAATCTAGGAAAGGAAGGGGAGCAATAGACTACCCCGGGTAGTTACAATACCATATGTCAACATCCCAGCTTGCTGTAGCACTCTTAAATTTTTAATCACAAATTAATTTACAGCACACACCAACCTGGGAAAAGGTACTTCCTTTGAGTACTTAGTTGATGTCACTTCAGTCAATAGCAATACAACCCTGAGATGCTATGTTCATAGCTCAGAAAGACTTTCAATGGACACTGGACTCTAGATGTGCTTTAAATGTAGACTCTGCTCATCAGCACCAGTGTGAGTTTTGTGGAATCTCAGAAGCCTAGGCTCTGACCCAGAGATCCAGAGCTGGGGAGCTCGTGAATCACCCAGGAAGCCAGGGCTTGTCCCTAAAGGTACCCTTCAGAGGGTGTGGGCTCTGCTCACAAATTTGCATTTCTACCAAGCAGGGGATCCAACTGCAACCACAGTGCCACACTTTGAATAGTCTATTCTGGGTTCCTGGAACACAAATGACTGACTGCTCTGAGCTGCAACCTGGTCACCCTAGTCACTAGGTTTGTGTTCTCATCAACACTCAACAGAGCTGAAGCAGCAGGCTCTATGGTCTTCTCACTGTCTCTAATGTCATTTTTGCTGTACCCTGCCCTTGGCTAACTAGCCTATCTCTGTTGGGTGAGTAACTTCTAAATTCCAGACCTTGTGACATTCTAATACTTAAAGTCCAAAGGCTCCCCTCCCCCACTACCCATTCCTGAAGTCCCAGCCACTTACATAAATATTCCATGTCCTGGTTATTACATCCTGCAGCAACAGCTTTGTCTACTTCTGCTTCCTCCTTTTCCAGTGTCTCAGGCAGCACTCAGCAATTCCCCTTCCCAAAACCTACAAATAATCTTCCTGCTTCCAATCATCATGAAAAATCAATAACTCAGCCTGTGCCTGAAAGATTCTTGCTCATTCTCAAAGATACAGCTCAAGTAGACATGTTGTAACCTAAAGCTCTCTCTGGTCCCCACTGTTCTACTCAACACCCACCCATCCTTTATGCTGAGTCAACTCTTACTATCAATCTCTCTCTTCTGAGACTGTAACAGAATTGATTTCTTCGGTACATGTATGCTGCTCCCTATCATGAGCTCTTTAAAAGAAAAGGCTGTGTCTAAACATGGTGACCAGCACAGAGCCTGGCACTAGGTTTACATTCAATAAATGCTTCTGAACGCTAGTGAGATGACATGCTCCACTGTGTGGCACTTGGTGACAGTGATGCTGAAATTGTCCCCTCCTCTTGAGATGTCAAGGCTGCAAAAGCTGAGGACATTTTAATGAACTGTTATAGTTTAGGAAGCTTTTTCTTCCCAACAGTAATGTTGGCTTTCTGGTCAGCTTTGAAGAAATTAGAAATAGCATCCTCTTTCCAGTCTCTGCTCATCTTAAGAAAGACTCTGATCAAGCCCTTTCTCATTTTATAACCTTTAGGAATTTGGAATAGTCTGATGTCCAAGCTGGTATCCAAGGTGGGTAGCCAGAGCATTCAGGACTGGTGCGGGAGTATACTCTGTACTGAGAACTATTATCTCTATTATTAATATTGTTGTTGTTACTGTTATTGTTGTTGTTGTGATCTTTATTAGGGAGCAACACCAGGGCATGGATGAGCTATGCTAGAAGCTTCCAAAGAGTCCAAGTTCTAAAATGCTGACTAAGGATCTAGAGCCTTTATCAAACCCAATGGGAGCAAGAGTCCCAGTGTCTTAGCTGGTAGAAATGTTTGCATGAGGGAGATGAGTCCTAACACCAATAAATAGACACAAGGAGAGAGAGAGGTAATCCCTCAAAAGATTAGCCTCAGGTTCTGCTGGCACATCATCCTATCATATGAAAACTAGCAGGGTTGTAATAATATCTTAGTATATTTTCTATAGCTGTAACAAAACACCTGAGACTTGGTAGTTTAAAAAGGAAAGATAATTTCCCTCATGGTTCTAGAGGCTGGAAGCTATCTGCAGCGAAATCTTCATACTGTGAGAAATGGGAGGAGCAGGTGGGCACCTGTAAAAGGCAAGCACTGGAAAGCATCACTGTATGATAAGCCACTCCCCCAAGAAAGACACTAATGCCTTACCCACCTTAAAGGCCCTCCTCCCCAAACAAGATTCAGCATGAGTTTTAGAGGGACAGATCTTAGCAGTTGGATGCAGCATGTATTTTTAAATTTGTTCGCATGGTCTGGAGTCTGTAAGTAAAGCTTCTTAAATCATAAATAATTTCTGCGTGAGCTATGCTAGGGTTTGTGGCTTTTTATAGTATTTTGGCTATTAGAGAGAAGCATCTATGGGAGAAATCCGATGTTATTTTCAGGCTGGGCTAATCATGGATATTTGGATCTGGACAAAAAAGCTCTACCCAACTTACAGAACAAGTCAGTAATATATCACCAAGGCATGCTCTCAGCCCAGTTGAAGACTATTGGAAGTCACTAAGCATTCAAAGCTATATTAATTTAAAAGTTTCTCCAATAGAAATGTAATATATATATATATCTCATATTATATATATCTCATATTCTCTCTCTCTCTCTCTCTCTCTCTCTCTCTATATATATATATATATATATACATATATATATCTTTAAGCTAGCCCCAAAGAAAATTAAGCAATGAGTCATATTACTTACAAAAGTTAAAAAAAAAAAAAAACAGAATAAAATTCTTTCAAACATCAAGCTGCCCACACATACTTAAAAAGAGCTGGAAGTTGGGAAACTGTAATAGGCACAGAACTGACTAGGAATCAATTCTAGCCATCCCACACATCCACGAGGAACGAGGCACTGGGAAAAAAGATAAACAAGCTAACAGCTGACGTTATTGCAGTTGGAAAGGTTTGATGTGAAGTCTGGGGTACAATGCCAATGCTATTGTGTACCAGGGTTCTTCTCCTTCTCCTCCTCCTTCTTCTCCTTCTCCTCCTCCTCTTCCTCCTCTTCCTCCTCCTCCTTCTCTTCCTCCTCCTCCACCTCCTCCTCTTCCTCCTCCTGCTGTTGTTGTTATTTCAATATTTACATGCAGATTCAATTTCCCACTTGCAATGTCTTCCCTCTGCCTCTTCAAACCGTACTGGGTTATTCAGTGTTTTTCTTCCTAGGTAATTTGTTGGCTTCTCTTTGTGTTTGGAATCAGGTAGCTCACAGAGCAAACAGGAAGGACTGTGGTGGCTCCCACAGCCCCAATGGTAAAGCTGCATTTGATGGAGTGTTTCCTCATTTCTAGCTGTGCTGAGGGCAGGTGTGTCGATGACTACCATGCTGTGTCGATGACAATGGATTCAGACCTGGCAGCCCCCAAACAAACGGCATTATTTTATGATGCCATGGAGACAGGTGGATGGGTGCCTGTCCCATTTCTTCCTTCTTGTGGTCTGTCAAGCAGCACGCAGTCAGGTGGGAGCTAGAGCTAGAATCATCTGAAGAGTCAACTGGGGTGCTGGGATGTTTGATTTGCTCTTCCTAGCCTCATGGTCCGGGGTCTCTTCTCTCTCCAGTTACTATGGGTTGCTTGTACAAGTAGCCCACTAGCAGAGCCTTCCAGTGTCTTATCTGACTGCTTAAGCCTAAAAGTGTAAAAAAGAGGCTTCTATGCATCCTTGGGCCCCACCTCCAGCATGCCGTCACATCAGTCCTATTAGACAAGTTGTAAGCCTAGCCCAGAGCTCATGTGGGTGGATCAACACATATATGTGAACACTTAGGTTCAGTTCACCAATACCTGTGAAGATGAACTCTCAGCTTCGTGGGATTGAGAAGCACCTAGGAGACTACAGAAGTGCAGCTCTGGGTATGTCTGTGAGGGTGTTTCCAGAGAGGATTAACTCACTGGGGAAAGATTCCCTCTACATGTGAGTACGATCCCATAGGAGGGAGTAGACACAATGAAAGAGAAGATGGAGAAAGCCCTGACTTGTGCTGCATCCTCTCTGTTCTTTCTCTGTTTCCTGGTCACCATCATGTGGCTATGCCGTGCCTCCCTCATCTTAGAGGAAAACCTGTGAAAGCATGAATAAAATAAACCCTTCCTGTTTCAAGGTAACTCTCATTGGTACCTGGTCACGGGCATCAATAGCAAACAGAGCCAGTGTTTGGATGCTATCTACTAGAGTGGAAAACATCCCAGCAGCATTGTGGAAAGCCAAGAGATCAAGTTGGTGATACCATGTGTGCTGGCTAGTTTTATGTCAACTTGACACAAGCTAGAGGCATTAAAGAGGAGGGAGCCTCAACTGAGAAAATCATCAGCTTGGGCAGTAAGCAAGCCTGTATGGCATTTTCTTAATTAGTGACTGATGTGGGAGCTCCCAGACCATTGTGGGTGAGGACAACCCTGGGCTGGTGGTCCTGGGGTTCTATAGGAAAGCAGGCTGAGCAAGCCATGGAGAGCAAGGCAGGAGGCAGCACCATGGCCTCTGCATCAGCTCCTGCCTCCAGGTTATTGGACAGTTTGAGATGCAGTCCTGACTTCCTCTAATGATGACTAAGATGTAGAAGTGTAAGCCAAAGTTGCTTTTGATCATGGTGTTTCATCACAGCAATAGAAACCCTGACTAAGACACCACTAACAGTTCAGGAATTAATCAGCTCTGTCAACTAGAATTCAAATACTACTTTCTTCCCAGCCCCTCCTGCTCAGATTTTTACTCTGCTTCTGTAGCACTGTCTCTAGAAACATCTATAAAGTTTGATTTAAAGCCTATGTCAGCCACACGGTAGCCATAGAAGAATAGAATTTTTCTTTGAAAGTAGGTTCCAATCAACAGAGAAACTGGTGATGGCTTGTTCTTTTTTGTCAGTTTGTTATGTGTGTGTGAGTATATATATTATTTTATGTATTTATATAAAATATAGTGTCTACAAATGAGATGGAAAAAATGATATGGCTTAAAAAATGCTTGTGGTGGTTAATACTCATTGCTTAAATACCAGAGACTTATGGGAGACATCTCATTCAAATCACTGTAGCATCCATTATTCTATGCTTCCTGACTGTAGAGGTAATGAAACAAGTTGCCTCGCGCTCCTGGTGCCACCATGTCCCCACCGTGATGGACTTTACTAACTTTAAACTGTAAGCCAAGATGGATCCTTCTCCCCTAAATCATTTTGTCACACATTTTGTCTCAACAGCAAGAAAAGCAACTAATACAATAGTGTATCAATTTTTCTGCAAAGGACATAATTTCATTTTTCTTTATGCTTGAATTTGAATAAAACTCTACTCTCTTAGGTCTTTTTCTGTTGTGCTAAAACTCCTAAACAAAGCAACTTCAGAAAGAAAAGGTTTAACTCATAGCTACTGCCTACTGTGTCAGGGAAGTCAAGGGAGCAACATGTTGAAGCAGCTAGCTAGAGTGAGACCAGGGCCAAGAGCAGAAAGCAAGAGTGAATGTATGCTAGTGTTCAGCTCATTTTCTCCACTGTGTACAGCCCAAGTACTGTCCAGGGAGGGGTCCCACCCACAATTAAGGGTATCTTCCTTTGTCAGTTAGTAATCAAGTTAATCTCCTACATCCCTAGTGATTCTAGAGTCTCTCACCTGGTGAGTCTAGTCTCTCAGGTTGACAGTCAACACTAACTATCACATCCAGTGTGTGTGTGTGTGTGTGTGTGTGTGTGTGTGTGTGTGTGCCTATCTATCTATCTATGTCTATATCTACTTATATCTACGTAGAGTTATCTGTTCATTTGCTGACAGAAATCTAGACTGATTTCATAACTTGGACAGTGTACATTGAGCTCCGAGTAAATATGATTGATTGTACAGATGTCTCTGTGACACACTGACTTAGAGTCCTTCTGATATAGAACCTTTTTTTTCTAGTCCTGTGACAAATGTCGTTAGACTTTTGGTGAGATTGCTTTAAATCTATAGTTAGTTTTGATAATAAAATGCTTCTTTTTTTTTTTTTTTACAACATTAATTCTGATCCATGAGCACAGAGGCCCCTTTTTAACAGCTCTCTGTTGATGCTTTTGGTTTGTTTGTTTGTTTGTTTGTTTGTTTTTATAAAGTAGTGTTAAACATTAGCAAAAAAGAACGAGATAAATCATGGGCAAAAAAAAAAAAGGGAACCTTGAGCACCAACATGTCAAGAGGTCATGTCAACTATAACTGGTCTATAAACAGTAGCTAAAAGACAAATATTGGCAGAATGAATTTTAAAAAGTAACCATGTCTATAAAGATCCCAGTTGGTTATATATAAATTAAAACTAAAAAGCTAAAAACAGATACATCATGCAAAGTATCCAAAAAGTGCCAGTAATTAATATCATATGAAAGATATTACAGATCAAAAACAATTGTCATAACAAAGGACTGATCAAACCTAATAGAACTGGGGCAAATTATCAGAGCCTCAAAATACTTGAGGACAAAAACTGTGGGGTGACTTACACAAAGCCACTGTTGTGGTTGAGAAACAGCTACAGGACAGAAGAAAGATTTACGTGGAGGTAGGGCTCAGTGACACCACCAACCAATCAGCTCTTGCAGATCTCCCTGCCCACCGACAGAGTGCACAGTGTTGTCAAGTCTTTTCAAAACACACATGCCAAGATAGCCCCTATCCTGAGTCATTCAACAAACCTTAACGAACTTAAAAGGACTGACATATAAAGTATATTCTGCCTACCGTGGATTCAAACTAACAGCCAGTAAAAGAGGGATAACTAGAAAATCTTCTAATGCTTTTTTTTTTTTATTTTTTATTTTAAATGTGCGTTGTGTCTGCATATATGTTTATGCATGGGACCCGTGTGGGAGTGGGCATGCCAGTGCACATATGGAGGCCAGTGGTAGATATTTGGTGTCTTTCTCTGTTATTCGATTCCTTTTTTTTTTTTTTTTTTAAAAAAAGGCATTGTCTTTTACTGACCCCAGAGCTTGCCTTTTCATCTAGACTGGCTGGCCAGAGAGCCCAAGAAGTTGCCTGTCTCTGCATCCCCTGCCCCAAGCTCTGAGGCTACAGAAGCACCTGGCTTATATTTTCATGATGATGATCAAGACTTAGGTCTTCCTGCTTGCAGAGCAAGCCCTTTTGCCATTAAGCACTCTCTGAAGCCTGTCCAAGCATTGGGTCTTTTGCTACACACCCAAAGCACGCACGTTTTGTGTACACAGAAAGAGAGAGAGAGAGAGAGAGAGAGAGAGAGAGAGAGAGAGAGAGAGAGGGAGTCTATGCTCACCCACGGTCTTGTAAACTGTCTTCAGGACAGAATAAGCAGTTTATTTTCTTTCAAGAAGGACATTTATCCACCTGTGTTAAGTGGGAGATTAAGTTCTTCCTGCTTCTTAAAGGGAATTTTAGATGATTATGTCGATGTTTTTCCCCTTTATGGCCCCAACTATTACTACCAATGTTTGATTTGGTTAAACATTGTCAGATTTCTTCCAGAAAAACTAATTTACTTTTCAGCTTTTCCTATCACTTGTTTAGCTTCCTTCCTTCCTTCCTTCCTTCCTTCCTTCCTTCTTCATCCCCTCCCCCCTCTCTCTTTCTTCATCTTTGTTGGGGACATAAAGATCCTTGTGCCCACAGATCATTAGTGAAATCAGGAAATGTTAAGCACACTGGGGCCTCTTCTCAGTGGAAGAGATAAAATACCTGTTTTTCCTACCCAGAAGGCTGGGAGTAGGTTTTGTTAACCGTTTGGGTGACCTTTTTGCTATATGTGGAGGCAGACTTCACCCATGTTTTGCTATGGAGGCATACCTCACCCAAATTCCTGGAATGATTACCCCAGACTCTTCCCTCTCTGGACCATTACCCCTCCCTTAGGGGAGATGTCACATGTACTTTATGGCCTACTGACCTCTGTGTTATCAGTCAGAGACCACACTGGATTCTAGGCCTTTGCTGTGGAGCCCACCCTCATGGTCACATGGACTTTGTAAAGGAGTTTCTATGTAGTCACATCTTACGTTTATTGTGCACCTGGGTTGGAAAGATTGTTGCCTGGAAACCTATTCCTAAACTGTACGTTTGTTTTAAACATGCTGACCATAAAACACCTGGCGTTAGCCTTCACAGAGATCGGATCCAGGTCGATGAAGTCAATCTAAACCTGGTCTTCATTCTCGTCTCTCTGCACAGTTTGCTTTCCTGTCCAGTACCTTCAGGGATCCCTCCCATCTTGTTTGAGTCTTGATATCTTGAACCACCACCTTTTCCACATTTTTTTTCTCACTGACTTACAACTTTCTGCTGTTTTCAATATCCCTTTACTGCTGCTTTTGGTGGAACTTACTTTGGTAAGGGGTAGATGACTGCAATGTGGAACTGTGGTTTCTTAACTACAGTTAGGTGTTGTTTAAACGAAAATTCAACAACTGGATAAAAAGTCATGCAAGTGGGAACTTCCCAGAAGAACAATAGCTCGCCCAAGGCCCGTCGTCTTCCAGACATTGTGCCAACTACTTGAGCATTGGCTCACCACAGGCCTGTGAAATGATGAGATTGTCGGTAGTGTAGCTCTGATATCAAGCTAAAAGACCACATGAGGACATGGGACACACAACAGTTAATTCAAGGACACGTGCCCTGCCTGACAGAATGGTTGGAAAAAATTTGAAGAACTAAGTAAAAGCATGATTCACAATGGAGAGATTTTTAACAGAAGTTACACTCGATGGAGATGAGAGGAGATTAAATCTTCAGGTAACAGGCCAGCTCCCTGGAGCCAACTTTCCTTCAAGAGTAAGGACCTTGACTCTTTCTTATTGGAACCAGAATGAGTGCTCATGTCTGTCCATGGGTAGGGAGAATCCTCCTGAATGTACCAAGTTTCTTTTCCATGTCTCAAACCTCTAGTCAAAAGTCCTTTCCCACTTGAGGTAGTGACTCTGCCTCTCTCTGACAGTTAAAACAATTTGCTTACAGTTCCTGCTCATGACCTGAGGCTCTTTTCAGTTTCAGGAAAGTTTAAAATAGAGTTAGGGAAAAGGTAGAAAATAAAAGCCATAGTTTTATTACTTTTAGTAGGTTTAAGGAGATTGAAATAATCTTTCTCTCTGTGTGTATGTGTTGTTTGTAATGACTGGAAATTGATTACGGTTATGAGTTACATTGACTAATTGATACAACCCAAGTTATCAGAATAGGCTAAAAAGCAGATATTTGAGTGAACTAAAAAAGCTACAGTAACATATATTATTTGCAAACAGAGATTAGGTATGTAATCTTTATTTTAGTTACTTAATTGACATTAATCAGAGGCCATCTTGAAAGTGATTGTTAAAATATTATATTTAGAGTTGGAATCTTAGGACTTTTAGTTCATTTAAAAGCCAAGAAAAAGACATGTCTTGGATTTCTAGTGAAGCATCCTTCTTGAGAAGTGTAAGGCTCAACTGTTAAATGACAGGTACAAGTGATCCCAGGGGTGACTTAGTGAGTTCGCTGTTTGTAGTGAACATTAGGTTCTCCTTAGGATAAAACTTAACCATGGGTAGTTGCACGCTGGAAATGAGATTATTATTAAAATAACAAGTAACAGATATAAAGTATAATAAAGCACTTGGGAAACTGTGGAAAACCCTGCAGGTTAGGGCACGCAGGGTAAAAAACAACTACAATGCTTGTTAGCTCTATTTATGCACTACATGCAAACCTTAGCATTTAAGTAAATGCCTCTTCTTTGACTATGGTAACAAAAAATAAAGTTGTGTTTGCAACTGCCTACAAGGCTGAAATTTGTTAGCTTTTGGGAACCCAAAAGGCAGTTGCCTTTATGAATTAAAAAGCACTTCCGATGGGCCTTACAAAAGCCGGGTGGGCTATCAGTTCTTGAATGTTTGACTTCCAAAGCTGTGTTTTTAAAGGTGTGTAACCCTGAGTGAAGTGTTAGCCTTCCTCTTGTGGTCCGAACTTAAAATTACAAAATGGAAATGAAATCACCTGCCCTTCAGAACCACAAGGATGAGCAATGGTGCCCATCTAGGCCAAAACGGATGCTGCAAATGGTGGTCACTGCTGCTGTGATTATCTTCAAAATTGTGGACCTCAGCTAAGGTAATTATGGTAACTTGACACTCAAAAAAAAAAAATACAGAAATGAACACCTCAGCTAAGGTAATCACGGTAACTTGACACTGGGGATCAGAGGGGGATACAGAAATGAACAATGTTCTTCATATAGGAAACAACTAACTTTTGTTCTATATTCAGGATGAATATTTGAGCATGGAATGGTTGCCATTGATCAGGAAATTAAGCCAAATCATAAAGGGTTAGTCTTCCTTCTTCATAATAGGAGTCTAATTCTACAGACAAAAGCAAAGACAGTTTCATGACAATTGCTCCAGGATGAAGGTGTTTTCCCTTGCATATTAACCTGGATGAAAAGCATCAAGGTTTCATCTCTGTCTCAGTAGAGTCTCTTGGCCAGTGGATATGGAGTTTGTTTGTTTATCTGTTTGGTTGGTTTTGCTGAGATCATAGGGCATACTCCAGCCTTTCATCCCTAACAGCCAGGCCATTGTGAGAAAGTGAGGTCTTGACTGTCTGGTTCTAAGGTGAAAGGTTTTGCACTAGTGTGATGTGGATATTCTTGTGGGGAAATTTAGTTACAAAGGAGACTTCCTGTGTTTATGCTGTTGAAAGTCTCGCTAGTCTTAAGGTAGGGATGCTTTTCATCACAGTCTCAATGGATAATATAACTGAACATAGATCCTAACTGGTGAAAAACTGTTGGGAAAGTAATTTTCAATCTTCCCGTGGATATTGTATAGGCATTGTGGTTGTCAGCTTTCTGTCACTATAACAAAATAGTGACATGCTCAGGTTATAAAGAGAAAGGCTTTCTTTTGGCTTACAGTTTAGAGACTGTAGTCCAGGATCCATTGGCTTCATTGTTCTGGGCTTGGAACATCAAGGCAAGAACATAAATGTGATGGGACAAAAATGCTCACTCTGAGGCCAGGAAACAAAAGAGAATAAAGAGGAGGGGGTCTGCGGTCTGAGAGTCCCCTTTAAGGACACACCAAATCCAATAACCCAAGGATCTCTCAGTAGGCCCCACCTTCGTATGTCTTACACCCTGATCTAATAATTTTAAAAGAAATATAGGTGAGAGTAAGATCAAATCTTAATAAATGTTCTTCATATATTTATTATTGCCATGTTCTAGACACTACACTCAGACAGATATCTGTAAGATGTGAGCACTGTCCTCAGTTCCTGACCTGGAGGAATTCAGAAAGCAAGAGAGGAAGCATGCATGTAAATAGTCAATCCTGTGTGGTCTGGTGCACATAAGGAGCAGGGCGAGTCAGGTCCCAGGAGGATTTGACTCTAGAATTTACTGGCAGAGAAAGAAAAGTGGTTGACTGATTAGAGGCATTGAATGGAGAAGGCATTCCGGATCCAGAGGGCGCAAAGGCAGGCACAGAGAAACAGCTGCGGTGTCCATGCAGGAGACTTCATGGGACCTTGTTGCTAGTGAGAGAGATAGACACCCCAAAAGAGATGAGAAATTGGGGAGGAGTTGTCTGCCCTTTGAAGAAGTGTGAATTCCATCCATACAAGGCTGGAGAGCTGAGGGCGATAACAGTGAGTGTTCCCCACTTAGGAGTCTCTTCTACAAACATATGTGTGTCTGTACAAGGACATTTATTATAGTATTCTCTGTAAACGAATGAGCTGAATGTGACAGTTGTTTAGAGAGAGTTAAACCAGCGAACAGAACTCAGAGAGTAAGGATCAGGATTTACAAGAGCAAATGACCTTTGTAAAGGAAGAAGAAGGACTTCTAAGGTGCACTGTTGGATGAAGGAAACATGAGAAGAAACATGAGAAGAAAGATTTGCAAGGTGTGACCCCATTTGCATAAGAAAACAATCTTTCTATTAGTCACCCCTGCTTCTCTATGTGTCACCTCTATTCTTTCTCTTTATTCTGCTGGGCTGGAGAGAGGGCCTGTCCATCCTTTGAGTCTGAGTCTAGAAAAAGAAAAGACTCTCAAAATTAACTAGTGGAGAGAGCAAAGAAGGAAATGCCAGCTCCTCCGAGAGATGGCTTCATTATTGTCAATAACAGTTACATTGGTTCTGACTGGGCTCCTGCCCTGGGCAGGTTGGCCAAATTAAAATGGAGTCATTGGAGTTGAAGTTGCAGGCCACCAAGCCAGCAAAGCCAGTTAAGTTGTTTATTTAACTTTCTGAGATATCAACAGAGTAAGAGATAACAGCCGGATCCAAATAAGCCGAACAAACCGGTTTTAGCTGACGGATCTGTGAGTTTCACCTCCAGTTTAATTAACTTGTAGCAGGAAAGTACCTCTGAAACATCGCTGTTCCTTTTCTTCTGCGTTTCTGCTTTCTTCAGGCTTCTCTGTTTATAAAAGCAAATGTTCTCTGCTCAGTCTCTTTGTGTGTGGGGGTAGGTTGGAGTAGGGGTCAGCGCTTTACCCACTGAGCTATCTCTGCAGCCCATAATGTTGCCTTGATGACGGAGTTGATAGGAGGGCAATTTTTGGCAGGAAGGAAAAAGGAGAGGGCACTGGAGAGGAAGGGGGAGGGGATACTGGCTTCTTTTATTACTAAGTACATCTTTGGACTCAACTTAGTATAGATAGCATTATTATTTTATAGCTTATGGAAAAAAATAAGAGATGGAAATGAAGTTTTAAGTGCAACACTCTCACATCTACAGAGCAGAAGTGTTTGAAGAGGAACAAAACTGTGGAAGCAGACAAGAGAATATTTTATTCCAGCCCAGTAGACGAAGGTTGACAGCCGGGCAGTGGTCACACAGGTGCAGGAAGGGGGATTTCTGAAAAATATTTTAGAGTGAAATGGGTGAGAGAGCTTGGTGTTTATGGGATCGAGCAAGAAGCCAGTGATGCTGTTAGCTGCTAAACATGGCTGGTGCCTTTGAGTGCAAACTTAAGGACCAGAGGCGGCCACTCCTTTGATGAGCTGTCAATGCACCTTCAAAGTTTGGCAAACTTTTTGTTTTGGTCAGAACTCTGTAGAGAAATAGCCAAGAAGGCAGTCAAGTTAACTGAGTCACTTCTGTCTAGTTTATCAAGCAAGCTGGAGTAAACTTGGTTGACTGTAACAGCAGGGTACTGAGCATGCCAGGAATGTTTCTGTCCTCTATGAGCTTTGAACACTCGATCCATATAGAATGCGCATGCTCAAGAATGCGCCTGTCCTCAAAGTGCTTTCTGATTTAAATCAGCATTGTTTAGGGAAGGCATTGCTTTGGGTAAACTCCAGGCTCTCCTTACCTGCTGCAGGGAGACTTTCTGCTCCACTATATTCTCAAGGTTCAGGTTAAGGTGACTGAGTGAACAATCATAGAAAAGGAAAACAGAATTTTCGTGGTTGTGGTCAATGTCTGAGACACTGAACAGCATGTGAACAGATGGCAGACCAGGCAGAAGGCTGATTTGGGGAGCTGCTGGGGAGAGGAAGATTTTTAATGGAACTCAGAGCATGTTGCTATCACAACTGAAGCTCATGACTCCGGAAGTGCTCCGATAAATGGCTGGTAGGAAAGAGGCTATGGTCTATTTTACCTCGTGGGAAGGCTTCATAGCACAGAAAGAAAGCACAAAAGCCTCCAAACTCATAATTGCCAGTTGCCATAGATTTCACATTAACCGTAAGGATATTTTGCCCATGACTCTCTACGCGACAGTTGTTGCCTTAAGATTGTAAGGGAACTGAAAATTTCCTGTTACCTAGAATCATGGTAACTGTCATATGTCATGGTGCTAAGCAAGCTTGGCTCATCTTTGTGCTGATGCTGGTGTAGCAAGCCTATTGAATGTCAGTAATACGGAAAGCCTAGCAGGGTGGTTTTCTACAGGGCATAGCACTTTATGTTGATATTTTTGTTATTAATTTAGGTATACTAAATATTTTTTATCATATTTTAATGTTTTATTTTGAGATGGGTTCTCACTACGCATGTCATCTAGGCTGGCTTTAAATGTCCAGGGCTCAAGTTAACAACTTGTCTCAGGTTTTTGAGAGGCCAGCTGAAGGCGTACACCATCACATCTGTTTTCTGTTTGTTTATTGTTTGGTTGGTTTGTTGGTTAGTTAGTTAGCTTGGTGTTTTTAAACCAGTCTCCCTTCGTAGCTCAGTCTGTCCTTGAACTCTCACATCCCCCTACCTTAGCCTTCCAAGTCTGGGTGACCAGTGTGTGTCGTCATATCCTGCCTCTACATCTGGCCTTTACTCCCATCTTGAAGCATGCCCCTTCTACTTCTTGTAAAGTATGGTGGTGTAGCTGTACCAGCTACAGCCCATGAGTCTGTGTTTGCCATGTCATGGCATACTGAGGTCACAATAAAGAGCATAATCTCTACCATCCAGGCTCTGTGCCACAAATGCTGTGTTGTTCTCACTACAAGGAAATGTTTAACAATACATACATGTAGCAGAAGAATTGTTTGTTACTCAATGACATGTCCGTACTTAAAATTAAAACTGCAGGCTGATCCAGGCCCAAGAACCATTTTACATCTTGTATACGCCCAAGCAGTGGCACCATCATGTGCTCTAGAATGGAGCCTGGTGACATAGTAGGGCTACCTCAGCAAAGACTGAGCCAACTTTACAAAGAACAGAAGAGTTGGGGCTGAATAATCACTCGTGTTTCCTCAAACCATTCCTGACTACAGTTATCTTAAGTCACATTTCCTGGGAATAGACCTCAGGACAAAGATTGGACCTGCTGGATTTTTTTTATTAGGGCATTGTTACACAATAAAGTATTAATCTGTCCTTTGACTTGGGTCCCTGGTACAGAGTTCCAAAAATCCTTGGAATTTCCTGAGCAGTAGAAGTGTGCTTATCACACAAATGAAATGACTCAGGAGGGGTGTCAGACTGCCTTAGGAAGGGGTCTCACCACCAGACTCAGCTTTAGGCTTAAAGGGTTGGAACTCAGCCTTTGTTTATGAAGGAGATAGGAGGAGAGAGATTGAGTTTAAAGATGTGCCCAGTGCTTTTATCATTCATATCTAGCGAAGATATGAAAGATATGTCTCTCCCTGAAAACTCTTTGCACTCCAAACTCAGTGGACCTTTCTGATTGTTAAGGATTCATCAGTCTTTTGGAAGGCCAGTGCACTGGTTTCGTGGAGAAAGGATGCAAACCTAATCATATACATGTCTTCCTATGTATGGGGTTTAAGAGAACTGGTCATGACAAGCAGAGTGACTCCCTGCCAGTAAAGTACCAAACCTGAAGGAATCCTGAAAGCCATCAAATGTACAAATGCAGGTGGCCTGAGGACCCCTGAGACTAGCAGTTGGCATCTGAAATGAAGGGAGTCTTGTGGAGGACTTTGCCTTAACTTGGGGTCTGCATATAATATTTGAAACAAAACTTCCCAGGTACCTCATGACTGTCATGACTATCTATGTGTGACTGTCTATACCATAGTTTATCCACTTATCTTGTTACTGATCATGATGAAGGGGATTTTCATGTTTTGATAGATCACATGATTGTGAACATTGTTTACATTGTCTCCCCTGTATGACTACAAGAGCTTCCCTATACATAGGAACATACAGGTTAACATTGGATTTGGGAGATATGGCACAGTTTTCCAGGGCACAGTCTTCTCAAGACAGGATAGGAAGCCTGCCACTGCACATGCCCATGAAGACTTGTAATCTCTCCAAATCATGTCATTTTTCTATAAAAGAATGGATGGAAAATAAAATCTCACCACGGCCTTGATTTTTATGTCTCTTCTCCCCAGTGACAATCCTTATCTTCTTGTGCCTTGATTGGCCATAACTCTTCTCAGAATTATGTGAGTCTGGTTTGCATTCTCTTCCTTCCTATGTCTACATCTTCTACTTAAGGCTGACTTCTGCCTCAATTCTTTGTGGCCTTTCCTTTAGAGACACACTGGTGGCAAATACCTTCTCTCTGCTTTGTTTCTGGAAATGTCTTCATTTCTGTCCCATCACTGAAAGATAGTGTCACATGTATCCAGTTCTAGACTGGCAGGTGTCTGGGGTACACTGAAGATGTTGGTTGCTCCTTTGCTGGCTCCTACGGCTAAGAAGATGGCTGTTCGTTGAGTTGTCGCTCCTTCAAAGGGATCAGTTTCCTTCCATTTCCTGTGCTTTAGCCTGTGTGTGCAGTTGTAACTACACTCCTAGATATGTGTGTTGTTTTCAGTTTTTACCTAACTTTGGAATTCTTGACTCATTCCTGCACGTGGTCTGGAAAATTGACTATCAGCTCTCCAAAGATGGCCTTAGCCCCATTCTTTTCTTCTGGTGCATTGAGGCTTTCTCTGTACAGCCTGATCACTGTCCCACAGGCACGTTTATCTCTTACCATCTCTGACCTCTGTTATGGGCAGTTTCTTTTGGTCTATATTCTAGACTAATTTTCGGTCCAGCTTGACTTGATAACACTTGTGTATCCACCTATTTAGCCATGACTTGTTGTGTTATATTTCTTACGTAGTTGCTTTGCTTGATTTTCAAGACTCCATGAAACTTCAAAACTTGTTTCTTGAAGGCACACATGAGCTTGTCCTTCACTTCCTAAAATGCCAAAAATGGATATTCAATTCAGAAATTAGTAATTATAATATTCAAAGACCTTAATTGTTTATTAGGGTCCTTTGCTATGTTGGGCAAGTTCTAGTTGTTAATAACTTGCTTCCTGGTGTGCATATTTAATTCTTAGCTTTGAGATGCTCATCATCTTTGGGAATCTGTGAGGATTATTCTTAAATTACATTTATTTATTCTTGTATGTGTGTGTGCATAATAGACACATACCATGTCATGCATACGGGGGACAGAAGACTTAATTACAAATCAGTTGTCTCTACCATATAGGTCCCAATGTTTCCAATGGTTCTGAACCCATGGGTCATGACCCCGTTGGGGTTGCATATCAGATATTTACATTACAATTCATAACAGTAGCAAAATTATACTTATGAAGTAGCAACAAAATAAACTTATGGTTGGAGGGGGTCACCACAACATGAGGAACTGTATTAAAGGGTCGCAGCGTTAGGAAGGTTGAGAACCTTTGGGCTCAACTCAGGATGTAGCCATCTTGTATGCTAAAGCTCTTTAAAGTCCATATAAAAGTGCATTCTTCCAGAAAGCCAGTATAGCATTTACATAAATAAGCAAAACAGAAATAAAAGATAACACATTGGGCTGTCAATAGATACTAATGAGACAAAGGTACTTCATTGTGTTAGAAAAACAACAACAACCAAAAAAGAAAACATATGGGAATAACTCAAGAATTATGAAGGTAGTGTCATATGAAACGCGTTAAGCATTTCTGTAGGAAGATTTAAAAGTTGTTGAATAATAATAGCAAAACATTGTATGTTGAGTGGGAAGATTTAGTTTCCTTGTGGTGAAACCTTGAATCAGTGTGGGAGAAAGGGATCATTTAATAAGTGCTGCTGAAATGTTAGGAGGCAGTGGAGGGCTGACTACGTAGCTCACACTTTTCACCAAAATAATTCAAATATCGGTCAAAGTCAAAATTACTAGAAGGAACTCATTGCTCCCTCTGAATGGACACATCAACATAAAACCGAAGTGAAACCTGACAGTAGTGAATTTGACAACAGAAAAACGGAGGAAGATTCTCTGCCTGGCAAAATTATTTTAAGCAAACTAAAAAGACAAATGATTATGTGTGGGGGAAAAAGTGTTTGCAATTCATATCAGAGTCAGAAGGCTAACTTCCTACATACGGGAGAAGGCTCTTGCAAATGCCAACGAAAAATCTTTCAACCCAAAGAAAATGAATAAAAAAGTTCTTTAACTCACAGTTCCCTAAAATACAGATGACACCAAACATGAGATTGAGCGGCCACTCCTACTGACAGTAAGACAGATGAATACGGCCACACTCAAGCACCCCCCTTATCCATTAGGTAAACAAATATGAAACAAGTCTAAATTGTTAGCAAGGGTAGGAAGAAGAGACTAAGCCTGAATTGCTAGTGGGAGTGTACATTGGTACAACATCTTTAGCTGGCAGGTCAGAAATAACCATTATATTTTGTTTGTTTGTTTGTTTGTTTGTTTTGTTTTTTGAGACAGGGTTTCTCTGTGTAGCCCTGGCTGTCCTGGAACTCACTCTGTAGACCAGGCTGGCCTCGAACTTAGAAATCCACCTGCCTCTGCCTCCCAAGTGCTGAGATTAAAGGCGTGCACCACCACTGCCCAGCTAACCATTGTATTTCTATAAACATTCTCACTTTTTGATGCAAAAATTTCAACTTGAGGAATTTAGGCCATAGATAAACCCACACATCCATCGAATGATGATATTGGTTTTAATTCATGTACCTACCATGCTTGGCTGTTGTTTCCCAAAGGTTGATGTGTTGGAGACTTGGTCTTCAGTCTGGTGATGTGGTGAGTGGAGGTGGGTGCTGGGTGGGAGGTTGCTAGGTTTTGTTAAGGCTGTCGCTGCCAGGAAGGGCAAATAGTTCTCATGAGACCCTGAGTTAGATTTCATGAAAAAGAAACAAACAAAAACAACAATAACAACAAAAAAAAACCCCAGTTATTGGAAACATGGGATTGAGGTTGCAGAGATACTCAGTCAATAAGCTGCTGGCAAGTATGAGGATCTGAGTTCAATCCCCAGAAAAGAAAGAATAGTTGGCATCGCTAATTTTAATGACAGGGAGGCAAAGTCAAGCAAATTCCTGGGGATTGCTAGCTAGCCAGTCAGACCAGCTGACTATTCAGTGATTGGGCCACGGAGATTATTTACAACAAAATGAAGCACCCTGAAACAAGGTAGCTTCTGAAGACTGCCGCCCAATGTTACTTCTGGCAATATACATTCATGGGCACATATGTGTTACATACACACTTTCACACTTTCTCACATACACACACACACACACACACACACACACACACACACACACTGAAATGAAAGAAAGTGTGAACTTGTCCCCTGGGTTGCTGTCTAACTTTCTGTCTTGCGAGATGAATTCTTTCTGTCATGTGTGCTATTATGCCGTCTGCTGTCATGGCTACATACCTTCAGCATCTAAAACCGAGCTTAAGAAACTCTGTCTTTAATATGTGTATGGTTTCATGGATTTCACAGGCATGATTAAAAAACAGAGTAATACAGGGCCATCGTTAAGTTTTTCAAAATATCAAAAGGAAACCAAACACCCATCAACAGGGAATGGTTTCTTTCTAAGTACCATTAGACATTTTCAGCTGTTGCTTGCCGTTTGGAGTTTAAATGTATTAGTATTGACTCGTCGTCAGTGTATGAGTTAGACTTGAACAGATTTCACAATGGATACAGACAGACAGCCCCTTCAGATAGAGCCCTGTCTTGCATCAGAGCCTAGCTCCTAAAATAATGCCTACTTGGTGTGTTTCATTCAGTCAGGGTGAGTTTAAAGGATTCAATGTTTCATTTTGGTTGAACGTCCCCCCGTCAAAGTGTAACCACTTTTCACTGGCTAATAGAAGGACAGCTCAGATAGAATTAATATGTTGAAGCTTGAGAAATGCTGAAAGCCAGTGTACTGGCACCCTGACCTGGGAGAGAGCACTTGAGAATAACTTTCTAAACTGTTCCGAGGACTCCACTGAGTTCTAATGCTTGGTTCTCAGCCTGTGGGTCGTGACACCCTGGGGGTGTCAAATGACCCTTTCACAGGGGTCCCTTATCAGATATCTTGCATATCCTATGTTTACATTAGGATTCATAACAGTAACAAAATTATAGTTATGAGTAGCAATGAAATAATTTTGCGCAATGTTATCTTAATCAGGAGAATGTTTTCATATTTGTAATGCAAGCAACATGGACCTTGAGCAACATCCAATCATGCAGCCCTGTCGTGTCCCCTAATATCAGTAATAGGGTAGTTGAAGAAGTTAGAAAGGGGCCGAGGTCATTGAGGTCACACACACACACACACACACACACACACACACACACACTTAATTTAGGGATGCTATGTTGTTTCTTTCCTTGATTTCTCCTCTGGCCTGGGTTGAATGAACTGAATTCAGATGCTTGAACACAAAGAAGAACATAGACACATTCTCAACACCTTCAACGATATCAAGCAAAGCTTCCCATTGATGAGAGTCAGAAATATCATCCCAAGTAGGTGTAACTAAAACTCATAGACTGGGTCTAAAGGGAAGTAGGCAAAATACCTTCAAACAGAGCAGAATATTTTACAAGGTCAACGCCCTCTGCAGAGTCCAGATTCCTATTGGCTGTGAGGGAAAATGCGTGACTCTAAGCACCGCCAGTACTACCTAAGTGGGACTTTGAAACATTTACCATGATGTCCACTCTGACCCATTCCACAGTGGATTCTTCCAGCTCACAGGTCTCTTTCTCAGAGGGCACTTACTCTAAAGTGGGTTTCTTCTGAGCTTGAATCCCAGTACCCTGTTTAGAGTCTTTGCCCACTTCTTATGTATGAACAAAAAGATAGCTATAGAATGTGATGACACAGACCTGAAATCCGAGCATTCAGGAGGTGGAGGCAGGAGGATTGTGAAGTTGAATCTAGGCTAGAATGAGGGGAGGGGAGCAAGAGAGAGAGAGAGAGAAAGAGAACTGGAAACTAACATTAGAGGTGGGTGGCGTAAATCTAAACCCCTTGTGGAGTTTTTCAGCTTAGATGAAGTTTTCATGTATAAATTATAAACACTTATCAAATTCAAGGAAAGGAAAGAAATAGCATAGCATGCTTAAATTAAGTGTGGGGGGAAAGGGGGTACCTCAATGATATTTAGCTGATAGTCATCAACAGATTCATATATGTAAATATTTATGCAAATATTCAACACATGTTTCCATGGTACATACATAGAAGTGACTCATTGACAATCTCTGTATTAGCATAGTTCTTTATCCTTGGGGCTAACAGCCAAAAACTATTAATCCTCGCCATGGAAGAATTTTAAAAACGCATTAATTATGCATACAATTTACATCTTTATTTTTATTTCAAGGGCTGATTGAAATCTATTAATAACCGGAAACGTGCTTGCATTCCTAAGTATCTCTAGCTGTTAGACATTGTGCTTTCAAAGAGCACAAACTCACTCAACACTAATTTCTAGGGTGCTGGCCAAGGCAAAAGGCTTTATGCAATAAGGCAAGTGTCTTTGAAGAAATAGTTGAAGCTCAAGAAATAAATTTAATGCCTGCTGAGACGTCGGCTTCTCTTCAATCTAATTTACGTTTTTATCAAAGTAAAACAAAGATTTTGAAAACCCCAAAAAGACTCCAAGTCTTATAAAGCTTTCAAAACTCAGTTCGTTACACCACACTCCTCAATCCTGCCTCATTTAACCTAATTCTCTCCCATCTTGAGTTTATATCTGCTTCTAAATAGTTCGCTTAAAGTTTTTATTTTATTTTATTTTCAATTTTAGGATTTTTTAATGGCTTTTAAAATAAAGTCAGATTCCCTCTTCCTTTACCTTTTATCTCGTTTCTGCCTTACTTCATTGGTCAGGACTTCCTGCATGAGGTTGAAAGATTTTACTCTGTTCTTGATCTTAGGGAAAAGCATTTTTCTTTCACCATGGAGTATGATGTTAATTGTGGAGCTTTGTGGATTCCTTTTAAGAGGATGAGAGACTTCCCGTCTATTGCCAGCTTCCTGGGTTATGTTGGTGTGGTTGCTTTAAGTTGGCATTGAGTATTGAATTTTGTCTGATTTTTTTCCTCTATCTTTTGAGATGAGCATGTGGTTTTCCTGTTTTCGTCTGTTGATGTGGTGAGTTGCACTGATTAATTTTCTAATGTTAAACCAATTATTAGGTCATGGTGAATGAACCTTTTAAAGTCTGCTGGGTCTGAGCTGTTAGTCATCTGAAGGAATTTCTGTGTTTATACACAATTAACCTTTAGTTTTCATGAAATATCTTGGCCATCTTGATGTACCCGGCCTTTATTTGCCTCACAAACTGTGTTTAAGAATAATTCTGCCTCCTGTCATTTCTTAACAAGTGTCTCTAAGATTGGAATTGTTCTTTCCCAAAACCATGGCTTGAATTCACCAGTGAAGCCATTGAGTCAAGAGCTCTTCTGGGGCTTGGGGTATGTAATTCTAATTTCTGTGACAGCTATTAAATGCCTCAAAGGCTTATTTATCTTCTACTGTTTATTTGGGAGAGGTATGGTTTTTGAATATTTAAAACTTTTCATTTATTTAATTTATTGTGTAAAATTGTTCTGTATATATCTCCTTCCCTTTAAATGCCTGTGGTAACTGCTGTGGCTCCTCATCTTCATGCCTGATATGGGCACTTCCTTTACTCTTTTCTTTAGTTTGTCTAATTAAGAATGTATCAATGACATTAATTTTTAAAAGATGTAAATCATTGCTTTTTCTATAGGATTCGTCCATTTTTTAAAACTCACCAATTGCTGCCTATTTTTATTAACTTGTCTCTGATTACTTTGGGCTTAGTTTGTTCTTGTTCTAGTCTCTTAAGGCAAGAGTGTAAAATATACATGAAGTTTATATTTTCTAACACGAGCACTTTAAGCTATGAATTTCACTAAACATTGTTTTAGATAGCTCTGACAAAGTTTGTTACATTACAGTTCTGTCTATATTACAAAATAATTTCTAGTTTTGTTTGTTTGTTTGTTTGTTTTGTGGGTGTGATGAAGCTGTGGGATCAGGAAGTTCGTGAACATTTAGGAATGATATGCCCCGCCCCAATGAATTCATCCCCTAATCATTATAAAATGGCGGTCTTTCTTCTGGGTGATAGTCTCCACTCTGAAATCACTCTACCCACCCCCTCAACCCCCCCCCCCACACACACACACTTTATTCTGATTGCTGCTATCTTTGGCTTTCGAGTTTCAACTTTCAGTTTATATGTAACTTCCGTTTTAAAACTGACTTTCTTGTCCCCCATGTACAGCCCCCAGCAGCTGCCATCTTTCCCTGTAAGAAAGCTCGTGTACCCCGGGGGCACTCTCCACGTTCTTGTGCTATATGCCACTGGGGAACCTCAGGACTCTACTCTGCTGTGGCAGCCTACTCGTGACCAGTATTGTAAAAGCTCCTGTCTCTGGTGGATAACTTCTTCTTCAGACTCTCAGGAATGTAAGCAGGCAGATGTGCCTTCACTTCTAGGAAGGGCCACTGCTTTCTGGATGTAGTTCGTCTAGGTTTCCTTGTAACCTTAGCTCTCTAAAGGGTTCAGGATCGCTAGAGTTTGGCAGATTCTCCGACGCTTTTATATATCATCGGGCTGATGCAGCAGTCTCTCGCCCTACTTTAATCAGAAGTCAAAGCTGGAATTTTGATTATAGGAGAAGGAAGCTAAATATTGTATCCTATTATTCGTGCAATCCTCGCCTTTCCCAGCTTGTATATACACCTCCTCTGTCTTTCCTAATCAGGCAGAAATAGCAAGTCGTATTTTATTCAGCCGATATGAATATTCACATCATGCTAACTACATAGCTATTGTTCATTTCTATGTCACCCTCTCAGGCCTTTGTGTTTCTCCTGGACTGATGATTAGAGACAGGAATACAGACTCACAATCAAGAGCTCAAGAGCCTTTCATTTCCCTAAATCTTCCCTCCGTGCTCAGAAACATCATGAAGCCTGCTTGCGTTTCCTCCCGGAGCCGTCTGGGCTGCTCGGCTTACGATCCGTTGTTCTGGGTCCAGGGTGAAGCTGAGGAGCTGAGCTTCGGTCCACTTCTCCCTACACTGAGCCTTCGTCCCCTTAATGTTTTGTCTTCTTTCTCCTTGGTCCACTCTCTTGTTCAGTGCCACGTATCCACGGCAGCTACCTTAGAAACAGCGAGTGTGAGAGGTTAAATCGTAAGTCCTGTATATCTGAAAAAAAAAAAACAGTGTTACTGGTTGATAGCTCAGCCCAGAATTCTCCACTGGAGACCATTGTTCCCCTGCAGTTTGAAGGAATTTCTCCCTTGCTTTCTAGGCTGGAAATGGCATCGAAAGATACATCTAGGCTAGCCTGGGGTCTCCTTATTTTCACCTCTCTTGGATTTTTTGGTAATCTTTACCTGCACATTCCTGAGGTTTCATGATAACAAATTTAAATCTAAAGATCACACCTTTAAATCTAAAGGTGCGCACTTTCGTGTTCTAGGATGTTTTCCTTTTCTTCTTTTGCTTTTACACTTTCCTTTTCTTTTTTGATTTCTTTTGCTCCTTCATCTATGATTTGACTTTGGTGGCTAGAGAAGCTGTGGTTTGTTGGCGCTCCTTCTGTCTCTGGGTCCTGGTCTCTGGGATATACTTCCTGGGGAAACAGACTGCATCTTGTAAGCATTCTCCCCTCTCCTCTCTTTCTCCCTCTCTCTCCTCCTCCCCCTTTTCTTTCCCCCTCCCTTCTTTTTCCATGTTCTTGTTATTATTATTATAAAAATAAATGATCCTTTTAATGGTATTTTCTTATCTAATGGGTCTGGAATATTTTTATTTCTCAGAAGGACTTTAGGAAATTTGAAGTCATTTTTTAATCCAATCTTTTTGTCTACTTAAGTTTTTTCTAAATTACATATTTCCAGTTAAATTTGTGGCCTCTCTGAGGTAAGAGATTTCCTGAAGTGTTGGGTTTATTTCTAGATACTCATTAGAACATGGCATAATGATACTATATTTAAAAAGTAGTTATAAACCTAATAATGTAGGCACATTAATATATTTTATTTGTGCTGAAAAAAAATCCTAAATATCTAAGTAATTGGATACATCATACTATCTGTATCTATCTGTGTCTATATCATCTCTCCCCCTCCCTCTGTCTTTGTCTCTGTCTCTCTCTCTCTATATATATTATATATAATCTCTCTCTCTATAACATCTCTAGTATATATATAAATTCAGTTGCCATCAACATTCCAGCAGAGTCTTTTTATGGTTAGGCACAATTACTCTAAACTGTGTACAGAAAGGGACTAAATCAGATGGCTTTGAAAAAGAAGAACCAGGTGAAATGAATGAACCTAAGTGATTGACAGCTCATTATCAACTACGTAACCAAGACTCCGAGGTGCTGGTGGGAAGACAGATGCATAGATCAACAGGATCAGAGAGTGAATTTGGAAATAGATTGCACACAAAAGCTCCTGTGAAGTTTAATCATCAGTGTCTACATCATTGGGTTTTAAATTAAATGTTGGGCTAGAGACCCAGATGAAGGAGAGAGAAAGAGAGAGAGAGAGAGAGAGAGAGAGAGATGCCTGTTCTCCACGTTCCCTGTCTGTCATGTGGTGAGCTGTACTGCCAACCTTCAGCACCACAATGAACTTCTTCTTGTTCTTCTTCTTGTTCTTCTTCTTCTTCTTCTTGTTCTTCTTCTTGTTCTTCTTCTTGTTCTTCTTCTTGTTCTTCTTGTTCTTGTTCTTCTTCTTCTTCTTCTTCTTCTTCTTCTTCTTCTTCTTCTTCTCCTTCTCCTTCTCCTTCTCCTTCTCCTTCTCCTTCTCCTTCTCCTTCTCCTTCTCCTTCT
>JADRCH010000102.1:7843811-7855055 GCA_019843965.1 Rhynchomys soricoides
CTTCTCCTTCTCCTTCTCCTTCTCCTTCTCCTTCTCCTTCTCCTTCTTCTTCTTCTTCTTCCTAATCCAGTGCCTCCAAACATATAGCATTAATTCAATGACCTTTTCAGAAAGTTCTGCTGGAACAATTGAACAGTACTGGCAAACCCACTAAGCAGTCATCCAGAGAGCAAACAAGCAAAAAACTCAAAATGACTCAGGCTTGGTTCTAAATGCAAAACTATGGAACTCTTATATGAAAATTTAAGAAGCCAGGCATTGTAATACAGGCCTGAAACCCCAGAGCTCCGGTGTGGGGGTGTGGCAGCAGGCGAATTATGTGTTTGAAGCCAGCCTGAGACACTGGGCTATATATTAAAGCCATGGGTTTTGTTGTTGCTTTTAGTTTTGTTTATGCTTTTAAAGCACTTGGCAAACCTCTCAGGATTTCGAAGGCAAAAAGTTCATAGAAATGATGCAAACGGAGTTCCATAAAATGAAAAATTGACAGATGGGACTTTATCACAACTTAAAACCATTGTTCTACAAAAGACCATGTGAAAAAAATGGACAGATGAGCTACAGATTGATGGAAAGATTTACAAGGCACATATCTGTCCCAAAATTAGTATAAATGATGTACGTAAAGAACTATTAAAACTTAGCCTTTGAAGAAAATCCAACAATCTAATTTTAAAATGGACAAAAGACACTGAAGACATATTTCTCTGAAGAGAATGTTCAGCCGTCAAAAAAACAGTGAATGTTCAGTACCACTAGCTACGAGGTAAGTACAAATGAGAGGTCACATGGCAGACAGATTAAAACAAAAAGATATTATGGGTCTGGGAAGACAAGCATGAGGATCTGAGTTTAGATCCACAGCACCCACAGAAAAGCCAAGCACAGCTGCACACATCTGTAATTTCAGTTCTGGAGGAGCAGAGACAGGAGGATCCCTGGAAATTACCTGCCAGACTGTCTAAGCCCAAGTCAGGTTCAGTGAGAAACCCTGTTTCAAAGAGTACATTGGAGCCTGACTAAGGAAGATATCCAACATCAACCCCTGGCTTCCACTCACATGCCCAAGTGTGTACTTACACATCTACCCCTCCCCAATGCAATGTAATAACAATATCAGATGCTGAGGAGACACGTGGCTGGTGAATGTGTAAATGACGACAATGTTTGTGAGAGCAGTATCTCTTTAAAAGACAAGCATACAGTTACATTATTGCCCTGCAGGTGTCCCCCCCCCCAGGCATTTATCCTAGACAAACAAAAACTTATATTTACAAAACCCCTGCACACCGAGATACATATCTTCATAACTAGTTCCCAACTGGAAACAGCTCAAGTATTCTTCAGTGGTCAAAAAAACTAAATTTACGGTACATCTCTACCAAGGAATATTCTTTAGTAACAAAAATGAACATGTTGCAAGTATTGATACTGGCAGCAATCCTTGGAGAGTCATGCTTTGTAGGAAAAGGGTTGGTTCACATGGTTCCATACCATCTAATTATATATATATAACATCCTCGAAGAGATAACTGAACAGCTAGAGAACTGTGGTTTCCAGAAGTGGAGGAGAGGCCAGGGAAGGAAGGGTGTGGCCGGGCCAGATGAGGATGCTTACAGTGGGATGCTAATCTGGTGGAGGCACTGTCAGGTCCTGCTGTGAAACATTGCAGTTGTCTGGCAAGGTGCCCTGCTGGAGGAAAGTGATGCAAAGATCCCTCCGCATTACTTCTTACAATTGCCTGGACTTCTCACCTAAAAATAAAATGTTTAATTCGAGAGAAAGTGGAAGAAAGCAACGCCAAAGAAAAACATTTCAGACAATTTGTAAAACTCAGTTTATGAATACTCACCTCTAAAGTCAGTTCAGCTCTTTCTTCAAATCTTGGTGTGCTGAAGTAGGTGCTTGGGCTTCAGCTCCAAGTTTGAATGACCTTGACTCTACTATATTAGTATGCCCATGGCAGCATGCTAGGTACTGCCCCTGCTCCAGAAACTATTCCTGCCCTCAGGCAGGCTCCATTCTAGGTTATCTCCAGGTCCACAGTCAAAGCAAACATTTTGTCCTAGATCAAAGCCACTTTGTCCAATCCAAGGAGCCCTAGACCTTATGGATACTTAGCTGGCAACTATTCCCCATACCATGACTCTGGAGATCAGTTGTCTACAAACTTTTTGATGTTTTGTTTTGAGACACAGTCTCATTGGTACCCCAGGCTAGCCTAGGACATACTATGTAACCCAATCTGGCCTTAAAGTCATAGTCTTCCTGCCTCAGCTTCTGAATGCTGGGATTACAAGTGTACACGTCCATGCTTGGATTCTGCAAGGTTTCTGATAACACTTCCCTCCTAGTGATTCGTTTTTGACTATGCTTCCCCAACAGACAAACTGTACGGTAATGATATATCACAATGGTATTAACAGTGGCAATTTAAAATCAAGGAAAGCAGATACAAAGCAAAAACCCCGATAGGTTTTTCCTGCCCCCAGTAGACCATTCCGTGTGTACACCCCATGAGGCCATACCTGTACATATAACACCTAACCCAGTGGGGAAGTGCCAAAGTCCATACAGGGCATGAGCAGGTGCCATATATATTGGTGATTATTGGCTTGCTCATTCTCTCTCTCTCTCTCTCTCTCTCTCTCTCTCTCATTTTCTTCTAGACAGGGTTTTTCTATGTAGCCCCAGTTGTCCTGGAACTTGCTCTGTAAATCAGGCTAACCTCCAACACCTCTGCCTCTCAAGTGCTGGGATCAAAGGTGTGTGCCACTACGCATTGGGCTGAGCCTTGCTCCCTTAAGCTACCTCATTGCTGTCTGTATCAGACCCTTCTATTAGACACATCTGTGTCTGTTAGTCATTATGTGTAATAGTCACTATGTGTGTGCATATCTCAGAAGATTTAGAGGTCAGAGCAAAGAAAACAACAGGACCTGGGAGAAGGTGGATTTTAAGAGCCTACATACATACAAACACGCTTTCACTAAGAATCAGGTGGTGAATTTGCAGGGTTTTCTCACAACAGGACTGGCTTCCAGGAGGTGCTCTTTCCAGAGAGCTAGGTACTCTCAACGTTAGCTAATGGCACCCCTCAAGACACGAGAGTCCATTGTTAGGGTTTTAAGTATTTGCATTTCTTCTACATGTACATTTATACATATATGTTCTCCAGAACTCAGTACACAGAAGCAAGGTCTTCCTCTGCTGTCTTCTTAAAACCCCTGGCAAATAAAAGAGCAGCCATAGTATCATGTTCCTTTATAGTTGGGATTTCTCTTGTTTTATTGTGTGTGTTGAATGTTTCATGTTTTGCCCTTTGTGTTTGTTGCTTTATGACTCATTCCTTCCTGTGCTTTGTTCAGCTGTCCATTGAGGTCTTGAAATGTTTCTTGTTGATGATTTTTAGTGATTGAGATCTTAGATATTGAAGGAGTGTGTGTGTGTGTGTGTGTGTGTGTGTGTGTAACCAGCTGCTATTGCCACCCACAATAGAAGCTATTCTGTTGTGGGTGGGGGTGGAGTGGGTTAAGCCGGGCATTTAAACTCTGCTTTTCCTGCAGAAAGGAAAGAGTGGGAATTGCAAAGCCTGAACAAGAGTGATTTTCATTCTCTCCTGATTCAAGTGGGTCTTTTTAGTGCCCTGCCCCCACCCCCAAACACCAAGATGGGACCTTCTCTTTATGCACACAGTTGTTCATCACTAATTGCACTTCTGCTGGGGAGGGAGCCAGCGCTGGAACCTGAAATGCTTCCATTGGGATGGCATAAACCCTTTTGCCATCTGATTTAGAGAGGGCCCTCTCTTCTGTCTAGAAAGACATTGTTTGTTTTGCTTTGATTGAAAGGTTGATAGCAACAGTGGTATGTTCATCGACTAGCTCTGCTGTGGGTTGCAAGCTCCATTGTCTCTACTGATTATACTGACTGGTTCTGAATTGCATTCCCACACTGAGGCGGCCCTGTGGAAGACACAGACACTGAGCAGGCCACAGACAGCTCATTGGAACCGCCCTCCTCTCTGCCCCCATTCATCCTCTGGGTGGTAGTGAGAAAGGGCTTCAGCATTGAGGGGCAAGAGGAAGGGAATGAAGGACCAGAAACTCAGATGGGAAAGGGGATGCTGACACGAGCCAGGGAGCAGGTGGCTCCATCCCAGCAGAGGAAAAGACTGGCAGTTTCAGGGCTTTTAGCCCTAGGGTGCAGCCTGTGAGCACCCAGGGGCCCGGGCTCATCTCAACCTTTCAGATTTTTTTTTTTAACTTCAGGAAACAAGCTTAGAGAGATTTTGAAACAACCTGCTTCAAATGCCTCTCAGTGTGTGGGTAGGAAGGGACACACATTCCCAGCATGCTACTTCTCAAATGTGTTATTTCTCTTCACCATTTCCTCCTCAGACCTTCTCCACGGACTGAAATGAGAAACCAACCTTCGGAGCCAGCAAGGCCTCCGGGGTCCACAGAAAGCTTTCTGTGCATATTGATTAATGAGGAACCTGGGTTGTGTTTGTTTCAAAACAAGAGAGATCCAGGCCCGCTCCAAATGAGTCCTATATCAGCTCTACAGTCTTAGGGAAATCCATGACATGGGTTCCTGACACAGCTCTCAGGTTCCTTTTCTGGAAAGTGGGGTTGGTGATAATTCCTCAGGGGCCTACTGAGGATAAGGTAAAGCTCGTAGAACCGCTGCCTCCATCGCTGCCTCCATCGCTGGCTTCATCGCTGCCTCCATCGCTGGCTCCATCGCTGGCTCCATGCTGTTTCTATGCCAGGCATGAGCTAATTCTTCAAGAAGGGTAACCAAGGCCTGGAGAAGTAACTTGGCCTGAAGTGTATCCAGGATGTCTACAGAGTCTCTGGCCGGCGAGACAGTACCCCTTTCTGACTTCCATCATCTCCTAGTCATGATGGCGCATGTTTCAAGGGCCCAGTGAACATTATTCACTTCAGATGGCAATAGCTGAAGATGTTGTTGTTTTTAACTTATGGTAGGAACTAGAGAAGTGATTCACTGGATAGTGTTTGCTCTGTGAGCATAGAGACCAGAGTTCAAATCTTCAACATCCGCATAATCAAACAAACCAAAAGCAGATTCAGTAGCACATGTCTGGAATCTCAGCGCTCCAGTGTTGGCATGGGTGGTGGAGACAGGAGAATCTCTGGAAGCTCTAAGGCCAGCTAGCCAAACATGTCAGTAGGTGAGGCTGTCCTCTGATGTAATCGTGGGCATCTCTCTCTCTCTTTCTCTCTCTCTCTCTCTGTGTGATATTTGAAAAAGAAGCTACAGCTACATTCAAGGATTGACAATATTCGTCTTTAGCTCTGTGAACTAAACAATCTGCTTCACGACCTTGCATTGCTTGCATAATGAAGGGTTGGGACCAATGACTGCCACCTTTCTGGGATTAATCCTAAGGAAGATAGTCCCTGAGACATGGTTGAGTTGGATCTCTTGACTCCAGAATGAATTTAAAACAAAATTTAGCAAACAATACCTAGGCCTTCCTGGTAGCACAACCCACAGGAGACACTGTTAACTGGTATGTCCACAGTAGTGAGCCAAATGTTTTCTTCAAAGATGCTATGGCCTTAATGATCTATCTCCTCTCCAGAGCTGTGTTCAGTAGCAGCTATTTCTAAAGGGAAATCCGTATTTCTATTGTTACCACTGCAGTATATAGTTCTAGTTAAACTGGAGTTTTTGACATTTAAGGAGAAGAGTGCCCCCTAGTGGAAGTAAAGCCAATCCAATGGTAGCCAGCAGGCCCCACCATTAAAAGCTGTTGTTGGCTAGGATTCTCTTTTGGGAGATCTCTATAATTTTCTTCCCAAAGACATACGTGGCTTAAGCATTTATCACAGGATAGATGCTTTATTAGGAATAACTAAAAGAAAGTAGATGTTGTGTTTCCACATAGGGTAGGTACAGACTGGGGGGGGGGGGATTAAGAAAAAGGAGGTGGCTGAGAATAGTCCAGACAAAGAAAAGTAGACGATGTCCTGGTTAGCTTGTCCACTTGACACAAGTGAGAGTTATTTGGGAAGAGGAACCTCAGCTGAGAAAACGCCCCCTTCAGATTGCCTGTAGGCAAGTGTGTAGTGCATCTTCCGATTTGAGATTGGTATGGGAAGACCTAGCTGGCATTCTCATCCCTGGGCAGGGGGTCCTAGGTTGTATGAGAATGCAGGCTAAACAAGCTATGAGACAGAAAGTCAATAAATGGCATTGCCCCCATGGTCTCAGGTCCTGCCTGCAGGTTCCTGCCCTGGTTTTTCTCAGGGATGGGGTGTAAAGTGTAAGGTGGAGTTAACCCTTTCCTCCCCAAGTTGCCCTTGGGCGTGGTCTTTATCACAGCAATAGAAAGCAAGCCAGGTCAGATGACAGGCAAGACCACACTTCTTGCTTGTGCTTGGTGTCTCTCTCCTCCCTCTCTCTCCCTCTTTCTCTGGAGTGTGTGTGTGTGTGTGTGTGTGTGTGTGCGCGCGCGCGCGTGTGCTACAGGTATGCACTGTGCAGAGGTCAACAGTCAACATCAGATGGCTTCTTCTATTGCTCTCCACTTTATTTTTTGAGACAGGATTTTTCACTGAACCTGGGGTTCACAGCTGAGCTGACTGGTTACTAACCTCAAGAGATCTTACCTCCCCACCAAGTGCTGTGGTCCCCAGACACTGCTGTGCACAGCGTCTACCTGAGCACAGTGGACCCGCAAGCAGGTTCTCATTCTAGTGAATGGAGAATTTTCCGTCTCCACAGCTCTCCCTTTTATCTTACGTTGTTTTTGAAATAAAATGCTGAAGATGTATGGAAATGCTTAATTCGAGGACTTTGTCCACCAGAGACACTGTTCAAGTGAGTGTGTCAAACGGGCTTACACACTCTTCATCAGAAAGCAAACTACTGTAGCCTGTAGGATGAACTGTAGCAGCTACCTCTACGTAAAGGCTGGGGGCTACCCAGCCCTAAAGGCATCTCCTGCGAGAGGACCTAATTGAAGACTGCCTGAGAGATGAGGAATTGCTGATGCAGACAATGCCAGCCAATCGGGAACTGCCGTTTAGAAGAGATGCTTTCTTGGGACCAATAGGGCGCAGGAGGAGGGAATTAGGGAATTAAAGGAGCTTGCAGTAGGAGTCAGGTTTCTCACCTGCTCCCAGAGTCTTTGTCGTTAATTCCCTGCTATCTCACCTCCAACCCCACAAGGGCAAATAGGGCCAGGCAGCGAGTAGTCCAGGGCAAAGGCAGCAGTAGCCTAGTACACGGTCTGCCGAAAAACCATGCCCTGACTCTCAATCGTGAGCTCGAAGCCTCTTAAGGAATGTGGGATGCAGGATGCATATCTGATGCCCAATGAGAGCTGTGAGGAGCCTGGGAATCAAGTGGGAACAGGGGAGCCACTGACCAACTGCAGAGACAGTCAGGCTCCTGCAGAATACTGAAGGGACTGACTGAAAGGAGTAGCCAGAACACCAGTCCCACCCTGTCATTGGGATGGACCAAATGATATAGTGAAGATAGATTCATTCTCATTGCATGTAATGGAGTTTGAGGTACATATTCAGTATCGTTCTGGTTATTGTTTAATATTTGATTCTGAATGTGGGCAGAACCTTCTATAGTATAAGTTATTTTCAAATTCAAGGTGCCAACAGTAAATCAACTTACTTGCAAAATTCCTGAACATTTATTCATCCCCTCCTGCCCATCTGTACAAGGCTGCAAACTGTGCCTACAGGTTTGTTCTACAAAGTTCTTTAGTAGCACGTGGTGCTCAGCGATGGGAAGCTTCGGCTTCCTTTCCCGGGTATCAGCCTCTGGCATATCCCCTCATTGTCGTCTGTGGTCTTCCCTTTCCTCTCTGTTATCCATTTTACTATTTGATCTCCACACATCCTCATAACATCCCTCACGTGGTCGTCATCCCTCCTGTGGTCATAGTCAGGGAACTACATGGTATGTTCCTGTTAGTGTCACTCAGCATGTGATAGTTGAACTTTGCCCATCGCTTACAAGTTCAGTATGAGTGTTTCCACAGTTGCTACATATATAGTTCAACCATACAAGGTATTTGCTCCCGGTGTGGCGTGCGCACACCTTTGTTCCCAGCACTCTGGAGGCATAGTCAGAAGGATATCTGTGAGCTTGAGGCCAGCAAGGTCTACATGGTGAGACTTTTTTAAAAAAAGTATTTGAGGTTCAATTGATGATTAAAGATCTAAAACTAAATAAGGCACAATTTCTGCCCCTAATAACTCATGACAAGTGGAGAAGATGGTAAATACATTTCCATGGCAGGCATTAATAATCAATGACAGAGTTCATGCGCAGCTCTTTTGTCTTTCTGAATGTAGTGATCCATGTGGCTCTTACTTATTCGTCTCAGTTGGAACTAAAAATAAACCCTATCCTCATTCTGGCAGATTCATTCATTCCAGTATAAATTCATTAATTGCAGGGCATCAAAGGTGTAAAGGAAGAAAAAGAGGGTATCAGAGACAGACTCGTTACTATTCTCGCCTAAAGCTGGCTCTGTCTATGGACTTACTTCTACATGAATGTCATCTTAGGGTCACTATAAAAAACTGCTCATTGTTTGAGGGCTGCCCCGGCAGGTGACAGAATAGGAGAGCACACCAATCCACAGGTCTGTGTGAGAAGTGAGATTGACCGAAGAGGGATCAGAAAGCTGCCGTGTGTAATTAAAAGGGTCAAAAGAAGCCAGCTGTGTTTTAGAGAGGGTTCCAAACCTGAGGCTCCCTCCGTGATCTGCTTCCTTCCAAGGCAGCCTGACCTGGGGGCCCTTTAAGAAGGGGCTCCACACTCACCTTGTGTACAGTACCATTGCTTCTTTCAGCTTGACATTCTTGAATATACTCTGGAATTGTGTGTTCAAATATGGTCTGAATTCTACCTTTGGCCACAGAATGAGTCCCCCTCCTCCCCTGCCACCAATGGAAAAGGAGGGAACAGATTCTCTCTTTTTTCACATTAATTTATTTATTCATTTTACATCCTGACTGCACCCCCTTTTCTCCTCCCAGTCCCCCCTCACACAGTCCCTCCCCTCCCCTTCTCTGAGAAAGAGTAAGCCTCCTGTGGGCACCACCCCACCCTGTCACATCTCCTGTGGGCACCAACCCACCCTGTCACATCAAGTCACTTCAGGACTAAGCAGATCCTCTCCCACTGAGACCAAATGAGGCAGCCCAGGTAGGGGAACGAGATCCACAGGCAGGCAACAGAGTCAGGGACAGCCCCCACTCCAGCTGTTGGAAGACCTCACTTGAAGACCAAGCTGCACATCTGCTCCATATATGTGGGGTACCTAGGCCCAGCCCATGTTTGCTCTTTGGTTGGTGGATCAGTCTCCGGGAGCCTCAAGTGTCCAGGCTAGTTGACCCTGTTGGTCTTCTTGTGGAGTCCCTGTCCCCTCCGGGTCCCTCAGTCCTTCCCCCAACTCTTCCACAAGACTCTCCAAGCTCCATCTACTGTTGGAGGCTGTGGGTCTCTGCATCTGTTTTGGCCAGCTGCTGGGTGGAGCCTCTCAGAGGACAGTTATGCTAGGCTCCAGTCTGCAAGTATAACAGAGTGCAAACTTGTACAACCACTCTGGGGATGAATCTGGCGGTTTCTCAGAAAGCTGAGAATAGTTCTACCTCTAGACCCAGCCATTCCACTCCTGGGCGTATGCCCAGAAGATGCTCCACCACTCCACAGAGGACACTTGCTCAACTATGTTCATGGCAGCTTTATTCATAATAACCAGAAACTGGAAACAACCTAGATGTCCCCCAACCAAAGAATGGATAAAGAAAATGTGGTTCATTTACACAATAGAATACTCCTCAGCTATTAAAAACAAGGACATCATGAAATTGGCAGGCAAAAGGATAGAACTAGAAATGTTCATCCTGATTGAGATAACCCAGACCCAAAAGGACATACATGGTATGTACTCCACTGATGAATTGATATTAGTCATAAAGTACAAGAGTACCCAGGCTACACTCCACGGACCCCCCCCCCCCAAGCTAAATAACAGGGAGAGCCCAAGGGATGTGTGAATCTCACTCAGAAGGGGAAATAAAATAGTCATCGGAGGTGGATGGAGAGGGGGCGGATCTGGGTGGGAGAGAGGATGGGGAGGGCAATGGAGGGGGGTAGGGGTGGATCAGGTGTAGAGAGAGAAGGCCCAGAGAGTGAACAGAAATTGGCAACAGTTGCGGATGAGGGAGCATCTCTAGGACATGGCAAAGACCTGGGATGGGAAGATTCCAGAGAGTCTAGGCGGGTGACTCTGGCTGAGGCTCCTAGCAGTGAGGTCATGGAGCCTGAAGTGGCCATCTCCTGTAGCCAGGCAGGACTTCCAGTGGAGGGATAAGGACATCAGCCCAAAATTTGTCCTGCCTACAAGAAGTGCAGAGACAAAGATGGAGCAAGTTGAGACCCATCCCACAGACTAGAACCAATCCCTGATATTCTGTTATGCTTACAGAAGGGTACAGATTCTTAACACGATTTCTTACTACTAATATCTACCCTGTTACCAAATACTAATTCTCCACAGGGCAGGATGGTACCCAGAAACAAATGAGCATCATAAGAGGACCACAGGGCCTCCCACGCCCCACATCTGCTGTCCATGGTGTCACTGGCCAGTCTCCTAGATTCTGGAGACTTCTTGCTTCAGATCTTGTGTCTAAGACCTGAAGTCAAGAGCAGGTTGTTTTAAAACCTCTCTAAGCTCGTTTCCTGGTGTGAAAAATTGAGAGGTTGAAATGAGCCCCAGCCCCAGGGTGCTCAGGTGCTGCATCCTAGGGCAATAAGCCCTGAAGCTGCCAGCCTTTCTCTCTGCTGGGGTGGAGCCACCTGCTCCCAGGCCTGTGTCAGCATCCCCTTTCCCATCTAGTTTCAGATCATTCATTCCCTTTCTCAGTGAGGAAGACCTTTCCTGCTAACATTCATTCCTAACATTCATCTTTGTCACGTGAAGTGACGTAACATCTTAGTTATGATCTTTATTGTCCTTCCTAAAATGTTATTTTACTTTTCAGTTCTCTTTAAAGAGCAATTGGAAAGGATCTCAGCAAAAGGTGTCCAATGCACAAGGTATTTAAGAATGAGCTCACAGCAGGCCCACCTCTGCAATGCCCTACCCAAACCTCCTTTTGTGGTCAAAGGCTGATCTAGTCTATAGACTGATGATAGAAGAAAATACACACAAAACACATAGACTGATG
>JADRCH010000102.1:7855065-7876503 GCA_019843965.1 Rhynchomys soricoides
ATAGACTGATGATAGAAGAAAATACACACAAAACACATAGACTGATGATAGAAGAAAATACACACAAAACACATAGACTGATGATAGAAGAAAATACACACAAAACACATAGACTGATGATAGAAGAAAATACACACAAAACACACTCAATAAACATTGGACCAGCCTTGGAGTGCTACTTCCTGGGCAAGTGCCCCACAGTTTGGAGACATTCAAGGACATTCCCCGCTCTACAACCAGGTTCACCTTTCCTTATCAAAAAGGAACAAAGGATTTCCCTTCGTGTGTTGCAGGTAAAGCCATGTCTCCAACACGGTAATTCCCAGGGAGCAGGAGAGAAGCTGGGATCCACCCCCACTATGCTATGTTTGGAGGCAGTAGTCAGATGGGAAGGAAGTCACGAAGGAACGTCTGAATCAGATGGTATTTCACCCACCATCACAGCCTGGGTGATTTGTGCTCTCATCCACGAGTAGAACAGTCCTTCAGGCTGGCTAAACGCCACCCAAAGAGGCCTGGTCTGGCTGGAGCATCCAGCTGGCACTAAGGTTAGAGGTTACATTGAGGTGGGAGGTGAGGGTGGAGAAAAGGCAGGGCATTCTGTTGGTAGGGGCAAGACCATGAATTCAACAGGTTTTCCTCTCAAGTTTAGAAGGGGCCGAATGGAGAGGTTGGAGGTATCTTTCATTTTGAACCCCAGCAGCCTAGGTCAGTCCTCCCCTCCCCCCCAAGTCCACTCCTTTTTTCCCTACGATTCTCCACTTCCAGATTCCCCTGCCCAATCAGAGATGCTCCTCCAATGCCTGCACCCCATGGAAGCAATTTCTGATAGGCCCATACAGGAACCAAGGTGAAAGAATTTGACATCTGAGTTTCTGTGTGCCACCTAGCTGCAGGTATCCCTGTGTTAGCCATTCCTTATATGGCTTTATGTGACAGCATGCACTGGGAACATACTAATCTCTTGATAAGGATCTTTTGATTTGGATGGCTCACCCAGGATAAGGAACTAAGGAAGTACTAACGTGGAGCCTCCCTTGAATTCCCACGGATTTTTACCACCAGCATCTTCATCCCTGGGGCAGCTGAATACCTACCCTAGAAGTCCGTCTGAGAGCACCATAGGCAGGGGCTCAGAGCTACTGGGGGAAAAGCTTGTTGCATTATTATCAGATTCTAATTTTAGTTCTTAGATGGCTGTTAGAGCCGATTCTCTGACTATGTGATGTGATCACATAGAGTGGACCCTCTGGAGGGTCTTCGGACTCACTCCATTAAGAGACAGCCCGAAGCAAGTGGGAAGTGCATGGAGGAGTTGGAGGGAGGAAGGGAAAGCAGGGAATTGTAATTACATCTTAACTTCAAAAAATTAAAAAGCAGGCAGCTCAACTTTCTTTGGACTCTCTTGTTTTGGTGTTTCTCTGTTTCTGGGTATTTTGTTTTATTTTGTTTGAGATGTGATGTTTTGGTGGTTTTGGTTTTTTGTAGGTTTGGTTTTCCTGTTTTGTGTTCAAGACAAGGTCTCACGTCTCACTCTGTAACCCAGGCTGGCCAACTTGCAATGACCTTTTGCGTCAGCCTCCTGAATGCCAGAAATACAGGCCTGAGTCACCACACCTGGTTTCTTCTGACTCTTTTGTCACATGAAATCTCTACTTTATCAAGTGCCAAAAAGTATTTGTATAACATACCTCTATTAGGGTCACTTCATTCCTTGGGGACATCTGATAGATATTTATTTACATATTAGTAAAGACATAGATGTATAACTGATTCTTTTATATTATGGGAAATGTAGGTTGTTTTGGGTTAAGAATAATCTGAACGTTATTTCCTTACTGTTAACATTTATTCTGATTAAAGAAAAAATAATGAGGTTATTAGCAAAACCTCCCCAGCCGCCCCATGTCATACCTGACCTTCTGAGGGCAGCAGGAAGAGTGTGAATCAGCTCTGCTGCTACAGAAGCCTCCTGGCAGAAACTTTCAACCTGGGGACAGAAGGCCAGAGCCTGATAGGACAGAGAAGAGTATTACAAAGACTCCACAGCTTAATGGTCTGGGTACTGGCTGGAGGGGCCAGGTGTGTGCTAAGGGGTAGCCTAGAGTCCCCTGAGGATCACGAGGCTCACACAATTAGCAGAGTGGCAGCAGGTGACCACTACTATCTAGATTATCGTCACACTTGGGGACCTGGGACAGACTGATAGTTTTTCATTAAAATATTTCCATGGATAAGGAGATAATAGTTCTTATACTGCCCCTGAAATGCCCATGAAAATTGATGTCAGGCTCTGAGTGATTCTAAGAAGGACTGAATCACAGCTAGAACTAACCACCCTCAAAGTACCGACACGGAGACACCATGAGGCCGTGAACTAATTGTCTGTCAATTCTAAGAACCAAGCAACAGCTCACAGTGATTCCCATTTTTACTATATGCCAGGAACTGCTCTGAGCCCTTTTCAAGGACTAGAACATGACATCTTCAACATAACCCAACAAGGTATAAGCCGTTACCATTCCCAGCCTCGAGCTGGACAGCCAAGGCAGAATGACCCTGGGACATCACAGAGGAACCAATCCTATTGCTTGTATCACTTTTGGGTTTTGTCAGTTTGGGATTCTTGTCTTTTTGAGATGGGGTCTCACTGTACATCCGTGACCCCCAACTCATCATGCCAGCCTCTGATTTGCAGTAATTTCCCTACATCTACAATCTGAGTGTTAGCATCACAGGTGTGTACTACCACTACCAACAAGGGCACACTCTTGATGGACAGTGTTGCCATCAGACACTGAGCCCTAGCCTCTCCACTACCCAGAATACTCTAGGGCAGTGGTTCTCAACCTTCCTAATGTTGTGACCCTTTAATACAGTTCCTTGTGTTGTGGTGACCCCCAACCATAAAATTATTTTCTTTGCTACTTCATAACTCTAAGTTTGCTACTATTGTGAATTATACTGTAAATACCTGTGTTTTCTGGTGGTCTTATGTGACTCCTGTGAAAAGGTCATTCAAGCAACCCAAGGTTGAGAACTGCTGCTCTAGGGGATCCCCAGTGATTCCCATTTGTGAACTCTCCTATAAATGAGTGTGTTCATGTTACCATTGATGGCTTCGTCTCGCATCATCATTGCTAGATCCATCTTTTCAATTTGGTTTAGCTTCTGTTAACTGATTAGTTACAAGAACATTGGTGAAAGCAGCAAGATTAGATTGGGAAACTGACAGAAGAGTGATGTGTATGTACACACAAGCTGAGAACACGCTGGGGAACGTTCTCGGCGGTAAGCATGCAGGGGATAAGGTGGTACTGGCTTAAAGACACTCTCTCCCATTAACAATCTACCGTGAACCCCAAAATCCTCTCTCTGGGTCCCCACCTCTCTATGAGTTTGGAATCATGGAAGCAAAACCACCTCCCACAGTCAACTCTATGGCTGCCTAGAGGAGAGGTGGTTCTTCACCTCTCACAGGAAACATCTGCATCAAGAAGCACAAAAATCCTAGACCCCATTACAACCAAAGCCTTCAACATTCTTCTGGTACAGAGCAGAGAGAGAGAGAGAGTGTGTGTGTGTGTGTGTGTGTGTGCACGCGCATCAAATTCTAGTTCATGAAAAATAAGGACCAGGCAAATTACAGAGAATCAGAGAGATTAAAGATACAAAGGGAAAACTGGGGGTGGGGTGGGGTGGAAGGTGGGGGTGGGATCAACTTTCCCTTCTAAAATAAAAGTTGTCCTATACTGGTCCTCATCAGCTTTCTGATTCCTATCCCTCTCACTAAGTCATCACCTTTACCCATAACTTCCAGAAGGGAGGGTTTTCTTCTTTTTCAAATAATATTTTTACTAATTCTTTAAGGGGTTCACATAATGTATTTTGATCATATTTGCCCTCTCCCCCGACTCCTCCCAGGTCAACCCTCCCCACCTTCCACTCTTTACCAACCCAACTTCGAGTTTTCTTTTCTTTTCTTTTCTTTTTTATGGTTTCCTGGACTACAATGGCCAGTACCCACAAGCCTTTCTACCTTTCATCCTCTCTGGGAAATCGGCTCCTTTTGAATCAACAACCTTCTGAGTCTTTAATTGCCCATCCAGCGCAGGGTCTGACTCCTTGCCTCTGGAATCTCCTTTGCCTCCTGGTGTAAGTCAGAAAGCATTCTTCTCTGGTTGGTTGGACAACCAACTCACTTTAGTCTAAACACACTCTGATGGATGTCAGTGTCCAGGAAGTTTCACCTCCTCTCTCCGGGGACAGTGGCCCCTCAGCCACTCCCTCCCTGAAGAGCTTCCTTCCTCTTACTCTGAATGTAAACACACACACACACACTTGCACACACGCATGCATGTACACCCTGGCTTCAGCAATAATCTGTTGGCAGAGGACCCATTCGCCTTGACTCAAGCTCCGTCCTCTCTTCTGAAATCTATGTAGCTGTTTCCGTGTTTATTTTCCCATGCTCCATTCCTCAAGCCCACAGTGCTTCCTCATTCATGTATACCCACTCTCTTCCCACAGTTTTGTCAGCCCTGATCTAGACCATCTCATCTTCGCTCCTTCCTCTCCCTGACCCCAGCTCCTGTAGATATAATATTTTTAGGCTTTCATTATAGTCCACTCTCTGGAATTTTCTTCTCTCAAGAAATGAGAGAATATGTATGGTATATGTATCCATACATATAACCAGCCATGATTCTCTGGCAGCCATGAAAGTCAGTCCCAGTTCTTGAGTCTGGTATTGCACAGGTTTACATGTACTCATCCAAACTAGTATCTTCTAGAACATTCACTCTGTGCCTTCCCATTATGACCAGCGGGCTAAGTCCTGCAGTTTTCAAGGTTATAGGAAGAATGATAATAGTGTCACAAACTCCATAATGATATTTTGGCAAATGACAGACAACAGATTACAACAATGATTCCATAAGATTATATTGCCTAGTGATGTTATGGCCATTTTGTTTGTATAAAATACACTCTGCAATGTTTACACAATCACTAGGCAAAGCCTCCCAGTGACTCATTTCCTAGACCTTGGGCCCATCCTAAAGCTGCACAGAACTGCATACATATATGTATACTTGAAATCTTAGACCCATCCCAACATGAACTCAGATAAAAGTGGGGGTTTTAAGTCCCTTATTTAAAAAGTTGTTAAAGTAAGAAGAAAATTGATAAGGGCAATCACTAATCACTAACATTTTTGAGCACTTACTGTGTACCCACCATCAGACTAAGTGTTTACATGTGCTGGCTTGTTTAATGCCACATGGATCCTATGAGTCACCGTCATGGCTCATTAACAAAAGTCATGCTACAAAAAATAAAACTGGGGACCGAGGAGGTTAAGTGGCTGCCTGATGTCAGAGACTAGGAAGCAGTCGGTGAAGCTGAGCAGGCACCCAGGTGTGTCTGACTGCTAACTTCTCGAACTGACCTTTCTGCTCTGCCTTAGCAAATGCCAACCTGCAGAAGGATTGGGGTGAAGATGGCAGTTTCTTACCCTGCCATTAGGGCTCAGCCTCCCAACTGCCCACAAACTAAGGGAACTGGAAATCCCACACCTTAGCCAAAACATGTGGCATCTTACTTAAACTACCCAATTTAAATAAAAAAAAGGAAGGCTGTGGTCAAAATACACCTCTTTCAGTAATAAGAGATCTGGTCGGGCTGGGTATGTGGCACAGGGATCGGGCACATGCCTGGCATGTGAAATCCTGAGTCTAATCCTAACAACAAGGTCAAACGGTGGCTGTGGTTAACAACTATACACTGCACACTTGAAATCCAGTGTTCTCACAAAAAATAATTTATAAAGGTGGCAGCTGTGAGTCGAGCATTCACTCACTCAGCTTCATCATGGGAATCTCTCCTGAGATACATGAGAATCAAACCGCCTCGGTTTACACCTCAAACCTACACAATTTTACTATCAGTCATGTCTCAATAATGCTAGAGGGATACCCAAATTTTGTTTTGGCAGAAGACACTGTGGATCTAATGACAAGACAATGGTTAGGCTCGGCATTTTTAAGGTACTTGTGTTGAGTAGGATGTAAGTCTCTTCTCCAATGACCTTTATTGGAATGCCCCACCCCATTCTCCCTTAATCTTCACTGTGACCCTGAAGCTCTCCCTAGCTTTAGCCTTCAAAAATAAAGTGAGGTGTCCAGCTAACAGGACTTGCCCAGGTCACATTGCTTGTACTAGGCCACATTTCTAACTGTCCCGTGCTGCCTCGGATTACCACCACTTATTCCTGATACAAGTCATCATCTGATAAATCTTATTTCCCACCACTTTCATGGTTAACAGTTCCAGCTCTTAAGCCACAGGAAATGGTCACTGCATAGGCTCATTAAACCCAGAGGATTTGCTGAATCCAGAAGTTGTCCCAGCATGCAGAAGGGCTCCGAGGAGGCACTTGTTTTGTGAGGGGATTTGCTATAACGTGACTTTATCTGAACATTTAGCTCTTCTGAAAATTCCACTTCAAAGAAAGGGTCCATCCCCACAAGCCCTGGCAGCTTCCTTACAGCTGGCATTCCTAAGCCAATCAGAGATTACTGGAGCTTCTCTTTCAACTTCAGAAAGGCAACTGAAGGATCCAGGCTGTCCACCCACCCTTCCCTAGCAGATGATACTGACTAGAGACAGGCCGATTCCCTGGGTCTGATCAGATATGACCTCTGGGTATCATAATACTTTCTGAGACCCTCAACTTGGGAGATCCAACCAGACTTTCCCAGGATCAAAACTACTGTAGGGCTTAGTAGCTCTCATTTGATGAGGACACACCACAACCCCCATGGGAGATCTGAGAGGAAGCAAAAAATGCCCACGCAGAGCCTAAGATCACATTTCCCATGTCCTTAAGCCTACTTGCAGTCACCCTGTCCACCAAAAGTCCTCACCCAGAGAAAATGAAGCCAGCACACAATGGTCATGTTTACAGAGTCCAGGAGGATGCACAGGATAGAGGTAGAGAACAGATTTCCCTATCACCACTCCACACCCCCAACCCCATGATACACATAATCTCTCTCTCTCTCTCTCTCTCTCTCTCTCTCTCTCTCTCTCTCACACACACACACACACACACACACACACACACACACACACATACACTTTTCCTTGTTTCGGTTACCAGGCAACCCAGGTTGAGTCATCACATCTTCAGGTAGATTAGCAGAACAGGGAATGGCTTCTGTTTTTTAAAAGCTTTGACCCCTTTCTTCTCTTAATAGCTTAGTTTGATGTCGATAATATCCACATAGTCCTCTTCCCCACAGAAATCCTGAAATTGGTCGGCTTAGCTCATTTAAGCTTAAAAAGCAATTGACTCCCCCACCCCACCCCCACCCCTCCACATCGGGTCAGGATAAAGAATCCAGAGTTTAGCAATAATGCTAATATTAGCAGGGATTAGAAATGTTGCTAGCGTATGAGGTGGAGATTAGAAACCACATCCCCTGTGCTTGGGGCTGAGGGCACTCGGAGAGGCATCTGGTCTGGAAAACCAGGCCTTCCAGCTGCCCGACTCCTACTGCATCTAAGGAGCCCGGTATTGAAGAGACCCTGGGGGAACAACACTCTCACAGAGTTTCTATTTTAGGCCCTGGAAGTCTTCACAGCTCATTGGCTCTGCATGCCAAGCAGGAAGGTCCTCAGAGAAGGACCAGACACTGGAAGACTATACCAAAACCAGAAATAAGTCAGTAGAGAAAATAAGACAAGCCACCGGGGCAAAGCACATGTGCTGAAAAAATTCAGGGGACAGAGGTCAGTGAGTGACATACTCCCACATGAGTTCAAGACCCCAGCTCCAGTCTCTAGTACCCACGTAAATGCTGGGTGAGTGAGGCAGCCCACTGATAAAACCAGCCATCAGATAGAGGTAGACAGAGGATTCCTGGAGCAAGCTAATGAACTAGACCAGCTGATTCAGTAAACTCTGGAATCAGGTGAGAAAGCTTGTTTTAAAACATACAGTGTAAAACAAGGAAGGGAAGCACCCAACATCAGCCTTGTACCATCCCCAAGCATGTACTTAAACACACACACACACACACACACACACACACACACACACACCCCTCCACACAGAAGCAGCACACGCACACATACACATATACCCACACAGAGAACAGGCACACACACACACATATGCATGCACATGCACAGGCACACGCACTATGATGGTTTGAATATGCTTGGCCCAGGGAGTGGCACTATTGGGAGGTGTGGCCTTGTTGGAGTAGGTGTGTCACTGTGGGTATGGGCTTTAAGACCCCCATCCTAGTTACCTGAAAGCCAGTCTTCTCCTAGCAGCCTTCAGATGAAGATGTAGAACTCTCAGCTCCTCCTGCACCATGCCTGCCTGGATGCTGCCATCTTCCTGCCTTGAAGATAATGGACTGAACCTCTGAACCTGTAAGCCAGCTCCAATTAAGTGTTGTCCTTTATAAGACTTGCATTGGTCATTGTCTTAGTCAGGGTTTCTATTCCTGCATAAACATCATGACCAAGAAGCAAGCTGGGGAGGAAAGGGTTTATTCAGCTTACACTTCCACATTGCTGTTCATCACCAAAGGAAGTAAGGACTGGAACTCAAGCAGGTCAGGAAGCAGGAGCTGATGCAGAGGCCTTGGAGGGATGTTCCTTACTGGCTTGCTTGCTTCTCCTGGCTAGCTCAGCTGGCTTTCTTATAGAATCCAAGACTACCAGCCCACAGATGGTACCACCCACAAGGGGCCCTCCCCCCTTGATCACTAATTGAGAAAATGCCTTACCACTGGATCTCATGGAAGCATTTTCTCAACTGAAGCGCCTTTCTCTATGATAACTCCAGCTTGTGTCAAGTTGACACAAAACCAGCCAGTACAGTCATGGTGACTGTTCATGGCAGTAAAACTCTAACTAAGACACACACACACACACACACACACACACACACACACACAGAACAAGCATGTTCTGAACAAGCATGTGAGCATGCGCACACGCACACACATATATATACACACACACTATACCCATACACAGAACAATCACACACACACACACACACACACACACACACACACACTTCAAAGTAAGCCAACAGTTGCCAACTAACTGTGGAGCATGTCTCTCAGGAGTTTCTCTTGGATCTACTCATGGGCACCTCAGATGCCTTGAATGTGGGTCCTTTCTTCGGTATAAAAGACAGGCACTGAGCTTGCCCTGTGTCTTTTCAGTAGATACAGGTATGAGATCCAACTTGTTTCCCAGGAATTAGTTAGCAGATAAAAACTAGGGCTCTGAAGAAGAAAGATGGGTTCCTAGGTCCCATCAAGCCAGCTTGACAGACTACCCTGTGTGGCAGTCAGCTTTAGTCTCTAGGACAAAATATCTAAGACAGACAATTTATAAAAAGGAAGGATTTCTTTTGGTCCCACTTTTTACGGTTCCAGCCCATGATCACATCGGCTGTGTTATTTTTGAGCCTGTGCTGAGGTAGAACATCATGGCAGGGAATGCCTGGGTGTACAAGCTGCCCAGTTCGTGGGCTCTTGGAAGAAAAAGAAAAAAAGAGCCAGGAGTCAGGGCCCCACTAATTCTTTCAACAGTGTGCTTACACTGCTGGAACCTCATTTTCCTAGGCCTTACCTTCGCAAGCCTCTACCACTAGACAGTAGCACCACAGGCCAGTGGCCAAGCCTCCAATATATGACCCTTTAAGGCAGTACTCCAAACTCAGACCATTGCATCCTGGTTCTTAAACCCCTGTCTTGGTACAGAACTTGGTTCAGTTATGTTGAAGTGGAGGTATTTGACCTTTCAGAAGATCTGCTGAAGGTAATTGCTCTTTGTGGATAAGAGGGAAGAAGCATAAACAATTTCACCGCAGCTCATCTCTTCCCACCTACAAGGCTAACAGAGGCTGTTAACGCTTTTCATCACGTTCCCTTGCAAAACCCCAACAGGGATGGGCAAATGACCAGCTCTTGAGCCACGTGCATGGAGCCTGTAGTCATCTATAGCTACTGAAACAGCCAATAACTGTTTCCAGATTGGAGAGAAACATGGGTTTTGAAAGATTAGTTTTTGAAATTTTTCATTTTTATAAAATTATTTTGAGGCATCCTCTCACGTACTGCAGCTCACCGTGTATCGGGGGACCACCCTGAATTTCTAAATCTCCTTATATCTACCTTCCAAATGCTAGGGTTACACCATGCCTGCCATCCCATGTTCGATTCTTCCTTGGGCTAGCCAGGCCCATCAAGCTGAGCTGGGCTGGAGGGAGGGAAGCTTAATGGGGCACAGGCAGGTGCAGTGAAGGATCCCCAGTTAATGATGAGTGTGAAGGCAAAGAACACACCTGGGAACAGCTTCAGAGAACAGGGGAATCTGCCACTGTGGAGGTGGCAAGGTTTGTGTGGCTGTGTTCCACTGGCCAAGGCAGGGGTGTTAGAAGATACTTCATCTACATAGTAAAGGGCTGTAGAGCCAAGAGGAAAGTCTTATAAGGTCAAACAAGGAGTGAAGCTTGATAATTGCCAGGGCTATAAATGCCTGCTAAGGTTGATGGCAGGGGTATGGCACCAGCTTGGGAGGGGGAAGTAACCAACTCCTGCCATCCTCATGTTCGAGGTATCTGAGGTTGAAGCTTCCTCCACCCTTCCTCTGTAACCCTGGCCATTGCAGTCCCACACATGCCTAGTTTATGCACTCCTAGGGATAAAACCCAAGGCTCCATGCATGTTAGACAAGTTCTCTACCACCAAATTACACCCCTGCGCCCATCCTTATGCCCTCTTATCTTGAGCTTGCAAATATATAAAGGCTGATGCCTAGTCTACTATGCCCACATGGAGCAGAGCCTCTTTGTATAGAGCAGAATTCCTTCCCTGCTCCCTCCCTCCATGATGAGTGGGTGAAAGGTCTGTCTGCTCAGACCAACGCCTTCCCACCTCTTCGCATCTCCACACAAGCAGACCAGAGCTCTGGGCTCTGTAATGACTCTCATCAGCTTCTCTGCTCAGTCCCATCAGCCCTACCTGAGGCCTCATTTACAGATGAGACTGGCCAGGCAAGGGCCCATGGAGGGACAGTTTCTCAGACACACTCTTTCTAATGCATACTCACTGACAGGCACAGGTAGACTATTTTAAAGATCTTCCAATTTCCTTCTCTTTAAATGAGAAAAAGGATGAGAAGGGAAGCGACTTGGTCAATAGGATGTGATGCCCTACGTAAGAACAGAAACGAAGATTCTTGGCGGAAATGCAGTGTGCTCAACTCTGGTGTTTGAAGGGAGAGAGAGGTTTCTCCTTCCGTGTCATTATTGTGTCAACATCATCTTGTCTAGCTGGTTGTTGTATCAACAATCACCACAGAAGTCTCTGAGGATAGAAGAGCAATGTTCTATTCCACCAACACTTCAACATGCATAAACTGGGATCATGAACATCAGTAAACAGAAGCCTTTGTACATGGGTGCCCAGTGTTCTGGGTAGGGAATGAGTCCCATTAAGGCAGGGTTCTCAACCTGTGGGTCACCCCCCCCAGCAAACTTCTACTTCCCACAGTGTTTACGTTATGATTCATAACAGTAGCAAAATTACAATTAAGAAGTAGCAGCGAAAATAATTTGATGGCTGGGGTGAGGTAGAGTCACCTCGACGTGAAAAAAATGTGCACAGCGTTAGAAAGGTTGAGTTTGCATTAAGGGATAAAAGAGAGAGGGCAAACACCTCAAAGGCAGTGCCCCTTACATCATAGCTACAAGGTGGAAGTGTTCCTGAACTGTCCGATTGCATCCCCAGATTTAGCCACCCAGTAGCAGGATTTAGCGATCGTCTCCATTTTTATCTCCTTTGTACTCTGTGACCTTGACTGATCCCCCGGAAGCAGGAGCTGCAGGGCCTTTGGTCTACTTCGACACTCAAGCTCCAGGAAGGGAAATTCAATGACCTTAGCCTTATGAAATTGCCCACAGTAGCTCTTGGCTCCACTCCATTCCATTTGGGAGGTCTCTCAGCACTTTGGCATTTCCTATTCATGGCTGCTCTTACCAGCCTCAGTCTCTACCTCTCTGAAAAGGTCTTCTCGGCCACCTTTAAATAGAAACTAAAAATACCAAATTAGATGTACCCCGCCATGGTGGAAATCTCAGTCCCTCTGAGATCAATCACCCGGAGACTTGAATAGGCAGATTTTTGTGTTTGTTATTATGCTCCATTTTCAGAAAAGGACCATTTCATCTCATGGGAATGGATTTGTTCTATTAAACCCTAGAAGCCAGAGTGAGGTCTGTTCCAGCCCTTCCTACCTATGTCAGAATTGTAACAAAAGTAATTCTGCATATCCGTGGGCTCTACATTTTGGAACCAACTGGTAGCATCCTTGACATCAGCACAGCTGGAACAGTATTTTGTGAGGTGCCTGGCGTGACTCGCTTCCGGTTGCAGCAGGTTTAGGTTTCCTCCCCCTGCCTTCTCTTTCCAAAGCGTTAAGCTTGAAGTGTGGAGCGTGTACCTGCATCAGAGCTCTGCGCCCCGCTCCAAGCCCCATCTGTCTAGCCCTCTCTGATTTATCTCACTTTTGTGGATTCCTCTAAATTCCAGCTGTGCTTCCTTCTCCCCTTAATGTGCATTTTCTCCTGCTGAAACTGCCTGCAGGCAGCTTCTGGAATGATCTATTTCCCCTTTCAACTCTGTCATCAGCGTGCTGCTAAATGAGTCCTCCTAAACCCCAGCTTGGCTGGAGACTCCTGGGGAAATATATCTCTTCCAAAACTGAGCCTGAAGAACAGGATTTTAAACATCTCTCGGGGGATTCCTAAGAGCAGAGGGGAGGCTGCAGGGTTGGGTGGAACCTGCAGAGAAGGAAACTCTAGGGTTCCCTGAAGAAAGGCAGATGGCGTCACTGGGCGCTGGGCTGAGAAATAATTGTAGTGTCCCTCTCTTGCTGTTTATATGCTTGACAGTGAGTGGCATTTTTAGGCTCTGCTGTGTTAGCTCCTGCTTCTAGAAGGTTCTCTTGCATACTTGTCTACACTTGGCTGCTCAGAAAGAATGACTGCAGTGATATGGGGTCATGTAAATATACATTCAGGTGCATTAACTGCCATTTTTAAGCAAATGGAAGATATCGGAGTGGGCTATAGAATGGGAAGGACTCTAGAGTCAGACTAAGCTTTATCCAAACACTTACCAAGACATTATATGTGTGATTGTAATAAATTATCTTAATTCTCTAAAACTTCAATTTCATCATTGGTAAAATGTGACCTAAAGTGATTTAAAGGATATCCATGCTATTATAACCCCGAGTTTACAGATGACAAAGCATACAGAAAGCAATTTGCCCAACATGCAGCAATGTCCACACATCTTGGCAAATGTGAGGGACTTGGGTGGCTGAAATTTCATGACTTAGGCTCTGCCATAGAAGAACGGGGATATGGGGATCCCTGAGACCCCATTTCTCTCTAACATTTTATTTACCTCCATTATTGGCCATGACTATCAGGACTGTGGTGGTTTGTATAAGAATGTCCCCATAGGCTCATATAGTTGGATGCACAAGGATTGGCACTATTTGACAGGATTAGGAGGTGTGGCCTTGTTAGAAGTCTGTCACTGGGGGGTGGACTTGGGTTTCAAAAGCCCATGCCAAATCTAGTGTATCCCTCTCTGCCTGTGTATCAGGATGAAGAATGCTCAACTATTTCTCCAGCACCATGCCTCCCACACTTGCTGCCACAGTGATAGTGGACTGAACGTCTGAAACTGGAAGCCAGCCCCCAAATTAAATGCTTTCTTTTTTAAGAGTTGCCATGGTCATGGTGTCTCTTCACAGCAATAAAACTGTAACTAGAACACTGCCCAAAGATCTTGAAGATTTGCATCTGATGTAGAGAAATCAATTCCAAACTAACTGGGAAACTTCCTCACTGCTGGTTAGCTTTTATAGTTCCAGAAGGTGCTGTGTCAGGCTGCTGGAAGAGAAAAGACATTTGTGGTCTTATCCAGGGCTGAACCCTGCATACTACATTACTGACCTGCCAGGCAAGATGTATCCCTGGTACAACAGTAACATGACAGAGGAGAGTAACCTAGGCTCAGGAAACACCGAGTAAAAGAGGACAGAAGGTGCTATGAAATGTTGTCCTCTGGATGTGACATGCCATTATAAACTCATAACAGCTATGGTTTCCTGCACAAGATCAAGCCAATTAAAACACAGCATGAGGCTCCTCCCCTGGGCAAGGAGCTATCAGAAGTTGATAGCTGCTGGGGTAAGGAGAGTCACTTTTCTTCACTGTTTGGTTGCCCATCCTCCAGTGGATTGCCCTACCTCTGTGAAAACACAGGAAGCATTGAATGGATTCTGTGGATAATTAAAACAAGCAAGATGACATAGGCTTGAGAGAGGGATGTGTTGTCGGGGTGTGGAAAGGAATTGGAGGTAGAAATGGAGGGATGGATATGAGCAAATACATTTAAAGTATGTTAAACATGAATTCCTGCACCCATGGGCTTGTCTGGGGACCCCAGGTTGAGGCCAGCATCCAGAGGTGCCATTGATCTGCCCTGTTGACTATCAGAGGACCGAGGGAGACACTAGAGTGGAGCAGGCACTACAGACTTGAGGTGCTGCAAATCGGAGATGAAGTTTCAGAAAAATATTCACTCAGGGCCACCCACTCTGGACAGCCCTGCAAGGTCCCTTGACTAAGAAGCAGCTGGGCCGAGGCTGGCCCTGGCCAGCTGCCTACAGTGTCTTAAGCTCCATGTGCGGGGCTGGTTCACAGGAAGTTCCAGGAGAGTGGGGCTGTTATTATATTCTAAATGCCTTGGGGAGTTTGAAGGAGAAGAAACCTCATGGTAGAGCAAATTTGTAAAAACAAAATGTGACTTTGCCTCTGTTCTGAGTCTTGATTCCGGTTTTATAAAAGGAAGCTCACTTGCAAGTAATTAGGGACCAGAACAGATGGTGGAGACTGGGGGATTGCTTCTCAAGCTGGCCAGCTTTTAAATAGAGGGACAAAGGCAGACAGTCTAGAATAAAGAATTAATCTGATCTTTGCCTATGTTCCTTGAAGGCATCATAAGCCTTTATAATTGCCCACATGATAGGAGTGTCTCTGTATTTATAGGGGATCCATGGCACTACACATGAATTTGTGTCAATGACAGGAATGAACTCTAGGCCAGGAGGGAAGCTGGTCGTGCCAGGGAGACCGGTGGTAAGATCAGAGGACTCGGGGAGGTAGAACAGTTGCACATCGAAAGGAATTGTGTAGCCAGCGATTCAATCAATCATACTTGCACAGTGAGCCCCTTCAAAAACTCTGGACACCAAGACACTGTTTTGGTCTGTGTTCTATTGCTGTGAAGAGATACAATGACCATAGCAACTCTTATGAAAGAAAGCATTTAATTGGGGCTGGCTTATCTTTTCAGAGATTTAGTGCATTGTCATCATGGCGGGAAGCATGGCAGCACACAAGCAGACCTGGTGGTGCAGAGGTAGCTGAAGCTTCTACCTCCGGATCTGCAGGCACCAGGAAGAGCAAGAGCCACTGGGCCTGGCTTGGGCTTTTGAAACCTCGAAGCCCCATCTCCAGTGACACACTTCCTCAAAACAAACAAACAAACAAAACACCAAACATGCCTCCTAATCCTTTCAAATAGAGATACTGCCCGGTGACTAAGCATTTCAAATCTATGAGCCCTGAAGATATTAAACCTTTGTGTTTGAGGCTTTTCTAGATCGTGTAGGGCAGGGACCCTAAAATGAATACCTCTGGCTAACTGCTGTAGGTGACTGAGTAACCAAAATGAAGAGGTGCTTTGCAGCTGGTTGGGACAACTGGACTGACCAGCTCACCCCCTCTCCATACATCAGTTTCTGCCACAAGTCCTTTAAAAAAAAAAAAGTCCAGTTCAGCCTACCCTACCCACCCCACTCCCAGGAACCCTTTTGGCTATGCAAGGACTCTGCCCTTCTTCCTCTTAAGCTCCCTATAATAAAATACTTATTTCTAAAGCTCACTCTCTGTGATCTGTGAACTTCATTCTTGGAATTTGAAGGACATGAACCCAAAAAGATACTGGCTCAAGGCAGCTTTGGTAGCTGTCAGATCTCCAGGGCTTGAGTCCCCCAGGCTAAGCTACCTAAGAACCAAAAGAGACTTTGTCACTCTCAAAGACACCCTAGTCTTCAGATATTGGTTCCACCATATGGATCTCTTCCTTGATTCGGGTCTGATTAGTCAGTAATAAAACTGTCACAGTAGTAGCGTGCTTTTCTGAATTTCGTGAGCCATCGTATTGCCCGAGGTAGTGGTGGAGCATCCCCAACCCCAGATTCAAAGCTAGTTCATCAGAAGTATGAGTAGCCTGAGAACTGGGAGCTTGTGGAAGGTTTGTAGAGCACAGTACAGTCACCAGCTGCTGTGGCATGTCTTGTCCCCTCTTTGCCCGTCTGAGCATGGTCCTTGACCTCCTCTTCTTACAGCCCCCTAACTTAGAGGTCGAGTCTGAGATACTGTGATGCCCCTCTCAAAACCTCCAGCATAATCTTTATTCATAGGCTTCACTTATTGTGTACTGACAAAAATAGAGGGAATTATGTAGATTAGACACATTACCATGATACAGCCCATTTGCATTTATAGTCTCTTCAAGGACCTTGCATATTTGACACTTGTATCTTTAAGGATTTCAAACAAGATGTAGTCTGTGTCTCCTCTGGATTAGCAATGGCTCTCACCTACTTCTTTGGTTATTAGACAGGCACATGATAAAGTGGGACTGCCATTAAAGTGAAAGGTAAGTGCTGATTATCTCAGGGTCAGTGCCCTTTCTAGGGGCCTGGGGGCAGTAAAGGTGTGGTCAGGATGGTGGCCACAGCCATGTTAATCATTCAGAGTTCAGAGAAGAGGCCCAAATCTTCAGATGGAGGCATGAAGTGAGAGCTGTACCCAAGCTGCACAAATACATAGCCTGGGCTGAGGCTAGAGCATTTCTCTCTCTATTCTGTCTATCACTAGACCTAGGTCTGGAAGCTTCTAGCCTCTGCACAATCTAATCTTCTGAGCTGACTGATTTGATCCAGCTTCTCTTGGCTTCTAACTGAATTGCTCTGCTTGGCCTCATACTAACTTTGGCAATATGTTCTAATCTTCTGGTTCCTTCTCACTCTCTGACTTGTTGTGTCTTTACCTGTGTCTAGCCTGTTCTCCCTGCCACCTGGTAAAACTGCCATACACATACCACCAATCAATCTCTCTCTCTCTCTCTCTCTCTCTCTCTCTCTCTCTCTCTCTGCTCTTAAGTACCCTCTATATCCTGTGCTGTTCTTATGTTCTATCTCTGACTCATCCTGTCTAATCTTTCTCTGATTCACCACTTTATCTGCCCCTCAATTAGATATCACTTTCAAATATGGCCAATTCCTTCTACAAACTAACTTTACCTTCATTGTTAGACATTAAAGGTGTGTACTAAGGATGTGTCTGTATTCCAGCCAGATCATACTGTAATCCAAGGCTTGTCTGCATTCTGGCCGGATTATATGGACCTAGATGTCTTTGGAAGTGACCCCTTGCCAGAGAAGCTGTGTTGCTGGATTAAAATTCCTCTACAAATTCACTGGGGAAATAAGTGGAGAGTGGGAAGGAGTTGAAGAGAAAACAATCAATTGGGCTGCAGAAATATCTAAATCAACAGAAACATCACCACCAAGGCTTGCCAAGATGCCCAAGGAAGCACATGGGGCCAGATTTTACCATGGCAGGCTTCTTGAATACCATCAGCTGGGTTCTCATTGACTGGAGAAGAAGATGAATGGAGACTTCAGCACACCCTGGGGGGAAGTCTGTATTGGATGAAGAGTGATGTGAGACCAGGTCTGGTTTGGATGGAATATACAGCTCCCACATAACCTCTGTCAACAGATAAAGCTTGTGAGGTGTTTGCATTCTAACACTCCCAGCTCACCTGTGGACGTTAACCAGCTGAAGGCATTCGTATCCTGTGGGATATAGAAAAGTGTTAGCACCAAGCTATAGCTCTGGATAAAGGAGGTAAGAAATAGGGGACCCAATGACTCTTTTACCTTTCCCTCATCCCCAACATCATCATGTCTCTTTTTAAGAATGATCCTGTCCTCTGCATTGTTACCAGTGAACCAAACACACCAGAAAGCTACAAACTTTGAATGCACCTTCAAAAATAAGGCCTTGGGAAATGGCTTAGTGGTTAAAAGAATTTGCTACTTTCTCAGAGAACTGGAATTTGCTTCCTAGGATGATGGGCCACACACAACTCTACAATTCCAGCTCTAGGGCAACTGATATTCATCTTCTATCACACTCTCACACATACACATGTCCACACACACACGTGCACACACATACACATGAGCACACTCCACATACATGCACACATGTGCCCACATACACATGCATATATGCACATATGCATATACATGCATATACACACACACACCACAAAATAATAGATCTTTTATAAAACCCTCATCACATAGTTCCTAGTGTAAGTAGTACCAGAGAATGTTAATGGAAGTAGGTTTTAATTAGTTCTAGAAATGAAGATTTACAATGAACAAATCTCATTAAGATGTCACTAGTATGTCAAATTTAGGCCGAATAGACACGATCCCAGTGCCCTTATCCTACAAATCCATGGCTTTGTGGACAGAAATGTATGTCAGCAGATACTAAGGGAGAAAGAGAGCTGAGTAGGAACTGCCGGAAAGCATATAAGCACCATCTTTAAGAGCCTATCACTGCCCACTGGCCAAATCGATTGAGTAATAACAAGGAGAGCTGGTTCGATTCTAAGAAAGAGAAGCCACACTGAAGAGGCAGGAGGCAGGATGAGTACTTACTTTTTATGAGCCTGTTGGCCGGGGCTCAATATTCATATTTCATATGATCAATCTTGTTCTCTTATTTTAAACTCAAAATGAAGCTCTCCGCCTAGTCTTTAACTGTATCCCCAATAAAAGCGTGTTGCACCCCACTCCTTCCTCTCCATGTTAGCTCTTCTAGATCATGACAGCATAGCTGTTGGCTGAATAATCTCCTGGTCTTGTCTAACAGTTGAAACTTAGGTTTTGGAAACATGCAATCATTGTAAGGACTTCAAAACACCAACAGAATGAACAACGAAGCTCAGCAACCACCTCCTTCCTGCAGAACACCCTTCCTTTCCTTGGCATCAGCAAACAAGTTGTAACTTAGAGGCCTTAAATAAATCTGAATAATAACCCTTCACAGAGTAATCTCATTCTTTCCCTCTCTGGACTTCCTGACCACCTCCAGTTTCTTTATTGAACTTCTGATTGGGCTTCTGGGTCAGCAGAAGGTGAATGGCTCCCTGTGTGGGGGAGGCAGAGTGGTTGAAAATCTATCTTGCATCATCTCAGCAAATGGAGCCCCAGCTGTCAAGGGTACACGGCATACTAGGCTGTGATTCAGTAGGAAGGACAGGGTGCATAGCTTTGACAGGTTGCAGTATAAAATGGCCAAGGCTTGAGCAGTGTCTTTCCCATCCTGTTTGTTTCTTGACATGTATCTGTTCTTTGGCAGGCCCCAGAACAAGGCTTCCTAATAGAGTTGTAGGGTATTTGTTGAAAGGAGTCATTTGCCAGGGAGGTGGTGGGGGCACTACTGTATTAGAACTGAGGGGTTGTGTGCTTAGAGTCCGAAAGGCTATGTTTTTATTTGTTTGTTTTTGCTTGGGCAGAATTCTAATCTGGCCTATGAAATACTGCTGCTGACATTTCCAAAGAAAATGGCTAATTGAATCATGGGCGTAAAATAAAAGCTGTTGGCTTTTTTTGTACCTAAAGAGAAAAGATTCAAACCTGACAATCTTGACCTTTTACAAAATGCAGAGTAATGGAATAGCTTGGACCCGTCCACTAAAAACGCAAAGTAGCATGTCATGGTTAGAGACAATTTCAATGGCTCTCACACTACTTGGAACTTTGTAGCCTTAGTCCATCTTGACATCATTAATTTATTCACACATTAGCATCCTACTGGGTGACCAAGTTTAGTGATGTACAGCTATCGTGACAGCTTTCTGTCACCATTGCAAAAAACTTCAAGATAAGCAAGTTAAAGGAATAAAAGTTTATTTCCTCTCAAGGCATTGGAAGTTTTAGTAGAAGATGATTAGTTTGGTCTGTTACTTGATGCTTGTAGCTTGTGGGGAGATGGTACATGATGACAAGAAGCCAGTGGTACAACAAAGCTGCTCACACTATAGCAGCCAGGAAGGAGAGAGAGAGAGAGAGAGAGAGAGAGAGAGAGAGAGAGAGAGAGAGAGAGAGAGAGAAATCCAACTAACATCCCCTTCCAAGCTGAACTCTAGTGTGGTGGTTTGAATAATAATGACCCCCATAGGCTCGTATATTTGAATGCTTGCTCATTAGGAAGTGGTACTACTTGACAGGCTTTAGAACGTGTGGCTTTGTTGGAGTGGGCGTGGCCTTATTGGAGGAAGTGTGTCACTGTGGGGGCAGGCTTTGAGGTTTTATATGCTCAAGCCAGGCCCAGTGTCTCTCTCTTCCTGCTGCCTGCGGTTCCAGATGTAAAACTCTCAGCTACTTCTCCTGCATGCTGCCATGCTCACCCGCCATGATAATAAAGGTCCAACCCAATGAAACTAAAAGCCATTTCCAATAAAATGTTTTCTCTTGTAAGAGTTGCTGTGGTCATGGATTCTCTCAACAGCAACAGTAACCCTAACTAAGACACCCAGTAACTTCCTTACACTGTCAAATCACCTCCAAGTAACATTCCAGGCTAGTGTAATGACTAAGCCTTAAGCAAGGGAGGCTTTGGAGAATACTGAATATAAAAAAAACAAGATTGATTTAGTATCAACCTTCAGAAGAGCCTTCCAGACAAGAAAACAATTTGTTTCCAATATGAAGAAATAAAAAAGTATTCTTATAATAAAGGAGTTTTGTCTACAGGACACTCTTTGTCTACCACATTACCCTAGTTTCTATTTCATATTTGGTAAGAGTCAGCAGTCATCAAAGTCCCATAAAATGATTATAAATGGTATGCATTTATTGTCAGACACTAAATGATGGGAAGCAGTACTAAGTATCGCCATGTAGCATTTTATGTGTGCAAAGTGCCTTAGCATTATACTTTATGGCTTGTTCTACATAATAGGTGGCATGGGAGCGGGGGATGGGCTGGAACAGCCTCTCCCAGAGTTGGGAAATGGCAGCAATCACAGGTTCATCAGCATCCTTGATGAATGCTGTTCGCCTCTGGGTTTGAATAAAGGTCATCACATCTTTCAAATTTCTTACAATTTGCAGCATATTCAGAGTTGGTTCCCTTGGTGTGTGTATGTGTATATATATATATATATA
>JADRCH010000102.1:7876603-7917594 GCA_019843965.1 Rhynchomys soricoides
ATGTGTGTATATATATATATATATATATATATATATATATATATATATATAAATAATGATTCGGACTCAAGTTTCAAACTCTGACTTGTGAAGGCCACATCCATGTGCCACTGCCAGGAAGAGCCACCGTAGGCTTGACCCACTCTTTTTAGCCTTCCTCTGGATCAATAGCTGTTACCACTGGAATTCCATTTCACTGCTCCCATCACGTTCCTTATTGCTCAAGGGCAGCCAAAGTTTCCTTCCTGTCTCCACCCCTTTTTCTTCCAAGAAAGCAATCAATAAGGTGACCATTGTGTGCCTCTCCCAGTGCTACCTTCTGGCCCAGGTTTCTTGGCAACCACTTCAGTAGATTATCATCTAATTCTTTATTATAATCTCCTGAAAATCTACAGCTAGAGCATAGCTTTGGGACATCAGGAATTAAGATCTGATCAAGAAGCACTCTGTTCTCTCCTCATTCCAGTCCTCCAAGCAGATGCCCTTGAGCATTGGGTTTGTCCTGAAGGCTTAAAGTGGTTCTTGCCTTCCGAATGCCACAACTCTTTACTGTAATTCCTCATGTTGTGGTGACTTCCAATCATAAGATTATTTTTATTGCTATTTTGTAACTGTAATTTTGCTACTGTTATGAATTGCAATGTAAATATCCATGTTTTCTGATGGTCTTAGGTAACTTCTGTTTTTGAAATGGTTGATCAACCTGCCAAATCCACAGGTTGAGAATTGCTGGCTTAAAGGGACTAGTCCCCATTCATGACAAACAAGGTCTAATGGGGAACAAGCCAGGCAGTCATAGCTGTGGGCATTGAATGCACTGAAGGTGGTGGCACAGTGGGGAAGATGCCTACACTTGCTCTGAGGGATCAAGTGACTCCAATTCTTTGGCATTACATTAGAATGACAATGTACTTGGGATATAGACTTGGGATCTAAAGAGCCAAGGACAGTGCCTTAGAATGGAGAGTGGGCTGCACAGCAGTGCCTTCAAGCTCCACACACTTAAGGGAAGAGGAATTCTTTGTGTTTGATCGTGACAGAAGTCCATGTCTTATCTGCAGCTAAGTCTTCCCTTTGGTTCACCTTCTGCAGCACGTCTCCTGACATGCAATAAGTAGCTGGACAGGACTCAGGCCCAGAGAAGGTATCAGCCCCTCTCACACAGCCTGGCGGTCAGGGCAAGCTGAGTTGTAAATCACCTCAACAATTTCACAGCTAGTCTCAGCACCAAGGTCGGGGGGGGGGGGGTCAGGAGATAGCTTTTTTATTTAATCTGGTGTGTGACTTTTGCAAGTCACTTGACTGCTTTGAGCTTCCCTGTCTCAGTTAACTTACATCTGTGCAGAGGATGCAAGCGTATGTAGACAGTTTAACATATACATAAATAAAGTCGAGACTGTGTCTGATGTTTCTGTGTGCTCATTTGCTCCTGCCTGGGAATTCCTGACAGGCACAGCAGAGTGTCTTAAAGTGCCTCCCTCTTTAGCCCTCACAACTGTCAGACTTCACCTATAGGGCATGTGGGACTGTGCTACCAGACAGGCATAAGAACTGGTAAGGCTGATTGAGCCCAAACCCCAGGAATCTCAGAGATTTGAGAACAGCAGGAGTAGAACCACTTCCTACCTGTCTCTGTACCTGGTCTGGAACACGTAACCACAACACCCAACTGAGAGGAAAGGACCATGGGTAGTTAGTCCCATAGCATAGCACCTGGAGTTCTTCCTCATGCTAGTGAGGTATCTAGATAGCCTTAGCCTTCAGCCAATGACCTTCCTTTCCTGGGTATTCTCATACCCTTCCCGCAAGAGTTATATAATCCTAGTTCAATCCGAATAAAGTGTATGCACCCACATCCACCTCCAATAAAGCAAGGATCGTCTCAGAGAGCTGCTTCATTAAAGATTGCCACGGGAAAGGCATTCATCTAAAAGAGCCATGATTAATTAAGACTCCCTCCGATACTCCAGTACTCCACACTCACTCCCAGTCAGACTGGACCCAGCTCATCTCAGGCTCCGCCCCCTTCCCACGTGGTACCCAGAGAGGAGACTGGGAACCACAGCATTCGTTCCAGACCCCACTCTTTCCCTTCCTGTCAGGCGTGAAGCCCTGAGGGAAACACGGTCTGTGGGCTCCCTGTTCTGTCCTTTGCTCTCTACATAGTGTCCATGAAGAAGTGACAGCTACAGAAATGCTTCCCACAGAGCCCCCTTTGTGGGCAAATCACTTATTTCCTGGTTGGGACTCTAACTTCTAGAGGGTCTAAAGCAGGATCACTACTTTTTTAAGTTCATAACGAGATCACTTTTGTTTGCTAAGGCTGTCCACACACTGTGAGGTTTAACTAACTGAACTTTATTTTCTTACAGTTTTGGAGTCTAGAAGCTCAAGCGTAGTCAGCAAGGCCACTCTCGTTGTCTGGACACACAATATCCTCTGCGGTCTTTACTCTGTGTGTGTCTGTGTCGGCGTCCTAGTCTCTCTCCTGCTAAGGACACTTGTCATCTTAGATTAGAGCTTGTGATGGCTAATTGTATCAACTTGACAAGATCTAGAATCACCTTGGAGCCAAACCGTTGGCCATGTCTGTGAGGGACTTTCAAGACTGTCTTAGTTGAGGTGGAAGACCCACCCTAAAAGTGGGTGACACGCTTCAGTGGGGTGGGCTCCTGACGAAGAGAAAGAAGGAAGTGAGCTGAGCACCAGTGCTCACAGCTTTCAGGACAGAGGCTCCAAGGAAAGCTCATCGAAACCTATTCCCATGGTTACCCACCAATCACAGATTACCATCCCAGTTAACTAGCTGTGGCCTGAGCCCATCCATTAGAGCTCAATGCTCTAGATGCAGTTCTGATGCTGGTGGCACTGCCGCCTGACTCTGGAGATAATGTGCTGGCTCAGACTCCTGCTGCCATGACTCTCAGCAGTGACATACTATACCTTCAAACTGTGAGCCAAAATACTCCCTCAAGCTGCTTTTATCTTGTGTTGTGCCATAGTAATGAGAAGAGAAATTAAAGCAGGACTCAATCCTTTAAGTATCTGATCTCGCCGGGCAGTGGTGGCACACGCCTTTAACCCCAGCACTTGGGAGGCAGAGGCGGATTTCTGAGTTTGAGGCCAGCCTGGTCTACAGAGTGAGTTCCAGGACAGAGAAACCCTGTCTTGAAAAACCAAAAAAAAAAAATAAAAAAAGAAAGAAAAAGAAAGTATCAGATCTCCAGTACAATTCTATTCAAGGGTACGGGAGGTTAAACTTCAAACTATAAATTCTAGAGGGAACATAGTTTAGCCCATAAAATGTTCTAGTCATGTATTTGAGACGTACTTACTGATGTGTTTACAAAAAGATAAAGAGATAATATGTTCTATGGGGGTGTGGTGAGATGTGGGGGAAGGGTGTGCCTCAGCGGACCCAGGCCAAGGCATCCCTTCCCCCTGAGGGACCAGCCACATGACAGCATAGTATAGAATAGAGTTTATTCAGGGCATGGGGAGGGGAGTCAAGAGGGAAGTAGAGGCAGAGAAAGGCAGAGAGAGGGAGCGAGTAGAGAAGTGGAGGCCGGCCATGACCACGTGGGGGGGGGGAGGGAATTGGGAGAGGGGGGGAGCAAGAGGGCAAGAGAAGAGACAAGAACAAGAGGAGTAGGAGAGATAAGAGAGAGAGGAAGGGGCAAGCATCCCCTCTTATAGTGGGTCAGGCCTGCCTGGCTGTTGCCAGGTAACGGTGGAGCAGAGTTTAGACAGAATGCTAACACTTACTGAGTGCTTACATGAAAGACAGCAAATATGGACAGAGCATGCATGGTCAAGGTTAGTGTTAAGGAGCTGGTATCTTAAACTCCGTGTGTGACCCTTCCCAAGGGCAGTCAAGAGTGTATAGGATAGGGTGGGGCATGAGTCTGTTATTGTTTACATTGCTCCAGGCTTGCAAAGTGGGTATGCCAAACTACCTTCAGGTGTGAAGAAAGACATCCCCCCTGCTGGGAAATACCAGTGGGCACAATGATCACTTGGCTCTGTTATGTCCACTGACACAGTTTTCCTCTTTGGACCACGCTGGGGCCTCCACTCCTATTGGGATCAGAATTGAGCTGATGATTTTAAGTAACAACATGGACCAGGTCTTGGGAAGAATCAGTATGGCCTTATGAAGAACATCTATCAATCAAATAATATGGGGTGGCGAATAGAAGCGGGTGATTTAGATTATGCTGTTAACCTGTGGCCAGTCCAGAACAGATTCATGAGAATTTCTGTCCACTGTGTGCACACCTGACTCAGGTCCTCTCTCCTTCCTCTTCTCTGTTTGCTTTTGAATCAATGGCAATGGTGTTCAGAAAACTGGGATCGAGTCAAGATTTAGCAATTGGGGGACGGGGGGGTATACAAAAGTCTTCTTGCCCAAGTAGTGGCCTCAGGAGCTGGGGCAAAGCTAAGTTCGCTGGTTAATTGCACCATGTCTCTACTTACAGCCTTGAGCTGAATTAACTAGCAGTGATGTGCATCCCAATAGAGGGTCACCAGGAGTCCAGACACCAAGAGGAAGCATGCTCACTGAGGAGATGCTGAGCACAGGAAGGCAGCTCCCAAGGAGTCAGGGACTACAGGACTGGAAGTTCTGCGGACTTCTATCTACCTCACGGTTGCCTAGTGAGTAGCCCTGACTCTGCATTGCCTGCCTCACAGTCCCAACTAATGGCTTCAGTCAGTAGGGTCTTCCTAGCTTCTTTCCCCATTCATTACCCACAAACCTTACTGAGGATGGTGTTACACATGGCCACCCTGAACTCCAGCTCCTCCTCCCAGGTTGGCTGGAGGAAGGACATTCTGCATCAGTAGGGAGCATGGCCCCAAGACTCTTCATACTCTCCTTCCTAGACACTCACTTCCTTGAGGGGTTCTTCATCTGGGTTATAACTGCTAGTCCAAGTTCTGACAGCCCTAGAGGATTGCTGCTTCTCAGCTTACCCATATTCCAGTCCCTGGGGACTCTATCAGGGTGATCTGAGCTGAGCTCAGGGATCTCTGCTGTCCAAAGCCTGCCAGAGTGATCCCAAAGAGCTCAGCCACTTACCAGCCATGGCGGGCGGGAGCCCTGGCTCCCGGCCCCACATCCTGTTCCCTCCCTTCTTCTCACACTATTTCTGTTTGATGAAGCACAGCTTAGTTAGCTTTTCCTCCTTGAAAAACCTACAGAGCACAGCAGAGTCCTGCTTGGTGGCAGCGTCTTCAGCATCAGAACAGATCCCAGGGCATTGAGCCATCTGTTGAGCAAACCAATGCGCTCAGGGAACTGCTAGTTAATCAGTAATCTATGCCAGGTGGGTAAATATGGGAATGGATTTGGACACTCTCTCCTCGGTGACTCACCTGTACTTTAAATATTGCAAAGCAAAGCCAAGCTCCAGCTCACCTTGCTCTTCTCTTTGTCTTAAGAAGGTGGGGTCTTCATGGTCAGTGTAGACAGAGGATCGATTTCCATTGCTTTCTGTTGGCTCTACCAATCGGCAAGGGGGGAACAGAAAGCCATACAACTTATGAAGGGATAGCGTTCGCTCACCCTCTCACCCATAGCTACAGAGGTATTTATCATATGACCGGTAATATCTCTGCAGAACCCAATTTTGTAAAAATTGTATTCTTCTTCTTCCTCCTCTTCCTCCTCTTCCTCTTTCTCTTCCTCCTTCATCTTTTCTTTTCCTTTTACTAATGAGCAAGACATTGGCATCTTTTGACATTACCCTGCTTAAGATTACAAACATAATGTAAAGAATGCTATTTATAAAAATGTACACACGAGGGTCAGAGAGATAGTTCAGTAGTTAAGAGCACTGGCTGCTCTTATGGAGGATCAGGGTTAGGTTCCAAGCACCCACACAGCAGCTCAATACATTTGTTACTCCAGTTCTGGGAGGATCCTACTCTCTCTTCTGGCCTCTGTGACCACTGCTCACATATGATGCAGACACATACATAGAGGCAAACAGTCATACATATAAAACATCAATAAATAAACATTTTTAAAACATTTATGCACAAATATATGAGTTTCTATATACACACATATATATCCAAGTGTAGATAGTGAATAAATATTCAGTCTTCTACACATACATACATACATAAAGAATGGAATAATATATCAATAGACTAACGTTTGAGAATTCTTGTATTAATTATTTAACTAGGTTCTTCATAATAAGCATATGTTATGTATATGATAAGAAAATTAACCATGTTTCTTTATTTTTAAGAACAAACCATTTATTTCACGTTGACATGTCACAATCAAGATTTTAGGGTAGGAAAACAACAGAATCATCTTCTTCCGGGTGACTCTGTCTTTCACTTTATTGTTTGCTCTCTGTCGTTCACTTAACCAACTGAACAAGACACACTGAAACAGTGGCACAAGGTCTCCTGGTCCTATTGCACTGCGCCAGCCCCAGAGATTGAGACTACTAAGCGCACGGCTGAAGACTGATGCCCTGCTGTGAAGGCCTTCCCCGAGAAATTGGTCCTGGCGTCAGAGCTGCTGTGAAGCCTCCGATGTCTTATGACCCCGGGCTACCAGCCTTGCCACAGCTGCTTTGCGTCTTCCTACTTTCTCCTTAGGGAGGGACTGTCTGTGTCTGCCATCTGTCCCTCCTCCGGGCTCCATCCAGCATGCCCCAGAATGTTCTCTAGGTCGCTTCCGTCCTCATCCACCTCGGCCTCTGCTTTGTGTGCATTGCCTGTGGGACTGGCCCATAGGACTTTTAGGGAGTTGACTACAGACACCATTGTGTGCGGGGACCAGCTGGTAGATGTCTCTAAAGGGCTCTGAGCTGACCCTCCCCATAACTAGAAAGAAACATTTCTCCTTTGGGGATTTTTCCAACTCTGTCTGCAACACATCTTCCGGTCTGCTCATTGTTAGAGAACATAATGTGAGAACTCCTCTTCCAGACTAATGAGCCGTGGATACCCCACCCGGATCCTCTCCAGCACACCTTCATAGCTCTTCCTCCTGTGTTTGCATCTCCATGATTCTGTCCGACTCAGAGTCAGGCATCGCTTCCCTCATCTGCCCATAGGAATCTCATCCATCCTGCAAATCCTCTCTCAGATGTCATTATCCCATGACTTCCTGTCACCACCCAAGTTCATCTTTCCCACTTGTCTGAAAATTCTTACATGGTTTGAATATATGCAAATTTTTTAAAAATGACAGTCTCAGATGCAAGGTAAGAAGAGATACGCCCAAGTGTCTGACAGTCCCCTCCCCCTATTCTAATAAAAATGGCAAGAGCGACACTGAAATTCAAGGACTCGTGTTCTTTCTATGACAGAAATGGTAGACTATGCTACTGCGAGGTCCTCCAAACACTGCATAGACACAGTGACAAACTTCAGGAAAACTGCCTCAGAGTTTCTCCTCGTGACAGGAAAGAGTAGGAGTTGGAGATAATGTGGTGCTCCATCAACGACGCAGAGTCTAGACAGAGATTTCCCACACAGGGGAAAACAACACAGAGAACGGTAGCACTTTCTCCAAACGTGTTATTGTTAAGGAAAGGTTTCTACACTCTTTCCTGAGCAGGAATGCCTGGCTTTGGGCTTTTCTCCCCGTAGAGGGCTGGAAAGGGCCCAGGAGGTATTTGCTTCACTTGGAGAATGTTAGCTCTGTAGGTCATTAGCCACCAGCCCATGAGGACAAAGGGAACAGAGTTCACAAACAGGGTTTCACATGGCCCATGGGTAGAACGGTAATTATCACACACCAGGACCAGCTTTGCAGAGACAGATCAACTTTACTTGGGGTGAATCAAGGGTTATATAGTTTTGAAGATGGAGGTAGGGATATCCAGGGTAGGCCAAGCCCATTGGTTGAAAGCTAAGGTACTAAGATGCTTCATTAACATGGGAAAGCATTCTAGCCATCTCAGGTGCTAGCTGAATGGGATCTTATCAGGAAAAAGGAAGCTGAATCTGTAATCTCTTAACTGAGGCTTCATGACATTCTGCAGATATAGGATGTGGGGTCTGGGATCCCCCAGGTTGAGAAGAGAAAGCCTTACTGACAAAGGGAGTCCTCTATTTTGCACCAAGCTTAGAAAGCTATCTGGACAAGGGTAGACTTCAACCTTAATTGGCAGAGCAACAAGTACTCTTGTTTTGAGTGTCAGCTCTTAGTCATCCTCCATCCAGGAATTTGGAGTCCATTTCTGACACAGGTCAGGCTGTACTGTTCTTCTGCTCTGTCCTCCAGGAATGTGCTGTGTCCTTTGATCTCCTTTCTCAGTGCTAACCTGTGATGGATTTTGACTTACCATTGTTATTTGAGGATCACCATAGAACATGTTTAAGTGTTCAGTAGGTTGGTTTCATACAGAAGGCCCTTGAAGGTTTAAGAAGGCCAATTTCTCAAGTCAATTGACATATATAATAAAATTTCAGTAAAATTATAAAACAGGTATTTTTTTTAATAAAATCATCTTAAATTTGTTTGGAAAACAACAAGAAACATCAATTAAAAGAAAATTAAAGCCTGAGAATTAAAGGGGTATAGCCAGATATTAAAACATGTCCTTTTGGCTCCTGTAATAAAAACAAAAGCAATCAACAGCAAAAACTGGACTGGTTTTAATAGTCTGGTATTAATGGGACAGCAAGGTAAACAAAAACAGATCTAGACACACAAAGGAACTGACTTGGATGCTCTGTTATTCAATTTCCCTGAGCAAAACCAACCTCAGAAGGGAGTGTACCTGGGCACACAGTTTCAGAGGTGTCAGTCCACAGCCACATGGCTCCGTTGCATCTGGGCCCGTGATGAGGCAGAACGTCATGTGGGAAGCACATGGTAGAAAGCAAAGCTGCTCACCTCATGGGATCCAAGGAGCAAAGAGAGAAGGAAGGATCAGAAACAAAATGTACCTCTCAGGTTACCAGTGGCCTGTCTATCTCTCCAGCTAGGTCACATCTGCTAAGGATTACACCACCCAACAGAGTAAAAAGTGTGACTCTATTAGTGGGTCCGTCCACTGGTGCAGTCAGAGTCCTCATAATCCACTAAGTCCCAAAGGCCTCACCTTTGACCTCTGTGGTACTGAACACCAAGCCTTCAACACAAGACACCGGACAGCAGTTCAGGTTAAAATCACAACAAATGTTCTTTCAAACCGGCTAGAGAAAAGTTAAGAATGACGCTGGGAAATGAGGCAAGCTGTTTCAAATGAAGCGAAATCTTAGCTGTACAACTCTTTCCATTAGTAGACCACAGTGCAAACAGAATGGATGCACTTTGAATTTGACATTTTCTCTAAGGGTCCATGACTCAGTATGGGAACTCAGGAGGTAGAGGGACATTTTAGAATCGGAGTCTACTGGCACATTATCATAACTCTTCTGATGCTCTGGCTACTTTCTTAGGGACATCTTGTTCCAGTGAGCTTTTATTATTGCTCACTGATGGTATATTGCTCATCATACCATCTGCCATGATGTAACTAAGCAGAAGGGGCTCTCACCAGTGCCAGTGCTTTGCCAGTCATGGATCTCACCTTCAAAGTTGTATGATTAAATGAACCTTTTTTATTTTTAAACAACCTGGACTTGGGCATTTTGTTCTAGGAGCAGGAAACAAACTGCTGCAACGTTTAAGAGAGAATAAGAAACCAGAGTAGGACAAGATAAAACGGCAAGCCAGACAGGGAGTGTCGAAGACATTAATAGAAAAAGAGAAAGTTCCAAAGGAAGGACTTTATAAACAGCGACTATGTAGAAAGCTTCTATAAACTTAAACAAAACAAAACAAACCCTTGAGGGACTGGAGAGCTGGCTCAGTGGTTAAAAGGGCAAATTGTTTTTGTTTATGATTGGAGTTCAGTTCCGAGCACCTATATTGGGCTGCTTACAACTGCCTGTAACTCCAGTGTCCTCTGAGGATACTCTACTCATTCAGAACAACAAGATAATGGTGTCACAGTCACCAGCCTGGGAAAAGGTCAAAACTCAGAATACAGAAGTGTACTTTGAACTGTAAACATATTGTTTCCATGCCACCGTAAAGTTAAAAACTGAAACCAGGAAGTTGGGAGCTGTCTATATATTTCTTAGCCTATTAAACAAACATCTGAGAAGTTTTCCTAATAGAAAAATCTGTAGCTGCACAGAAAAAAGTATGCGCTAAGTGAGCCAGTGTCTGCAGTGAGGCTGTAGCTCCTAATAACTTCAATCAGTGTGGTTCTAGTAAGAATTTGTTAAATTAATTGATTTGTAGTCAAATGATGGAATACTTCATACCCATAAGATAAATTTAAATAATGTTAAACAGCTCCAATGATTTTCTTTTTTTCAGTAGTGGCCATTAAATCTAGGGCAATCAAAGCTAGGTGACGGCTCTACCACTGAACTACATCCCTGCCCAGACTCAAGGTGAAATAACACATTTCAATGTGCATAGTTTGATGATAATTTTGAAAAACAAATTTAAGCAAAGCCAAGCTTTAAAAAAATACATATCTATAGCAGACACTGATGGTGATTAACTTTTGGTGGTAGCAGATGGATAATTCAAATTTTCTTTCTTACCTTTTATATATTTTACAAATTTCCCACAGAAATATACACTGTCTTTATAGACAGAAAACATATTTGATTGTGTCCAACCATTTTCACAACTGGATTCTTAACTAGATTTTCAGCTCCCTGAGGCCCTTTGTTATCACACAGATCCCCCCACCCCACTTTACTCCTACAGCCTGCAGACCAGCATGATGATGTTAACATACCAGCTCCCAGGAGGCTGCCTTCCTGAGCTTCCTTTACTTGTTGTTTGAATCCAAAGAAAGCTTTAGAAATATGGAATTTCATCTAAAATCCACTTTTTTATCTGTGTATGAGCAATATTATTTCCTACTCGGCTGAAGGAAAGGGGAGGAGGGAGACAAAGGAAGGGGGAGGGCGAGAGAGGAAGGACGGGGGAGGGGGAGAGGGAGTAGAGAGAGGAGAGAAGGAGGCGTGCTTATAAAGGTTAATTTCCAGTCGTAGGCCACCTGTTCAGCATCTGCCACATGGCCTTCATTCAGAAGGCTCTGAGGCTCACCAGCTCAGGAAAGGGATTTTTGTGTTGCAGTGACTAGATACACAAAGACAGGGCCAATGCAAATAAGATATTCCCAGTCTGCAGATAATGCAGATAATGCAGCCTAGACAATGAAATAGTTGATAGCCTTTTCCAACAGGACTTTTTTCTTCTTTCTTTCTTTCTTTTTTTCTTTTTTTCTTTCTTTCTTTCTTTCTTTTTTGTAATTATGTTTTTATTGACTTTTCAAAGGAAATGAAAAAGGCCAACATATAATTGACTAAAAGAAACCGAGGTAATAAAGCAAGCCAGAAAATGTCTGGAGGAAATGCATATCTAAGGTACAATGCCTGTAATAGGAAAATCTATTATATTGTGCTGAGATTATGTAATTACCTACACACGCTGCTTTGGCTGTGGGCGAGAGCTCACTGCTGTGATGCCCAGGGCTAGGAGGAGGTGCAGGCGGTTTTCCAAATGTGTATGTACATCCTCCTATATTGTGAAGTCTGAATTTCAACAGCCCTTCGAAGTTCTGACTTTTGCATCAAAGAACTCAGGAGCAGGTTAGTGGTACGTGTAGGGGGCGGGGCCATAAGGGGTCCTCGGCAAAGTATTTAAGGAGTTGGCCTGATGATGGTGTAGCTCATACCAATTACTGGATGAACACACACACACACACACACACACACACACACACACACACACACACCCCTCAGATAATCAGTACATAGAAGCCAGGCTCTAGTGAAGTAGTCAGCAATGTGGCCTTGTATTCAGCATAGTTATCAGTATGGTTTGATTAGCCCTTCTGGGAGGCTCATCAGTAGAGTTTAGTAAAGGTGAATAGGCTGCAATATGCACACACTCTGTAACCCATTATTGAAGGATTTTTCCATTTCTCAGGCCCCTCCTTCTATGGCCTTGAGCAACCAGGCAGCTATGTTAAAGAGAGTGTCGTTCCCCTCAGACACTAGGGAAGGAAACGGTCAGAACTCTGACCCTGATGAAATTAGAAATGGCAAGCTGATCTGATCTGTGAGCGAATTCTACCTACTGTTTTGGGGACAAAACGGCACACATGCTAAACTGAGCTTGATAGATTGGAATGAAGAGCTGAATATAACAAGATAGTTATTTTACATACATGTGCCTTGAAGACCCCAAGAAATGACGCCTCAGCTACACACAGAGACCAGCAGACCAGGAAAAAACAGTCTGCTTCCTTCTTCTTGGATTAGAGCACATCCAGAAGGCAGTTTAAGGGGAGGAAATGAACACAGATATTTCCAGTGTATTATACACGTGGACTCCATGTTTCGAGACTGATGTTGCTGCCTGGTGCACTATGGAGATGCCTGATTGGACTGAGTGTTATCAAAGCATAGGGGAGCTTGTGCTTCTCAGCACAAGCACATACTCTTCTAAGCTCCGCCCACCATGCTGTAGGTTCAGAAGCCTTGGACAGCCCCGAGCTCTTCAATGCCTGAAGACCATTATGTAAGTCTTGTTTAGGCAACCATTTCCAGTCCCAAGTGGTCAGCCCTTAACATACATACACAGAAACCACACTAAATGAATACAGTAGGGTGTGTGTGTGTGTGTGTGTGTGTGTGTGTGTAACAGTAATAATTATCAAAGAAGAGGTCATGAGCACAAGAAGAATTGGGAGGGGAGGGGGAGTTGGGGGGCAGAGAAAGGGGACTCGTGAAATGCTGTCAATACAGTGTGCTCACATATGAAATATAAATAAGAAATAAAGGAAGAGTTTTTCTATTTTTTTTTTTCAGAACTCACTTCTCTTCGCTTGGATGCCCTTTAACAATGGTGTAGCCTGACACAGGGCTGTGGCTCTTACTGATCTCCCAGCACAGGCGGTAACCCAAGGAGCAGAACCCTAAACGTGGATGGCCCCAAGGGTGTGCCCATTCTTCCTCCATTGGCAGATAGTTTTATAGGCTTCACTGCTCAAGAAAAAAAGAAAAGAGCTATCAGGAATTGTAGTGATTATAAAAAAAACCCCACCTCATGGGTACAGAGACCACAAACCCCAGAAACTACAGCTATCCCGAGGTACTTCTTCCCCTCCATCCCTCTTAGATTTCAGGGATGAATAAGAAATGTTAGGAGAATGTCATCATCAGTACTGGGATGCTGAGACCTTCACAAAGCAAGGATGAGCAAAGGGTCCTTTTCAGTGACTTTAATTTTCAAAGAATATGTATAGTAAACTTGTTTTATATTTTTAAATATTTATTTATTCTATTTTATGCATATGCATGTTTTGCCTGCTTGTATATACATTTGTGTACCATATGCATGCCTGGTGTCCAAGGACATCAGAGAGGGCCTATGCTATTGGGGGCCTTCACTGTAAAAAGTCATTGCCTAGACTAGTCACCTCCCCTACGCTTTCTCCTAGTAGCTTTATAGCTTCCAATTTTGCATTTAATCCAATTTGGGATTAATTTTTTGTACATAGGGATCCATGAACCTAACTCTATTTTGAATGGCAACATCTTCCTGTCCCAGTCTCATTTATTGAACAGACTCTGGTTTCCTCACACCTCCGTCTTCACGTTGGACTTTCCTAGATTTTGTGTCTGCCGGTGTTTATACCAGTGGGACACTCTTGTGATCCCCACAGCTTTGAGATCTAGCAGCATGACCAATGCAGTTCTGTTCTTTTTTGCTCTATATTGTTTTGTCTGTTCAGGGTCCGTTTTGTTTTTCTTGTTCTGTAAAAAGATGCCATCAGGATCTGTAGCTTGCTGTGGGCAGTGTATCAGCTGCTCCTCTCGTTTCTGTGGGAAAATACCTGACATGAGGAACTTAAGGCAGGAAGGGTCGGTCTTGACTTACCGTTTTTGAGGATCCAGTCCATTGTGGCAGCAGGAGCCAAAGACAGCTGATCACTTGGCAGACACAGAGGAGACGAATGCTGGAACTCAGTTTATCTTCTACTGTAGATTCAGACCAGCACTCCAGTCTGGCACAGCTGGGCTGTCCACACCCAGGGTAGGGCTCCTTTCCAACTCCCTCAGAGACACCCCCAGAGGTTTAACTCCTGTGACTCTGGAGCCTGTCAAGGTTACAATCAACATTATGGACCTTTTAATAACATTGATTCTTTCAATTCATAAACCTGAAATACATTTGCACTTGTTTATGTCTTCGTCAATTTCTTCATGTGGTTTTCAGCTTACCGTAGGTCTTTTACCTTCTTGGTTAGATCTATTCTTTTTGATAGCTATTATAAAAGCAATTTTTAAAAATTTATCTTTAGGCAAGCTCATTAATCGTGCATAGAAATGGTGTTGACTTTCCTCTGGGAACTTTAAATTTTCTCTATTCTCCTACAGGCAGGCTTTGGCATTTTCAAGGAACACTGAGCCCTACACATACTGAGATGGGTTAGCACAGGCTGAAGAACAAAAGTTTGACATCAGCAAAGGAGAATTTATAGGCCAGGCATCCAGGAGGGGAGAGATTAATTTTTAGGCTCTTACACTGGAATGTTAACAGCTAAGTTCTAAACACATCTATTCTCTCTGCACAGACCTGTTTTTTAAAGAAATCCCATTACATGCTTCCTGAATGGCCCAAATGCTTCTCGGACAGTTCATGGATCTCTAGTTCTATCCCTCTTTAGATCAGAGAATAGAGGCCAGTAAGTGAGCTGCGGCTGCCACCTCAGGTGAGCTGCAGAGATAAACTCAGAGTTATTGAAACAGGAAACAGATTTTCTCTCTCTCTCTCTCTCTCTCACTCACTCACACACACACTAAATAAATAAGTATAAATAAATAAATTTAATTTCTATAAAACTAAAGACAAAAAGACTAACTATTGTTCGGTTTGTTTGCTTGCTCTGTGAAACGGGGTCTCGCCCAGTAGCCCAGGCTAGCCAGAATTCCCTATCCTCTTGCATTGTCTTCCTGAGTTCTGGAATTACAGGTGCATGGCACTACATCCAGCATTTCTGTGACAAGTGACATCGTAATCTATAATGCACAAGGCTACTGTGGGTGTGAGGTGATGTTTATACTGCCTAGCACACAGTATGCACTACAAGATTCTTTCCTTCCAGGAGGGAGAGAGCAGGGGTATAAGATCCTATCACCCATGGGTTATCCTATGGGCCCCTTAAGTTAGCCCATAAGCCCACAGTTCTCTTATAGGCTCACTGTTCATCTTCGATTCTCCATTTGAGTAATCATTCTTTTTTGAACCTGGCAAAGTTTTTTCTTCTTTCCTCCAAACTGCTTCCAAATAACCAAAGCACCTTTTCACTCTGACTGAGAACGGATTTGACCTCTCAACATAGTACTTACACCTAGTACAGAACAACATAAAGCAGATAGGACAAGTGATTAGCACAGATTTGGGGGACTGTTTTGGTTTTTTTGTTTGTTTTTTTTTGTTTTTTGTTTTTGTTTTTGTTTTTATGCAGTTTTAGATAGATTTTTTTCCTGCTTGGACAACAAGAAATTTAAAGTTGAGAACCCTGAAATAAGTCTATGACAAAGCTAGGAATTACTTCAAGTTTTTAGCACATGGTTGGGTGTGTCTGGTGGCTGCATGACATTGAGGACCTAGCAGATGGCATGTCATGATGGCTCACAAGAACCTTTTAGAATAGAAGGGTGAATGAGTTAGGATGCTCCCAAGTAGGAATAAAGTGGAACACGAAACCATACAGCAACTGTCCCCTGTCACAGGAGACAAAGGAAAGATCCAGACAAGTAAGGATGTCTATCCAATCCTGCTGGACCAAAGTCCAAGTGCCATTGTTTCTTATCAAATGGCTTTCAGTGGGAAGCTAAGAAACATCATGGTTGATGAGGTGCTATCTATTTCTGCAAGACTCCTCTCTCTTCTTTATTCTTTTGTTTTGTTTTGTTTTTGGTTTATTTTGGTCTGATTTGGTTTGGTTTTGAGGCAAGGTCTTTCACTGTAGCCCAGGCTGTCACTGAACTCACAGTTATTCTCCTGCCTCACCTTCCCAAGTTCTCTCCATCCCTACCTACATGCTCTGCTCCTGTTCTCCTTATCCTTTTGGACTTTGGGGAATTGGCTTGATTTCACTCTTCTGGCTGCTCTATGTCCTGAGGACGATCTCCTCCTATCTCCCATTCCCACACTTCGCACTGCACTTCAGCACAAGCATGCCAGACACTCACCCACCTCCCCTAGTAGAAGTAAACTCCTGAAGAGAGAGGCTGACTCCTCCATCATCTTTGTCTCTGGGTGTCTAGCACAGTTCTTAGAACAGCCTCTCCAGAGGGCACATGGCTGTAGTAACAGCCATGCTCCAAAGCTGGGGTTAAAGGTAGCCCAGCATCCTCAAATCTTACCCTCCTGTCTAAAGGCACACATGGAACAGAGCAGGTTAGGAGTGCCACATGACCATAGAATGACATACAAATTAATGTCATGCAGCCCCACAACACAATAACCACTTACAGTGTGTCGAATATCTACAACCATTTAACTCTGCAGCCAGTCTGCAGACTAGACATTAGCTCCTCCATTTTTTTTTACATAGTAGAGCTAGGCCCTTCAATATTAAAAAGTACAGCCATGGGCCATAGCCTTGCATAGCATTGCTGTTAGAAGCAGGCACCTACTATTTAGTCACTTTGGCCCTGTCTTTGAAATGCGGGTTTTTCTGCTTATGCAAGCTGATTCTGGAACAGACGGCTTCAAGCAAAATTGCTGGTGGTTCCGATGAACAATGCCAAGGTGATTTAACTAGAGTGCTATTTGCAAAAAAGATTAGGATGGGACTTTTTTGTAGGCAGAGGGAAAGGTGCTCCTTTAATAATTAAGCCCAAGATTAAATTTAGGTTGACAAATCTAAAACCACACATTTATCATGAATAGGAAACCATCTCCTCCAATGTTGACCACAGAGCAAACCAGCTATGCAACAAGAACATTTTGGTTGGCAAGTAGAAATGAAGGGCATCAGCTTTCAAATGTCCACCAGTGGGCTGGACCAATGACACCACAGGTAGACTGCTTGTTGTACAAGCATGAAACCTTGAGTTTAGTCTCTAACACCCATAATATTTTTTTAAGATGCTGTGCCTGGCAACAGAGCCCTATAACCACAGCCAGGTGGATCCTAGGAGCTTGCCAGCCAGCCTAGCGGAAACGCTGTCCTTCAGATTCAGCAAGAGATCCTCTCAAGGGAATATGGGGAAGAGTGATGAACAGGAGACCCAGTGTCTTCCCTTGGCCTCTGCATACCTGTACACACAAGTACACATATGTACGTGTACCATACACATAACAATGAAGTGTAAACAAACAGAACACCCATTTGCCTAATAAGGTTCATATGCCTCTAATAGTTTTTGTCAGGTAGATGACTTTCCTATTTCTTGTGGAGATGGGCCTATTTATTTGGACACAAATGGAGGCCACAGAACAGCAGAAAGCTCCAGGGGCCCATGTTCATGATGGTGTGCTTCTGGGCAGGGAGCGGAAAGATGTTTATGGGGTCTTAGGAGGTCACATCTTAGGACTCGTCGTCAGGAACATTTGACTTTCCAGTTCTGATAAAGATACAGAGGTCATGAGGATAGACCAGCATTCAAGAGGCAGCTCTAGGGGGTAAACTCAAACGCAAATGAGAGCCGGGCATGGCAGAAACACAAAGTACAAAGAAACATCAGTCACACTTCGGGAAACCTCTGAGACCCAGGAACTCCCGACTGAGAGTCTAATACTGCAAAATTCTCAGTGAAGTTTCTGCAACTCTGCCAGAAACACTAGGTTAGACACCGTTCTGTGGAATAGAAATGCTGATCCAAATATTACAGGCAATTCTCAGGAGAGCTGTTCTCGGGTCACTTGTGCCCAGTTTCTATGACATGTTGGATTTTGTCATTGTTATTGTTGTGGATTGTTTGTTTTTAGTTGTTCCTCTGGACCAGTGTCTCATCCTTTTCTGACTATTGCTTGTCTTGGGTTGCTGACATGTCCTTTGTCTCTTTTCCTTTGGCTTCTGGTTGGGTTTAGTCAATGAGACGGAGCAGCAGAGGGTGAGATGAAGAGGAGGTCAGAGCATTTGTCTTTGGGACACTCCTAACAGCAGTCTCTTAGTGACTGCCAACCTGTGGCTCCAGCTCCAGCCCTCAGCTGCAGCATTGACTCCCCAGGGTGCACCATCTCTCACTGTTGCTGGTTGTAGGATCCTTCACCCCTACATGTTGGTGACCCCTGTCTCTGGCCACCTCTTCGAAAGCAGCCATTTTTGTTAAGCTTTCTTCCACTACCTAGTTTGAGTAGGCCACCTCGGGGAAACCAATCTGTACAACTAAGATCGACCTTGATTTCTGAATGACTTCATGTGAAAAGCAGTTATCCTTGTGGCTAACTCATCTGACTTCAGAGGATCTCCACATTCTGCACAGTAACAAATACAAAGTCACTTGTCCTGAGGGCTTCTGACCTCAGTAGTCCTTGGGTTGGGACCTTTTTATTTCCCAGTCTCTGCTGGACATCCTGCAGTGCTACTCTGCTTTATGGACCAGTTTATCTACAGTGTTTTGTGTCTTAGAACCCCGGAAGTATCTTTTTCCTTCTTCCCCTCCCCTCCCCTCCCCTCTCCCTCCTCCTCTTTTCATTCCACCCCCTTCCTTCTTTGCCTCCCCCATTCCTCTTCCTCCTCCCCTCTCCTCTTCCTCCTCCCCTCTCCTCTTCCTCCTTGGCCTGTTTAGGCTCCAAGTGGTTCATCAAGGAATTTTCTTACACAAAGACTTTTTCCCCCAAGAGAAAACCTAGTGCTATCTCTTCACATAATGACATTTTTAGAGTCAAGAAGCAACACTTAGTATGTTGACTTAGCCCACAGGCAGGGATTCAGGTTCCTAGGAGAGAGACAAGAGGAACTCCTAACTTAGCTCTCAGAAACCTAATCACAGACTTTGGTTTGAAAACCAAGACCAAGGACAGGTTTGATTTCTAGAAAGTATTAGTGAGTGTCAGTAGACGGTAGCTTGAAACCTTCTAGTGTGGGAGGTCTGCTGTCAGAACTGGAGCTTCACCTGAGCAGGTGGATTGAGGTGTAAAGCAACTGAGTCAAGGTGGTTTGGTACTTTGAACCTGTCCATAGATCACTAAAGATGGAAACTTCTTGTAAGGTCTAACACACAGCGCTCCTCCACTCAGATGTGACACTGAAAGATGAAGATACCCATAATTAAGTACTTGTGGGAACAGAAGGAGCTTAGTCCCTAGAAGCCACACAAAGATATTTTATCCTTGGGGAGGCAGCGGCAGACAAATCCCTGGGGTTCTTGGTCCAGTTGTCCTAGTCCAAGCATAAACCAAGACTCCCAAGTTTGTCCTCTGGCCTACACACACACACACACACACACACACACACACACACACAGAGAGAGAGAGAGACAGAGAGAGAGAGAGAGAGAGAGATAGAGAGAGAGAAACAGACACAGAGAGAGAGAGAGAGAGAGAGCACACGCGAGAGAGGAACACACATATATTTGTACACACATACCACATATACACATGCACACAATATATGTGCACACACAATACATATACACATGCACACACATATACATGTGTACACACACAATGAAGTAGACATGGATAGCTTTATACCATCATATTATGTAATCCAAGACTGAAGTAAGAATCAACACTAGCTATGTACTAAATGCAAACCAGTAAGGAGAATGCAAACCAGTAAAAAGAGAAAGCTTTCATAGTAGTAAACTACCAAGTAGTTTTAGCATTACTATCAAACACAGGAGAAACAAAAAATGGCATAAATGCATCTATTCCTTCAAAGCAGGCAACGGAAGGGAAACTATAGATGTTAGCCACATTGAAATTGATGAAGACAATTACTTGTAAAGTACTTTCCTTTCCTAAAATACTTCCATCGAAAAGCCAGGCAAAACTGAGTACAAGCTCGGTTGAATATCTCACTTAAAACACAGAAGAATTGGTGTCATGCAGACAGACAGTTCAGGCTCTGACATCATGGCTAAGCTTTGACTGGCCTGGGGGCCAGAGAGAAGCTGTGTTGAAACTTGGTGTGACAGTTAGGAAAGCAACATGTGTGACTGTCCCCTTGCCCAGCGCCCGTCCTCCATAGAAGCACACACTGCCAGAAATGCCAGTCATTCCAAATTAGGAGGAAGTGGGATTAGCAATGAACCACACATGATTAATGTATTGGCTGATGATGTTCCAATTTATGTATCAAGTTTTCTCCAAGGGCTAGGGGATACTTGTTCAAGTAGCATAAACCTTATTTCTTTTCAACAATTGCCTGAGAGGACATGGCCTCAGTGTAGACACCTGATCAGGCGAAGCTCCGGCAATGACAGCAGCAAACATCAGCTTTCAAACTAGCTTAAGAAAATAAATTGATGTAGCCATGCATCTAAATAGTTCTCTACCCTGCTCAATCTCTCCACTTTTACATCAAACCAATGATAGGCTCTTAGCAACCCTGGAATATATATGTACTAATTAACTTCTAACTCAATCAAGGATGATTAAATAACAATATTATGCAATTTTAGGGAGTCTTTTATATTGGGCAAATCTTCAGACATCACAGCTGACAAACATTCGATGATTAACGTGTTTAAGTCACCATGACTTTTATTCCTCTATAATTAATCCACTCAGCATTAACTAAGAGGCACAAAAGCAAACTGTGACATTTTAGGCAACTGAACAGCAAAATAATCATGGCTATTTTGAGCCTGTATAAATGAAGAGGAGTGGAGAGTTCAGATTTATCATGATCACACCTCTCCAGAGCTATGTTCCTTTATCACATGATTTCTGCCTGCACCAGGTCTGAGTTCCACCTCTTGAGGCAGCTGCAGCTGGCATTCATAACTTGAAACCCACAGGGCACTGGTGCCAGACCTTCTGATTTGCAGAGGAGCTGTTAGATAGCTCTCATTAGGAGCAGGGATGATCCCTCAGAGGAAACAAGTCCATGATTCCAAACACTGTTATGATCACTAAGACAGTCAGGCTTTGGGATAGCTTTCACCAATGCAGAAATTAAGAAGAGATGGTGTAGCCAGGTGGTGGTGATGGATATCTTTAATCCCATCACTCAGGAGGCAGAGGCAGAGGCAGAGGCAGGTGGGTCTCTGTCCCTAGACTTATGAGAGGTAAATAAAAGTCAGTGTTCTATGTCACCAAGATTTTCTTTTCATTATTACCCATGAACAATTTTCTAAAATGTAAATAATTTACTACATGGAAGAAAAAACAGAAGGCAGGGTGGTTCTGGGTCTTAAGACACACACACACACACACACACACACACACACACACACACCACCTCACACTTGAATTTGCCTTCCAGGAATTATTAGAGATAAACATTCATCTTGAGGAATTGTCTGAGTAACTGACAGACAGCTAAAGAAACCCTGAGACACTCACTCTTGCATGGCTTGCCTCCACTGAGCACTGAGTAGAATGTTAGTCATTTGTACACAGCTCTGAAACTGGCCACTATGGCTGTCAGGAGAGAGAGATACAAATAATCCATATGGCTTGCTGCCAGGTCAGGGCAATAGCAACTTCACAGGTGAAATGCATCCACCAGAAAGTGAAAATAACTCAAATTAATCCTTGGACCCAGCATACAACCTAACACTACAAGACTATGCCATTGGAGGAAGTGGGCAGAGAAGGGTGAGATCAATGTCCCAGCCTGTGAGATGGGGAGTCTTACAGTTTTGCTCTGAGATGCTTTGCTGGTACAATGCTGTTTATGGTCCCAGTTGGTGCCATAGGACTTAACAAGAGTCCTGACCACAATGGATATTATGAGTTGAGTGTTGATGGAAGCCAATACACCACACTACAAACACTACTATCTTTTTTCTCCCCTCCTATAAGCCCTGACCTAGAACCCACTCTCCTGTCCCTGTTCCATCGCTATTTGCCTGTTTCTTTTAACTCGGGAAGGACAGCTGAAAATTTCCTATGCTCAGTGGGTTTCCTTCTGAGCGCCTATAAACACAAACACACGGCGCACCCATACAGGAAGACAGTTTCCTTCAGAATTCAGTGCCTGTGGCTAGACTTTCTTGTTTCAGCTGCACACTGAAAGCTTTGCTTTGATAAATTAGTTCTAATTAGAATGACTGTTATCACCATGGAGAACATTATTCCCTACAAATCTCTCCCGGAATATGATGGTCAGGTTCTGAGGGGACATGTCTGTTGAGAAATAGCAATTGTATTTTCACAAAGAAATTGCTACTCTAAATGCACTGCAATCTCTACATTCCATTTACTGTGGCAAATACCAGGGTGAAAACAATTTGCAATGCTACAGCGTGTGAACAGTGCAATCCAAAAGGAAGTGAGTTTAATGTCCCTGATGCCCGTCGTCTACTTGACACCTTTTATATGATTCAGTGTTCTCTAAAGGAGAAAGATAGGATGAATATATATGAAAGGGAATTATTATATTTGCTTTCATATAATGAAAATATACATTAAAAGGAGATTGTTATATTGGCTTATATGATGCTGTCTGGATAGTTCAACAATGTCTGTCTTCACTGGAGAGATTGAGAATCCGATAGTTGTTCAGTCCGCAAGGCTAGATTTCTCAGCAGCCCCAGTCTGGTGCTGAAGGGCTTAGGATCCTTGCAGAGCTGTTGATCTTCAGTTGGTATGGGAAGCCTGAAGAGTTTGGTTCAAATATTTATGAAGGACTGCCACAGCGACAGGAAAAGGGGAAGGAGAGAGGAAAATTCCCTTCTATGTCTGGGCCACCACCAGACAGTGCCCCCAAATTAGGATTTAGAGTGAGTCTTCCTACTTCAAAAATCTGACCTAGGAAATCCCTCATAGGAGCACCCAATGGCTTGTGTTTTAACAGATTCCAGATCCAATCAACTTGATAGTCAAGACTAGCAATCACATGTGTTTGGTCAACATTCAGAGAGGCAAAACTGAGAGACTGAAATACAGTGGTGTTGGTATAATCTCTTGTGCACTGTATAAAAGCATCGCCTGTCAATAAAGAGCTGAATAGCCTATAGCAAGGCAGGAGAGAATAGGCGGAACTTCCAGGAAGAGAGAAATTCTGGGAAGGAGGCGGATATGGGGATTTGCTACTGAGATGAGGAGGATGTGGAAGAGGTTAAGCCTGTGAAAAGCTTCTGTGTCTTTATTTGGGAACTGGGACAAAAAGCCCAAATGGTTACAGAGCGGGAGGAGAAAAAGAAGGGAGAAAATGACTTGCTATGGGGAATTGGTGTAAGGATCGGCAAGTCTGAAATCTCTAGGCAACCAGACTGGCTGAAGGCCCAAGGGAGAGCTGATGTTGCCAGCCAATTCTGAAGGCTCTGTGGATTAGCACGCCCTTTCCTCTTTAGGCACCTCAGTCTTCCTCTTCCGATGATCTTCAGCTGATTGGATGAGACCCACATAGGTTACAGAAACTGATTTTCTGTTTAGATTTTCTAAAATCTACTGAGGTTAAAGACAGGAATTTGACCACAACCTTGTTCAAAGTCTAGAAGGGGTGAGGAAAAATTAACCATGACCAAAACAAATGATAAAGTTTTAAAAGTGATAAAGCTGAAGGAAGCATTGCTGGTCTGTATGCCGATGCTATCCACTATCCACAGAGATTTGCAGGGGCTCAAGCCTGGCTGGAGTGAACAAGGAGTTGCACTCTCCTAAAGGGAGAGGAGAGTCGGATCAAGATGGCCACTGCTCTCTTCCTCAGCTGCTGCTACTCTAGAGCTGCAAGATGCTGCTTCAGAGTCGGCATTTTAAGAAAGCCTTTTCCACTTCTGGCTTAGTAGCTAGGATTGAAGTGTGATTCAGGTGAGAACACTTCTCTTCTCTTGACATCACATCTACTAAAGAAACCACAGACATGCCCTAAGAGCTCACCAGTGACAGAGAGCAGGAGTGCCACCATGGTGGGAGGTCACAGGGTTCACATGGCTGGAAGGAAGAATAAGGTATAAATTTCTGGTTCCTTTGGAAACTCAGGTTATAATGATGTTTTTCTGGGACAGACAGGTGAAAGAATATTTTGCTAAAACAGACACATGAAGGAATGTTTTGCTGAAGCAGACACAGGTGAAAGGATGTTTTGCTGAAGCAGACACAGGTGAAAGGATGTTTTGCTGAAGCAGACATGTGAATGGACACGTGATACAGAGAAGGAATATAAACCTGACCCCACAGACAGTGGGAGCTCAAGAGTTGGTTTGCTTTGCTCCACCTTGCTAGTCTTTGCTGACTTCACACATCTATTGGTTTGCCTTACACTGAATTGCTAAGCTTCACTTGTAGTGACTTCATAGACAGAAACTCACCAAAGATCTTCTTGTGAGGTTCCTGCAGCTACTTGCTGCTTCTGCTGACTTGGGCCAGTTGGCCAGCCTCGAGGTTTCTTCTGTATTGAGCTGCCCTTGATGATTTGTGTGTGGTGTCTGCCAAGTGGACTGGACTGCAGCTGCTGATTTGTGCTTGCAGACTGGACTGAGAACAGCAAAGATTGGAATCGCCCCAAAGAAGTATTTCTAAACAATTCCACTTCCCCCATATCCCAGTAACCTTTCTTTTTCCACTACCTATGGTGGGTGGTAGGCTAAAGGAGAGGTTGAAGAATTATTAAAGTAGATTATGAAAAATATATAATAAAGTGTGACCTTCCTAGTCACACCTTACTTACACCTAACCCCAAACCAGCTGTATACTACCCAAAAGGTTCTATGTTGCAAAATGTCTTCTAGTTCAGCATCATCTCTGGGAAACTTCTCTTAGCTTCAGCATCCAGAAGGCTAGGACCGTGATCCTGTTAAGGATATTCATGGTTTTGAGCTATTTTGAAACTGTAGGACTCCTTCCTCCCCACTGCACACTCAGGTGCCTCAGCTTGGTGTACATCCTTTGCACCCTCCTTCTCTGGCTCTGGCTCTTATCTCACACATCCATTTGTCCTCTGATAAACTTACAATAATCCTTATACTCAACCCCTTCCGACCCCAAAGGAATGTCCCCAAGCCACATATCTAGCAAGATCAGGGGTGATAGACAAGAGGAGAGACTGTGGTTACAACCAGGAGGACAGTAACAAACTAGAGGAAACACAGCTTATCCACACAACCTTGTTGCCGGGGTGATCTGTGCGTGTTTGCACTTTTTAACAGATGAAGAACCTAGAGCCCAGAGAGGAGAGTGATAGCTCTGTGGGTCACACAGTAAATGAGAAACATGAACAAAATTTGATCCCTGGTTTATCCAGTACCAAAGCCACAGGGTCTCAGAGCTGCCCATGAATGGGAGCCACATAAACACACAGGTTTTTACCTGGAGTGTTTGCTCTCCTGGCATGAAGACCAAGTTAGGGTTAACACTCGAGAGTCCTGGGACTATCTCAACTTGAATTGGGTGCTTGCAGAAGCTGTTTCCCAAACTAGGAGCTGAGGGCTGAAGTCTGAGCTGTAAGTAGGAAGCCAGCAGAGATGATGTAAGTCCCATTCATTAAACCCATTTCCAGAGAAGAAGCATGATTTCTCTGTATTTTATGTCTTTTCAACTACCGTGGCCTTTGGACACCACAAGCATGACTTGGTGCACAGTTGGAACCTGAAACCATTGTCGTTTTAGGTTTTATATGTATGTCTGCTTTGTCTGCTTGTTTGAACTGCCACCATGTGTGTGCTTTCAGAGGTCACAAAGTGGCATAGGATTCCCTGGAACTGGAGCTACAGATGGTTGATAATCATCATGTTGGTGCTAGGAATCAAACCCAAAACCTCTGCAAGAGCAAGTGCTCTTAGCGGATGAGTCACTTACAATGAGACATAATAACAAGTGCCAAAATTTCCCGTCAGTTCACTGGTTTTTTATAGCAGTCTGTACACTGTTGACTTCAACCATAAAGAGGACTTCTTGACTCTCTCATAATTTGTGGACCACATGACAGACACCAATTTCTTGATGTTTAGAAAACATGCAAGTGAGTTGGTAGGTAAGCAAGGATAAGCAAGGTGGAGCCCAAGGCCTGGATGGCACTGGCAGATACATCCAAGACAGAATATATAGGGGAAAGAGAAACAGCAGCCAGAGAGGCTTCGAGCTGTCAAAATGATTTACAGAAGACAATGCTATGTATGAAATATCCCCTGACGCTCATGTATTAAGGGACTGGTCCTCAAAGGAGTGATGCTCAGACTTTTGGAAGGTGTTTGCATCACAAGAGCCTTGACATCATCAAGGGAGTAGCACATCTGTGGATTGGTAAACTGATGGGTTTGGGGAAGAGGCCTTGGTATAAACACATTCTCATTCTATCTATCTATATCTATCTAGCTATCCATCCATCCACCTATCTATCTGTCTGTCTGTCTCTGCCTGTTTCTCTTTCTCTGTCTCTCTCTCTCTCTCTCTCTGTCTCTCTCTCTCTCTCTCTCTCTCTCTCTCTCTCTCTCTCTCTCTCGGGCTAGAGAGATGGCTCAGAGGTTAAGAGCACTGGCTGCTTTTGCAGATGACCTGAATTTGGCTTCCAGAACCTACACAGCACAGTTCACAACCATATTTAACTCCAGTTGTAAGGAAGTAATATCCTCTTCTGGTCTTCTCAGACAGTGCGTGCACATGATACAAAGACATACATGTAGTCAAAACACCCATATACATTAGACAATACATTTTAAAAAAATTCTCCTTCTGTGCTTCCTCCCTCCTTCACAGTCACCAGGAGGCAAGCAACTCTTCACCATGATGTTCTGTCTCTCCACCAGACCAAAAGTAATGGAGCCTGCAAACCATGGGCTGAAAACATGAACAGAAATAAGTCTTTACTCCTTTAAGCCTTTTGTCTCAGGTATTTTTGTCACAGTCACGAGAAGCTGACTAACACAAAAAGCAAGAGAATGTGCATAAAGAACAGCATCCTGTGACACAACCAGAATAAAACTTCAGACTCTCACCAGACTTAAGTGGACCACTGTAGAAAGTGGTGGTACAGTGAAGGGCCACCCACTAATGTTGGCTGGGGTAGTCAGCAGGCTATCTTAGGAAACAGAGCCTCTACCACAGACACTGACAACACATTCAGATGTTGGGAAGAATCCAGAGGCTCTAATTGACCTTTATATGTTTGGCCCCTCACATGCCCAGTCATTGAAATAGGAACCCATATGATACAGCTGCCTGCTAATGTGTCAGCTCATTTGTAGCCAACGAAGTCTGTCCCTGGACTGTAGGAGGGATTCTCTGAAGCAAGCCAGAATTGTTGCCTCATTCTGCCCCATGCCCCTGGCTTAAGCCTGTGGGCAAGAGGACCCATTTCCTCTAAAAAAAAAAAAACCTGAAACAAGAATTTAATGCCTTCATGAGTGAGTAAAATTAATTTACTAAATAGAAATAACTCATAAAGCAGAAAGAGGGGTCGGGTAAACTGCAATTCATAAAAGCAGGCTGCAAAAGACACAGCCAATACAATGAATTCAAAGTTGGAAGCTGAGAAACACTGTGGACCCCTCTGGCATCAATCCCTAGTTTCTGAGGGCAGAAGTAAGTAGAGAGAAGGTTCAGTTATATTTGTTCTTAAAATGGAATTTCTGTACATTTTTATGAGTCCCACATTAAACAATAAAACCAAAACGAGAAACAGATTCATGAGGTATACCTAATCACCTTTTGCAAACATTATCTCACACTAGTATTCATAGTAGGATATTTGATGCCAAACATCATTAGAGAGAGGGAGGGAAGCGGGGGGGGGGACTTCTGTATTGTAGGCCATTAAGCTGGTTTGGAATACAAAATATTCTGCTACCAAGAGCAACAGGAAACAAAACAAATAAACAAAAACACCCCCAAAACAAACAAACAAAAAAGCAGGTATGAGCTGAGGTCACTCTGTCCATACAGATTGACATATATCAGCGTAAGTTCCCCAGGCCACGTTCTAGGCATCTTGAGTCACGACCTATTTCCTTCTAACTATTTCCAAGGGTCTTTCTTGAAGGTGCTTTCTGGTTTGTACGGTACACTTGGCCCCATATATAGTCTGATTAAGACATTCCATTAAATCAGGTGGCACTAACCCAAGTATGATCAAATGCCCAGGCTAAGATTATGATACCTGCTATGGAAATGTCCTTAGTGTATATGGCCATCCTAGGTGGTGAGCAACATTCTTCCTTGCGATGATCAAGAGCATCCGGAATGAAATGTTTTCTAAATCTCTTCTTACTACTCACTGGCACTCAAATTCTTGCTAATTTCTTATAAAGCCCTGATAAGGATCATGGCCAGGACCATGCATACTGTCATTGAGCTAGCTCACATGCAACTACACTAGAGCCTTCCTACCTGTTTGCCTTTTTCCTTCCTATTTTACTTTGTCAAAGTAGACTCCCTTTCCAAAGAAATGCTGTACAAGAAATCATTTTGAGTGGTGGACAATGCTCAACTGTTTTGAAAAATAGCTTGCTTATTTTTATTAATGATGGTTTAAAAATGGACCCAGAGTTAGGAATAGGACATCTCTTTCATCAAATTAAGAGGTGGCTGGGTAAGTCAGCAATGACAGGACCTCTTTCTTGAGAATCCTCAAGGACTATCCTAACAGCTTTGAGCTCCCAGTCACCAGCCCTGGTCTAGAAGCTAGAAATCTGGGGTTCTCATCCCTCGTCTACCATCCTACATCCATAGCTGCTTAGCCCTTCCCTTGGCTGCTTAGCATCCTCAATGTCTTCTAGTAGCGGCTCCTACCAATGTTCCCAGCCTTCATGGAAGAGACAGGGTGGCAAATGCTTGATCCATCTTTATCATAAACAAACACACTCATTGAAGGTTTGGAAGTAGAAAAATAGCATGTTGCTACCTAGTCCAGAAAGTTCTCGTGCACTAGAGCAAGAATAGGTTGAAGGCAACAATGTTACCTGGCATAGCCATTGAAGTGGGTAGGAAGAGGCAGAATGAAGGCCTAGTGAGAGGCAGGTTCTGTTAGATCTAAGGGCAGTTATAACTGTGGACCCTGGGTTCTGTAGAGTGTCCAGAATGGCTTGCTAGAAAGAAAACAGGAAGAGAAACAATGTGCCTGATGCATGTCAGGATTTGCTGTTGTTATTGTTGGTGGTTTATTTGGGTTGTTTGTTTGATTACTTGGTGTTTTGGTTATTTTCTAAGCAAATATGTACACAAACGCTTCTCCCATAGACCAGAATGGAAGATTTGAAATCTCCTTCCTGCTTCCTTCTCTCCTCTGCCTTTAGGTTGGCATCCAGACCAAAGTATTCTCTGTCCTCAAGAAATGCAAATGAGCTAACTTGAAAGCACCAGGAAGTTTATTACAGTTGCTCTATCTGCCATTTTTTGATGGGAGACACTCCAGGCAAAGCCAGCCGTCCTCTTAAATTGTGAAAAAGTCATTTCAGGGGGAGGGGCAGTCTATATGAGCTGTATCATGGTGCTTCTTTTTTGCATATAGTTCCCAATGTCACAGAGTTATACACTTTGGCCCAGCAGTCTCCCTTCAAGGAGTTTGTTTTGATATATTTAGTTCACATGCAGTGATGTTGTTGGGCTATTAATTACAATAGCAAAAGACCAAATATGATATACATTGACTAAGTGGTTAAATGAGATTTATTTGCATTTATGTCATTGATAACCTGTACATGGATTTATTGGCCACTTGGGAAATAGGTGCACATATCTTTTGAATATGTGCAGCTATTTCCCAAGATGCCTGTAGTGTTCTATCTACGAGGTAAACCTTTACCACAGCCACACTGACATGTCAACTACCGCCATCTTCTGCAGGCAGCCATTTTGTGGAGGGTTCACGGAAGCAGCACCCCTGTCATATCCAAAAGATACTCTTCCACAGAAGTCCTGCTTTTGTTCTCTCTTCCCTGGCGTTCTGTCAGCCTCAAGTGTCGAGGCTGAGTCACAGGGGTCTCATTTGGGGCTGGCACTGCAGAGTCACTGACTCTCAGCATTTTGGCAGATCTCTGTAATCGCCTCCACCTACTGCAAAAAGATGCTTCTTTGATGAGGGACAAGAGATATACTTATCACCAAAATGGGAGAATATGGCTCCCAGAAGGGCCTGGACATGGAAGGGCAGCCTAGTACTTCTTCATGTCAACCCTTTTGGGTGGTATCTCAAATGTACAAATGCTTTAAAGGAAATACAAAAGCTCTGATTTTGTTGGGTTGTTTGTGAAAGAAGCTAATCATTCGAATGTTCCTTAGCCTAGTTACAGTCACTGCCATATTTTCTTGACTTAATTTTGTAGCTATCTACTACTCGTAAGTACACCACGGACATATACACACATGTCTAACCAGCCCACACGTCACTGGCTAATGTCTAATTTGGTCTTTCAGCAATTTACAAATTCAGTTTTCCTCGCTCAGTCTCTTTCACTACTAAGTTAAAGGATGATTCATCACCCTATATGGTGATTGTGGGTGATTTACCTGTTAACTTAGCCCATGTGCATTTTCATCTGCCAGGAGTGAGGACAGAGAACTGGGCTCAGAACTCATTTGGCTTAGACATGAAACCAAGCTGGCAGTGTCCTTTACGTCAGTGGTAGAGTCATCCGTCTATTTCAAGCCACGTGTTTAACTTCATGTAGAAAATAAATAAGACTAAAATTGAAAAGAATTCCCAGAAGTAAAGAGTTCACAGGATGGAGAACAATCGCACATCCAACAGGGACAGAACTGGACAACTCGGAGGAAGGAGTCAGGCTGAAGAAACTGTCCCTTTCGCATCACTAGCTGCCGGTTGACAAAGGGAATAAAAAAGCTCGGCGTTCTGCTGCTCTCACAGTCTCTAACTTAAACTAAATCTTTGATACATTGGAGACTTCAGGCGACATTCTTAAACAACAGGAAGTGCCCTTGCCAGGCAACACCCTCCTTGTCCCCTAAGCGCGCTGCTGCTTATTTGCTTCGATATCTGAAATATTGGCTCAGAATACTTGGCTCTCATAGAAATGAAGGGATAGAGGCTTAAGAGATGACTCAGTGGTTAAGAGCACCAAGTGCTCTTTCAGAGGACCTGGGTTCAATTCCCAGCACCCAGATGATGGCTCACACCCCTCTGTAACTCCAGTTCCAGGGAGATCCGACACCTTCTTCCCCAGGCATTAGGGAATGCATCTGATACTTTGACATTCATGTAGGCAAAACACCCATACAGATAAAGATAAATGAACAGTTTTAAATTAATAATGAAGAGTAAGTAGAGGTCTGAGATTTGGGTTGTTGTCCATTCTTAGTGCCATAGGTGGGTCCTAAATTCTATCACTTTCAGCTCCTCAATGTCCCCAAAGAACTGCCATGGAAAGAAACAGCTGCGATCTCAAAGGAATAAAATAAATAGTTTATTCTGGAGCAAATATGAGTGACCATGGCCTAGGAACATAGATTTAGATATGTTCAAATAGAATGTTCCCACATGAAAGCAGTTTTGTGGAGTTCTATAGTCACAGAACAAAGAAAGCCATAAATCAGGGCAATTTTAAAATATATTAGCAGGCACATCAGAGGGCCAGTTAGAGCAAGATGAAGAAATCTCTTCAACAATATCTGGTAACATTCTTAGCTTTGGGGCTGGTAGGAGCAAGGGATCTGCTAAATTAATAGATTCCAAAAAGTTTTTTATCTATTAGTCATAGGATGTTAGTTCTGACATAAAGGTGAGTAAGCAATGGCTGTTTAGGGAGCTAAAGCCAGCCAGAGACAGGAAGTTAGGCCCAGGACCTGTCCACATCACTGACGTTCTAATCAGTCAATCTGTCTTGGAGACATAAATGCTTTCCAGGAATTCGCATCACATACCATGTATTAAAGCCGTGGTGCCCAGCTTACTGCTTTTTGGAGAGGATGTAAACTATAAGAGGCAAGACCTATGGGGAATTCCTTTGCTCACCAGGGATGTATTCTCGAAAATGATGTTGGGCCCATAGCCTCTGCCTCCTTTGTCTCTCCTAGCATCTCAGCCTCTAGGTGAACAGGCTTCCTCCACACGCATTCCCACCACACTATTCTACCTCACCTCAAGTCCAAAGGCAACAAGACCAACTGGCCATGGAATAAACCTCCAAAGCCAAAAATCTTTCTTCTTTTTAAGTCGGTTACCTCCAGTATTTTGTTACAGCAACAGGATGCTGAAGAACAGGCTTAGGCAATAGAAAGCCAGATGGGTTTGATAGAAATTTCTAAATACTTAACTAGATGTGATGATACAAGCCTATAATCCCCAAACTAAAGCAGGAAGATAGCAAATTCAAGGTCAGCATATATGTGTGTGTGTGCGCGCGCACAAATGCGCAAGCATGTAGGTAGAGGGCTATACATTTATACATAGAGGGTTTGAGACCAGTCCAAGCTAAGTAGCAAGATTCTAATTACTTGGGAATTCTGAGCAATGTTACTGATTATTCTGCTGTCATCCTCCAATTAGAATTATTCAAGACCCTGCCTTTTGTTATTAGCAGCGTTCATTTCTCTTTTCATGGCTCTCTCATTGATAGAGGCCCACTGCTCTCTGTGGGATCTCCCAGTCCTGACCTAGAATCATTCATTGAGCAAAGTTTTGCAAAAGGTGTGGTCTGCATAGCTCAGGCGGTAGATGCTGTTGGGAAAGGGAGTTGGCTGGGTTTTTAATGTTTTGCAGAGCACATGCAAGGATTTGTTAACACCACAGTTGGTCAATTGAAAACATTCCTAAATACCCCTGGCTGCTGGAATAAAAGCTAAACATAGGAATAGATTCCACATGTGCAAAAACTCAAAATAGTATCAAACAAGAGACGGAGCAGTGTCTTGGCTAGACCCCGTCTGTAAATCTTACCAAACAATCAAGAAAATATCTCCTAGTAGATCTTGGCCCAATTTAGGATTTTGATATCTCAGTCAATTGCTGTGATCCATATACATGTTCATTGAGAGATGTTATAGGTTTGTTCTATGAGTGGGCAATGAGTGGTCCATCACTCAAAATGCTACATGAACACTCTTCTTCCATGGCAAGATGCTTAGCAGCTACAGAGAAGGCTGTGATGACGCTGATGAGAAGGTACTTGCATCACTTTTGGTGATACAGACTTATAATTCCAGTGCTTAGAAGATGGGGGTGCAAGGTTGGGATTTCAAGGTCACGTTCCATGGTACAGTGAGCTCCAGGCAGTCTGAGTTATATAGGACTCTACAGAGTAAGTTCCAGGACAGCCAGGGCTACACAGAGAAACCCTGTCTCAAAAAACAACAACAACAAAAGACTCTGTCTTAAAACATAGAAGAGGATAGAGCAGGTCCCTGAGTCAAACGACTAAGGAAAGGACCCTCAAGCTCAGGAAGTCACTTTGGAGTGGGAAGTGCGTCATTGCAGCCAGGAGAACCAGAGCCAGCCAGTCGGGCCAGTCTCTGATGAAGGCAAGGTTGCTTCGTTGGTAAATAGTAATCATGACTTGACAAGCTGGGCACTGTCTACTGCAACACCCAAAGTCTCAAAGCTACAGCAGCAGAGTTATGAGTCCAGCACAAAGATTGTAGTCTAGAGCCACTTTCTAAACAGTCATCATCCCACTAGCCTTGGCTTCCTTGAGAAGAATGAGAACATCTGGCCAAAGTTACTAGCACTTAGAATTCTGGTACCAAGTGACCCACTGTCAGGACCATTTTGTATGTCTGTCAGATGTGTGTTTTCCAATTCCAGAGGTGGAGATAGCTGTGGGCAGTGAACATGGCTGCTGGTAACTGTGTGAGTTGATACTATAATTCACAGGACTATCGCCCTTACTCAACGTTACAGCTAGGCCAACTGCCAGCTTTAACTATGACCCCACTACTTCAACTCTTCGGCTTTCACAGGCGAGCCACCTTGGGACCTGGGGAGAAGCCAATGACTCTTCCTAAAGCTGCACAGAGAAGTCAGGTCCTGTGTGTGCAGGCTCCACTCACAGCTAATAAATCCACAGTTCATGTGCACAAGAGCTTGAGAAGATAGGAACGAAGAGAAAAGCACGCTTTAGAAAAATATGGCGTGCCCCAGAAGGGCTGAGCTCAGTGCAGATGAAGCTTCTCCGCTGCCCAAACTCCCCAAAGCAAATGAAAGGGGAAATATTTTGAAGCCAGTGACATTCTAGAGGTAATTTATGAGCTCTGAGGAGGCCCAGACATTCCCATGTTAGGAAAATGAAATTGGTAAACACATGGATTTGTATCTCACGATGGAGCCGTAAACCTGACTCTGTGGAGCAAGATGTGCTGTGTACTGTAAGCACATCTTCTAGTGACTCTGTGAGCCAGGGCTGGCTGCGGGCATGGAGCTGTGCCATGCTGTGCTTTCAGGGCTCAACTGTGGGCAGGGAACATGGCTGTTTATGATGGTTCTGACAGTGCTTGGCTGTCGGCAGAGAGAACGGCTGTGTGCTCTGGCCTAGGATGAGCATGAAGGAAGCAGAAAGATTTCCCAGGTGCTTCGGAGTCACTGTGGAGACTGTTTTCTGTCCCTTTTAGGGGGTGGATCAGCCAATGCAGGGACTCAAGGTCTGGCTCCAGCCTGTAGCTCTGCAGGCTAGGCTGGCTCTGCTGTGTCTCTGAAAGACACTGACTCTCTGTCTCTCAGAAGCATGCAGAAAAGGTCTGATAGCTAGCTGTCCTGTCAAGTGAAGTCTCATCTCCCCATGGCTGCATGGCTGCTTTCCAGACTCAAGGAAAGACCTGGTATGAAAAGCAACCTCAGCAGTAGCAAGTCAGAAACAAGAACCATCTTCACAAGTGCCAGGACTGTCCATAGCTTTGAAGATGGCTATTGCTCTCTTCACCTGTCAGGGTCTCAGTTTCCTCCTTCTATAAAATGGGACTAATTAGCCTTTTCCTACCTTGCCTTTCATTCGCAGGACTCCATGAGACAGAATCACAGCAAAGCTGTTTTCATGATTTATTTCAATGATCCAGGTTCTAGGATAGTATCAAGATCACAACCTTAGGCAAAGTCAATAAACAGACCACTCACCTCCAAACAACTGCAAAACAAAACCCAAGTGTGGCAGAAGCTGTAATATAAGGTTTTAGTGTGGGTGCTGTGGCCCCTGGGTGGGGCCCTGTGGACAGTGAGGGAGGCTTCTGTAGCGCCCTAATAGTACGGATACCCGTGTCCACTGGCAAGGCACGTGACACAAAGTAGAGGATCCTAGCAAATGAGTGGAACCTCAGAATGGGTCCTGAACAGGGCACAGGCTGCTTTCAGTTTTGACGGAAGTCCCATCATGTGCTGGCAGCCAGGCACCTCCTCATACTGACAGGAGGATGGTTGGCAACCTCATGTGGACTCCCCATTGGCCCAAAGGCTGTATCAAAACGCTTGCTGCTGCACAATAGAGTTGATCTGCACCTCAATGCTGGTCTCTGGAGTCTGTTTCCCAGGTTCGTGATTTGTCCCTCACCCCCCTCCTGGATCCCAGTTCCCACATTTCAGATCAGTTAGAAACACAGATTCATTTTTTCTTGTCTGAAAACTAACTCGATTTTCTTTCTTTCTTTCTTTTTTAAAACACTGAACATTTTGCTTTGAGAATTTCAAGCAGGCACATAGTACATTCTCGTTACTATCATAACTCACTCACTCTTGTCTCCCCCACCCCATCCTCCCTATAAATCTCCTCCCCTCATTCATGGGGTTTTCCTGAATTTTGTGACTCACTGAGTTTAATCAGGTCCATGTGGGTGACCATGGGTTTGGAACTATCCAAAGAGGCTGGTGGGCTCCCCGTAGGTACATAACTAAAAACAATGACTATCTGCCAGTAGCAAATAGTTCAGTGGGGAAGGGTAGGTCCCTGTGAGCCTCTCCGCCATCCATGACAAACTGTTGACAGGTCCAGAGCAGGTAGCCACAGGTGTGCCATCATGGTGGCAAGTTGTCATGCTCAGATGGTGTCCGCAGCCCTTCTCCTCAGTATCTGGATCTTACCTTTCTTCTCTTCCCTCTTCATCGAATTCTTCATACCTAAGAGGGAGGGAGTGGCACTGATGTCCTGTTTAGGGCTCAGCCATCAACCAGCACTGATTCTCAGCACCTTCAGTAGCCATGAGTTTGTACATTTTCCACCCCTGTCCGCCACAAAGGCAGGCTATTTTGTTTAAAGCAGGGAGCATGGCATTTGTCTAAGGGTATAAACAGATATTTGGAAAAGGATTTAATGCTGTGTCGGTTTCATCAAAAAACAGCAAGCTCCCCATCAACGCCTATGACTTTCCTACCCATGTTAATTTGAATGGGTTTGCAGCACCAAGCCTGAGTTCCCTCCTGTGGAGCCTGCCTCAAATCCAATCACACAACAGTCAGTTACTCCTGAAAAGCCTTAGCCTCAGAGAAAAGCAGATTAAAACTACTTTGAAATTCTATCTCATCCCAGTCAAAATGGCATCCTCAAGAATACAAAGGACACAAATGCTGCTGTAGATGTGGGGAGAGAGGGTTCTTCATTCACCGCTGGCAGGGGTGGAAATTAGCACAGCCAATTTGGGTGTTCAAAAATATACATAAATAGATCTACCGTGTAGCCCAGCCATATCGATCTCGAGGCAAGTACCCAAAGGACTCTCTATCCCCTACAGAGACACTTGCACATCTTGCTTATGGCTGTTCTGTTCAATAGCTAGGATGTGAAATTAGCTTGGATGTCCATCAACTGAAGAATGGACGGTAAAAACGGAGTATATAGACACAAAAACGTTTTATTGATCTGTAAAAAAAATGAAATTATAACAATTTCAGGCAAATGGATGGATCTGGAAAAAAAACATAGCATGAATCAGCCTGGCCCCGAAGGACAAACATCACATGTTTTCTCTCGTGTGTGGATCGTAGTTTGCATCTTCAGCTGCCTGTGTTTGACTTGGAGTAACTGTGGAAGCCGGGAAACTAGGAGAGGGTATTCTGACAGGTTTTCTTATGGGAGTGGGGACAGTAACGCACAGATAAAGTTTTTGCAGAGATGATGGAGATTTGAGTGGAGAGAGTTGGAGGCTGGGGACACAGTGGGGCAGGAGAAGCGTCGGCCATAAAAGAGCATAGAAAGCTATATACAAACCCCGCTGTCTGGTAATCTAATTAAAAAATATAATTGTTAGAAAGAGTGAGAAGACAAATACACTGCCCACCTAGAAGTTCTCATACCTGGTGTGGACTACTTCCATGCTTTAGGAATGTAATCTAATGGTTTTTTAGCTTGGTGGTGGGAATGGGAGATAAGGGCAAGACCTGCCCCCGCCATTGTTTGCCACACTAGGGCTGGTTAAAGTCCCTCCATAATGTTCATGATCATTCTAGTTTCCAACTGGAGTTCCTTTGCACAGACATCGTCAGACAACCTAAGCCTGCCTCTAATATGTGTGGCATTTTACAAGTGCCATTGTGTCTGCCGCAGAGGAATGCTGTATGGGTGGCCTAGTGGTGTCTCTTTGTAGCCATTGAGACACAGGGAAGAAAGAGCATACTGCAGCTGGAAGGAACTGGATCCGACCAAAACCACAGCAAAACAACACAAAGTCTTCCCTGGGGTGGCAAGACAGGCGTGCAGACTACAGGGACAATGTGTTAATGAAATTTTGATATTTTTAGAATGAGCAGACAGCATCCTCTTGAGTACTACTGGAAAAACAGCCCTGCTTATAAGCTCAAGAATAGATTGGATGACGTTTCAGTGCCCCTCCCATTCCTAGGACAATGACAGGATCTCCATAGAAGGTCCCTCTGTTATCCCAACTTCCTACAAATCTCACGCTCCTATAAATGCCTGACAAGGTCTAGACTTAAACTATTGTCCTATTATTTTATGCACATGGGTGTTTTGTCTGCGTGTATGTCTATGCACCACTTTCAAGCATAGCATCCATGGAAGTCAGAACTGGGTGATGGATTTCCGAGGACTTGAGTTACAGACAGCTGTGAGCTGCCACATGGGTGCTAGAAATTGAACCAGGTCCTCTGGAAGAGCAACCAGTGCTCTTAACCACTGAGCCATCTCTCCAGGCCCAAGGTCCACATTTTAGGCAATTCTAACTTTACTCTTTCCCATCCAGCCCTCACTAGCAACTCATTTCGCCAGTAATCCATATCCTCACTTTCAAAAAGACCCCTAACATAGAGACTACATCCAATGAGCAGGAAGACGAATCCCCTCTGCTGTCTGAACTGCTGCCCTATTACCAGGCATGAGCAGCTCCATATTCCTCACCAAGGCGTCCACATCGCCTAACCTCCCAGCAGTGTTTATGGAGCCTAAAATCTGTCCTGCTAGATGCCCCGAAGAGGCTTCCTAAGCAACAGGCACTCTTCCTTGACCTCTATCCACCCAAGGGCAGGAGGAAACTACTAAATAGCACATCGGGCTGAGCAGTAGATAAACCACCCAGGTCTCCCAGTCTGGTAATGATCAATGCCCATGCAGCTTGGTCTTAGACCTACTCACAGAACACACTTATTCTTGTAAGATGTTTTAATTTGAAAAAGCTTTCTGTGAGAGGAGATGACACAGGACAAAGTCATTTAAAGCATCACCCTCATTATCACCTTGACAAGTCAGAGTTTCTTTGCACAAGAATGTGTGCGTTCCCAGAAGGTTCATGTCTTTCCGCTGTTCACCTTCTGTTTGTTCCCACCATCATTTCCCTTACCCAAGGAGAGGGAACCAAAGGGCACTAACACTACCTAGTGACTGGCACTCTGCTTGGAAGCTAGCCCCAGCCTCTATGCTCCACCATCTTTATCCATACGCCACACACAGGCCAGCGTATCTTCCTAACCTGTGCTCCTCATTGGACAACATGGCTAGCTCCTCATGGGTAGGCCCAAGGTTGGTGGGTCCATGTCAGTAGCCTGCAGATGAACCATGTCCAGCATCTTTTCTGACCTCTGTCTACCAAAATGTCACCAACAAGCTTGGAGGAAGTTGGTCACTAGGGATGTGCCTTTCAAGCAGATCAGAACCTCAGTATGTTGCCCTCTGTCTCTGTTTTCTGTCCACAGTGGTGTGAAGAAGTGCTCTCTTGTGATCATGATACTCTCCCCATGCAAGTGAGACCAAGAAACCATGGGCTGAGCCCTCTGGAGCCACCCCTAGCTCAGAATGTGTTCCTACACCCAGTAGACCTTGCCTACCCTTTGAGCCACTTTCAAAGTGCCCCCCCCCCCCAATCCTTCTCATTAGTGAAGTCTTCTTTGTTCATTGGGTTTGGCTTAAATGTCATCTCATCTTTCTGTCTTTGCTAACTTTGTGGTAATTAGGCTTTTCTCTCTCCTTAGATCACTTTCTTTAAACTTTATTTGTAATACAGTCCACATTGTACTTTACAACTGCTATGTGTCACACACAATAAACTCTTATGAAAAACAACTAACAAAACCATGTCTATGACTCAATACCTAACATCTATTCTTGCTGAGTGTGAGCCATTGCCGGGGACTCTCCTCCTCCTGGTGATTAAAGGATGGAGACTGCCTCCCCTTCATGGCTCTCTTGTGTCTAAAGCTTCAGTGCTCATCACTCCCACTCAGACCAACCATGAAAGTGAGGACGAAACATAGAGCAGGGGGTTTGAGACTCCAAGCCTGGCCAGATCTCTAGCCCAGATCTGAGGCAGATACGTCATCGTATTTACTGACTATGCTCATAGGACTCTCAATTTCCTATAGTACCAATTCAGAGGCAAGAAATGTCTTCAAGAGAAAAACCAGAGGCAAATCTGTTCCATATCCAGTGAGTGATACTTATAGCCATTGCATTTGAGAACGGGACAAGTCAAAAGGAGTCTGCTGTAAGGTTTGGGGTATCAGCAAGAATTTTCACATAATGGACTGACTGAAGTCACACAACAGGCCTGTGTCCATACTTGCCATTGTTTGGTCTTAATGTTCAATCAATCATCATAATTGCAACCTAGAAAATTAAATTAATAGAGAAATCAAAAGGACCTGTCATATTTGCCATTAAAGAAATGAGATGAGTAATTTCTTAGGAATTTAAAAAATTATTTCCCTTGACTCTGTAGAAGAGAAATGGTCTCTGAGACACTAGTAATAATTACAGAGCAAATGGCTCTGGGATGTAGCTCCTGGGTAGAGTACCAGTGGGGCACCTATGAGGCCCCAGGTTTGCTTCTCAGTACACACACACACACACACACACACACACACACACACACAGACAGAGACAGAGATACACACACACACACACACAGAGAGAGAGAGAGACAGAGACAGAGACAGAGAGACAGAGATACAGACACACACACAGAGACACACACAAACATACATACACACACACAGAGAGAGAGAGAGACAGAGACAGAGACAGAGAGACAGAGATACAGACACACACACAGAGACACACACAAACATACATACACACACACACAGAGACACACAGACACACACATACACACATGTACACACACACACAAGCACACACATACACACATATACATACACACATATACACACATACACACACATACATACACAAACACACACAAACACATACACACAGAGACACACACATACATACACGCAACTAGTTTTTCCTTTTCTCCCCATCAGCCTTAGAATGATTCAAATAATATAGCTCCTAACTGTAAATTAAAAATATTAAGTTCCCAGAAACATATGTCATTTGATATTTCTCTGAAATCAAGAACACAAGAGAATGTTAGGAGGGATTCCAATTTTGACCAGATATGTACGGACAGTGCAAGTCCTTGTCTCTTATAAAATGAAACAAAAACAAACCAAAAACTTTGAGACATGGGAAGGCCCATCTTTTAAATTGCTTTAAGATAGAATGTTAGCTTATGGTTTATTAGCTCAGGATAGTTTTATAAT
>JADRCH010000102.1:7917604-7944374 GCA_019843965.1 Rhynchomys soricoides
AGAGAGAGAGAGAGAATGTGTGTGAGAGAGACAGAGACAGAGAGAGAGAAAATGTGTGTGTGCATGTGTATATAAGTGTGTGAGCACTGCTGCTTACACTGGACTATAAGCCCAGAGCCTCTTACTATACTGCTAAGCCCCTGCAATTGAATTAATTGCCCGAGTTAACAATCTACTGGGCAGTGGTAGTGAGCCACAGCTCCCAGGAAACCCCAATCTCTCTCTCTCTCTCTCTCTCTCTCTCTCTCTCTCTCTCTCACACACACACACACACACACAAGCCCGCACTCCCATGGTCCTCTGCTGCTAAGCTATAGTCTTCACATAAGTGGCTTATTTACCTTCAGGGTATTTTTAAACAGCAGAACTTTCATTGGTACACAACCCCATCATAAGTGAAGTGACACTTAAGAGCTTGCTTAATCTGAAGAATAATTTAAGCTTGGATTTCCAAAGCCTTTATATTTCTCATACACCCTGGCTATTAAGTCACAGATCTGATGAGGAAAACTGAGAAAGATGAAGGAGTTTGGAATGGTCACAAGGCATGTTCCATGAACTGAGGCACATGCCAGGGCCATGGGCCTTATCCTAACATAGCTTGTTTACTTCATTTATTACATCTGCTAACTAGTTGAGTTGATCCCTTCAATGATGTGTATGCCTCATTGGATGGTTTCCAATGGGTGGTTTCCTGTCTTCTCCCAATGCAGCCTCTGATTAGGATTCAACTATCCATGTGTCCTCTTCTTTGACAATTCCAAGGTCATGCTACAGGAAAGACTCTGCCTGCCTGCAAACTCAGCAAGACTTCCCCAGCCAAATCCTCTCACGGCACTACTTCTTCCTCATTAACTTACCAGAGCAATTTTACATTGACTTATGAGCTTCCCTGGTTGATAACAACATTTCCCACCAGAATACAGGCTTAATGAGGAGGGGACCATGTTCAATTTTACCCATGGTGATAGTTACAGTGCCGATCACCATGCTGGGCACATATTAATACTTAATAAAAAAAAATTCTAGTGAATAATAAAAGTCAAATTATCTATAAAGTAACTAATCAACACAATATATTTTCTTGTGTCCCTTCCTGTTTTGAGATGCTATTATAGAAATCCATCACATTAGATGACCTGTCAAGTGGAGAAGTTTTCCTTTCTATTCAGCTAATTTATGTTGATTCGTTTTATGAGAATTCCAGGAAAATGATGAGCAAGCCTACGCTGTCTCTATTCAAGATGACAGAGTGTCTGACTGGATGGTGGTGGTGTAGAAATGAAGATGGTCGAGAATGTATCTGTAAAAAAGAATGGAGCTCTGGTAAGGTCTTTGGGTTGGAGCCAGAAGGACCAGGTACTACACGTAGGCTGGCTTTAGCCAGCAGCTTGGTCATGAGGAAACTGCCCTCTTCCCTGGAGCCCTGCTGGCTTGTCTGAGAGATGTGAGGGATGCCCAAGTCTTCTGCCTTGAACAAGTGGCAATGTGTCAAAAGCATGGCCACATATCACCGTCTCCCTGTAAACCTATAGATCTCCTACAAGAAGTTCTTTGAACTAAAAGTTTTTTCTTCTTATTGGCTGTATTTTTTCTTCTAGTTCTTAAGCTGTTACTTGTAATGAAATATACCAAGAAAAATGTCAGTCTTTTTTGGTGTATCTTTATCAAATCCCCTGATGCTCATTTTTCCTGGTCAGGAATGAGAAGACTGCTGGTACTCTATTTCTAGAAATAAGTCAGAATGGCAGCTTTTATAAAATAAAAGCCTCTAAGTCAGGGGTCATTTACCAGCTTTGGATACAATCAATCAACTGTACTGAGCCTTAGGTCTTTAATTTAGCAAATATTTGTTTAGCTGGCTTACTCCCATAGAATGGTCATGTGGTTCTCATAGGATAGCATTCAAGAAAAATAATTGAAAATATAAAAGATGCAATAAGCACACATTACAAAGGCCTGAAAGATGCTCCAAGGAATAATGACAAACACAGGCATCATGGTACCAATTCTAGGTTTTACTTCTCCCAGCAGCCTTTTAGTGACAAATCCCAGGTGATGAAGATCTCAAGTGCTCACTCCCTCTTTTTCTCCCACAGTTCCACACCTAACTGTTCATGTGGTGATTCAATGATTACTTAGTAAAAAAAAAAAAAGCTACTGCCCACTGGCAGGGAAGGGCTTAATCCCACGTAATAAGCACTACCGGTAAGTAGACATTAACAGCAAACGGGCAAGACTGTGTTAAAGATGTTCTAATCCAGAGTATTGGGTAGATTGAAAAGAAAATGCTTACCCGAGAAGACCTATTGCCTGCTCTGGTTCAGTAGCTGTATTCACACAATCAGAGACCCATTCCTCCAAGCCAAATAAAGCTCAAAATGTGAGTTTAAAATCTTACGTATATGGTGAATTGATTTTTTTTTTTTTAAATAAGGGTGCCAAAACCATTCAACGGGAGAAAGAACAGTGTCTCCAATAAATGATGCTGGGAAAATCAGATATCTACATGAAACAGATGAGACTAGTATTTTCATTATGACTATAGGCAAAAATTCACCAAAAAAGGAACGTGAATCATTGAACTGAAAACAAAAACCTCCTGAAAGAAAGAAGGGTACCAGGGTACATTCCCTAATGCCGGCCCTGGAAAGGTCAAGGTTGCAATTTAAGACCAGCCTGGGTGATCTGGCAGGACTCTTTCTCAACAACCCCTCCCTCTCCCTCCAAAAAACCAAAACCAACCAACCAACCAACCAACCGAAAGCCCTAAAAGAAACCACAGGGTTAAGCTTCGTAACACTGCATTTACCAATAATTTCTTGTTTTCACCCAGAGATTTTGACAAGAAAAAAAAAAAGTAATTCATTGAATGTTATCAAAATTAATAATTCCTGTGTACCAAAAGGGCAATATCTAAAATATGAAGTCAGTCTGTAGAATGTGAAAACATGCAGAAGTTGCATTTGTGACAAGGGATTAATATCCAGTGTACAAGAAGATCTCTCATAACTCAAGAAGTCAAACATTCCAATTCAAAAGCAAGCATGAGACTTGAATAGACATATCTCCACATATGAATGGCCTGGAAGCCATGAAAAGATATTTACTATCACAGGCCATTAGCAGAATACAAATCAAAACCACATGGAGAGGCATTTCATGCACATTAGACCATAATTATGAAAAACGAACAAACAAAAAATGGAACAGGCTACAATGTGTTGACAAGGATGTGAAGAGGTCTAAATTTTTGTATCTTGCTAACAGAGAGCCAAAATGGTGCTCCCACTCTGGAAAGCACTTTGTCAATGCCCCAGAAACTTACACATAGAATCACTCTATGATCTAACCATTCTACTTGATGGTATCCACACCAAAAAGTGAAGAGAAAGACTCAACAGACACTGATGTCCATAGTGAATAACCAAACGGTAGAAACAACCCAAATGTCCATCAGAGGACTAGATAAACACCATAGAACAGATGTATATTTTGGAATATTGTCATGACATTCTTTAACATGGACAAACCTTGAAGATACTATGCTAAGGGAAATAAGCCAGACACCAAAAGGATAAATGTGAGTTAATCTACTTCTATAATTTATGGAAAAAAATAGAAAGTAGAGCCAAGGTTATGGGGAGTTGGAAGGAGAAAAGAGATGGAGTTGATATTTAACAGTGTAGAGAGAAGTTAATACTTAATGGCACAGAGTTTTTGTTTAGGATGATTGGAAGCTCTGCTGGTGAATGATGATAACATCGAGTGTGCAAAACCGTGAACACACTTAGCACCTTTGCTCCATATGTGAATTAGTTAAGATGAGAGATTTTATGCAGAAGGGAGGTCTCCATGTGATAGGAAACCGGTGTCTGTCGTCTGTTACAGACACCGGGTGTATTCTATTTACTTATGGATCTTCAAACTCAGGAAGGGAAGGTGAACTTAGAGGGAAGGGCTAGCGCCCGACTTTCCCTCCACTACGCAGCCCTCGCTCATGCTCATCAATCTACACTTCTCAGCAATCGTTTCTCTTTTCCCCCCTTTCAAATATTTCTTGGAATGGCAAATAAGGATAGCAAGTTCCAGTGTTGGTGGTGCACGCTTGAACACACACACACACACACACATACATACACACATACACACACACATATACACACACACATACATACACACATACACACACACACACACACACACACATACACACACACACACACACCAGAATCTCTGGATAAATGAGATGACACCTCAGCCTGCAGTCACTGTCCCTCTCTACCAGCAAAGAGCAAAGTGGAAACTGAATTAGCATTCTGAGTAAGTGGGGGGTGGGGGGTGAGAAGACACCAATCTTTAGGGGTTGGAGGGGGGAGGCAGCACAGGCATAGGAATGAAAATGAAGCAAGAAGTCCTTCAAAAACAGCCAAGTCCCTCTGCCCTGCATGGGAAGGATCTACAAAAGACACCAGCTCAACCATGACAGCTGCAGAAATCCCCAGAGAGGCTCACAGGGACAGGCATAGTCGTCTTAGTCTGCCACCCCGGGGAGAGGGGGGACAGCTTTCATTTCTGTGTGTGTCAGAACAATCGACAGAGCAGCTATTACAGAGGCACATTCCAGATGTCCACTAACAATAGAATAATTCTCAACATCTGGAATTGTGACCACAAAAGACCCGCCAGCTTCACAAAAAGCCATCTAGAGGAAGCCTTGTGTGGGAGACAGTGTCACAGACCAGGATGAACCAAGTGTGGCATCGGTCACTTGCCTGGCTATTCTCAGTGACCCTTTTCTAACAAGCAAGAGCAGTCTTTGCTTATAGCCTTCTCATCCTCCCTCCATTGTGTATTCTGAGGGTGGGGGCGCTGGTAGTGGAGAGGGGGGATGGGGAGGGGGAGGGGGGAGGGGAGGGGAGAAGGAGGGGGAAGGGGAGGAGGAGAGGGAGAGGGAGAGGGAGGGGGAGGGGGAGAGGGAAGGGGAGGGGGAGGGGGAGAGGGAGAGGGAGAGAGAGGTTGGCTGTCAGAGGCATTGAAAAAGAAACAGGACCTGCTATCTAACAAATCAACACAAGGAAGGTAGAGTCAAGAACAAAATAATCATTCCTTCTAGATTTCTCCATCCGCCCAGCTTCCATTGCCACACATATATATTTTAAAAGTATTATGACACAAGTCTACAATCCTTCCAGCAGGCTGCTCATCTTTAGTGTGTGTGTGAGAGTGTGTCTGTGTATGTGTGCGAGTGTATATGTGTGTGTGCGCATGCCTGTGAGTGTGCATGTGTGTGGTATATGAATTTGTATGTGTATCGTTAAGTGTGAACATGCATCAGGCAGAGGCTGATTTCAGATACCCTGTTCTATCTCTCGCTGCCTAATTCCCGCGAGATGCCATCTCCCCCTAAACCTGGAGCTAGGCTGGGAGCCAACAAACCTCAGCTCCTGTCCCCACCCCTCACAGTACAGGTTTGTAGGAAGCCATACCTGATTTTGTTTCTCTATTGTGTTGACATGGGTGCCAGGATCTAAACTCGGATCCTCAAGCTCCCACAGAAAACTTCCCTACCTACAGAACGACCTTTGTATCTGTCCACCTTTCTTCTCGAGACAGGTTCACTGAACCCGGAGCTCATCATTGGCTCGACTTCCTGGCCAGCCCCAGGAGCTTCCGGTTTCTAACTCTTCAGCACTGCAATCAGAGACAAGCACTACTATGCCTGGCCTTTATACGTGGGTGCCAGGAATTCAAACCCAGGTTCCCGTGACTACATAGTAAGCACTTTACTGATAATGATCTATCATTCAGTCCCAGATTGTTCATTGTTAATACACCAGTGGCCTGTACAAGAAGAAGATGCCAGTTTTATCTCAATCATATTGAAATTGTCAAGGGATGCATTTTTAAAATTTATCAAAGAGGTTCTATTTTTTTCGAAAATTTATTTACTCATTGTGGGGAGAGTGGGGGGTTTGGGTATGTCATGGAGTCAGATGGCAGTCAGAAGAAAATTTACCGATTCAGTTCTCTCCCCCTACCATGCGGGTTTAAAAAAATGAACTTGGGTAGTCAGATCTGGTGACAAGCTCCTGTGCCCACTGAGTGGATTTGCCAGCTCAAAGCAATTCAAATATTCACCTGGGAAAATAACTTTAAAAGCATATTGATATATATATATATGCTTTGATTAAAATTAAGAAGACGATAGCAGCCTTGGAGGGAATTAAAATACAAGTACAGGTATATTAGAGAAAAAGATGTGGTGATTGTTGAAACAGCATGGAAAGCTTTATTCAAGAGATGAGGAGACTAGGTAATGGGGAGGGAGGCTTCACCTCCAGGTATAACAAGGGTGACCCGTAGGCTGAGAGAAGGAAGCGGGGAGAGGGGTGGCTGAAAAATGCCAACAGGACAACAAGGATAAGCAAGACTCCTGCTGAACAGACTTGAGGGCAGACCAGAAAGACCAGACAGCAAAGACGTGAGAAAAAGAATCTCACCATGTCCAGGATAATCAGAGTTCACTAAACTGACTTAGCAGGAATCTTGCTAAAGTGTCCCAAGAACCATAAGCCTGTGTAGAGTGTGGGCCTTGTTAATTTTGGTGTGTGATGTTTTTGTTTATTTATTGCATGTTTTTATAATAAAGTTTATAGTTAAAAACAAAAGAATCATAAGATGGGGTGGTGGTCTGGAGAGATGACTCAGTGGTTAAGAGCTCTTGCTCTCCCTGCAGAGGACCTGGGTTAAGTTCCCAGCACCCACACGATGGCTCACAACCATTTGTAATGCCAGTCCCAAGGGATCTAAAGAGGACACCAGGCAGGCAATTAGTACACATACACACATGAAGGCATAACACTTACATGTAAAATGAATTCATTTTTAAAAAGCCAGATGAAGTGGCACAACCTTTAATCCCAGCACTAAGGATGCAGAAGTGGGCAGATCTCTGTAAGTTCAAGTCTAGCCTGGTCTACAGAGTGAGTTCCAGGACATCCAGAGCCACATTGTGAGACCCTGTCTCGGGGAAAGAAAAAAAAGATTGGCTAATTCTTGACTGTGTTGCAGGTAATAGGACCAGCCCACACCCTTGCTGGGCACTCTTTTAAGCCAGATGGTCAGCTCTCTGCCCAGCTGATCCTTTGGATGTTCAGCATCTTTAGCATTCCAAGCTGGGGAGTGGGAATGCCAGCCCTTCCACGCCTGCTCTATTGTCTTATCCCTGCACCTTTCTGTCATGAGTACCGTGAGTAGGTGACCAAGAACCACTTACTGTTTGTTCCTACTCATGTGTAATGAGAGATACAGAAAGAGGATTCTGAGAACATCATGAAAAGCAATGTAATGAACTGGCATGTCTCCTTTAGCCTACTGATCATCTGTCTTAGTTAGGGTTTTACTGCTGTGTACAGACACCATGACCAAGGCAACTCTTATAAGGACAACCTCTAATTAGGACTGGCTTGTAGACTTGGAGATTCAATCCATTATCACCAAGGTGGGAACATAGCAGCATCCAGGCAGTTCTGATACAGAAGCAGCTGAGAGTGCTACATCTTCATCTGAAGACCTCTAGGAAAAGACTGACTCCCTCATGGTTAGGAGAAGGGTCTCATTGCCCATCTACACAGTGACACACTTCCTCCAACAAGGCCACACCTCCTAATAGTGCCTGGGAGTGCCCACTCTCTGGACCAAGCATATTCAAACCACGACATCATCCTATATTGGAATTGCCTGAACCAAGGACCCAATGACATAAGCAGCCAACTCTGAGGATAAAAGCCATAAGCCACGAGCTGCAAATAGATCCAAATGAAGAGAAGATAATGTGATGTTGATGGTGGTCTGAACTTTACACACCTGTCTCCAAACAAATCTACTTAAGTCCCTCATAGCTGGGACAATGCCAATTCGAATTCTTCCCTTTCCCTACAGAAGGTAGAAGGGGCAGATCAGTACCCAGGCTGGATATGGGTACCTCTAATATTTAAGGTACTTTTTCAAATGGGAAAGTACTTCATGCAAGGTGGAAAGTCATGGAGACAGTAATCGCCTTTAAATTTGTTTTGTTTTGCTTTGTCTTTTTGTTTGTTTTCATTTTGTTAAGTTCAGGATACTGCACCTGGAGACAGAGAGAGAGAATAAAACTATAGAGCAGCCTTATTTCAGCTTGGTGTCTTGGGCTCTAGAGTGTAGTGTTCAAGCAAAGCCAACTCAGTCCCCCACTTAAAAATCTGTAGCAAGTTGTGCTGCTTCCTTATCTCAGCCACGCCAGGCTTGGTCAAGCAACATGCTTTAGATAGAGATGCTCTGACCTACTGTTAGTGAGTATCTCAGGCATGCTTACTGGTTTGGTTTTCCTTCTCTGTGATTAGCCCTAGGAGAGTGCACTGGCCACTGTCATGGAGGGAAGAAGAAATATGCAGTCAGAAACCCAGTCTTCAGCCCAAAGGAGACCCTCCACAGTAGATGTACACAGTCACAACCATTAAAATGTGGAGGTTATTCTAATGCAGTGTTAGGGGGCTGACTAACAGCCTCCCTTGTGGCTTTCCAACTATGTCTGCGTAGTAAAGACAAAATCCCAGAGCAATTGAAAAGGGACCTCACTTTCTGGCTCCTTCATTGCTCTGACATCATTTTCTACTGCTCTTTTGGTTTGTCACCTGCCCTCAGTGTGCTAGCCTCTTTGGGCCTCTGTGGACATACCGGCTGTGTCTCTACCGCAGGACTTTTCATGCGCCACTCACTTCACCTGGGACAGTGCCTCCATGGTCCTGAGTGGCCAGCTCTGCTATTTCCCTCAGTTGTCCAAGGAAGTCCTCTGAGTAAAGACACACTCCATCATCTAGTTTTGAATGGCAGCCCCAGGGCCTTCCAGTGCCTTCTGAGATGTCCTTTGTGACTTAGCACCTGCCATTGTCTTATACCCACCTATCTTTGTCCCTGTACCAGAATGTGGGCACTTTAATTTATTTGCTACATGCGACACTACAGCCAGTCAGGTGGAACAGTGACTGGTGGATGGCAGGCACTCACTAATTATGTGTAAGGAAACATAATTAGTGATGGTTATAAATTAATTCAAATCTCCAAATAAAAACCTGTGTAAGTGGCTGTTTCATTTTAATAAAAAAATCACGTTTTGTTTATTAACTGCCTAAACCCCTCAAATGGCATTTCATTTAAAATTAAAAGCAATACAGATGGTTTTAAAAAGGTAATACAGGTTCCCTTCTCTAAAAGTATTAGTCATTAACATGATAGGCACTTAACTCTTCCTCCTTCCAAATTAACAAATGTCTTAAAGAATCATGGCAGCCATGTTGTCAAAGATTTTCTTGCAAAGACATGTATTCCCAGTGCTGCTGCAGGTTTGTTCCTGTGTGCATGTGTTCATGCGTGCCTCTCTCTCTCTCTCTCTGTGTGTGTGTGTGTGTGTGTGTGTGTGTGTGTGTGTGTGTGTGTACGCGCATCACGGCTCACATATGGACATCAGAAGACAGCTTGTGGGAGTAGGTTCTCTCTTCCCACCATGTGGATTCTAAGAACTGAGCTCAGATTGTCAGCTTCAGTGGAAAGTACTTTTTACCCTTTCAGCCTTCTCACCTGCCCTCATGTTGAAATTTAATTGTCAGTGAGACAGTTTTGAGAGATACACACTTTAAGTGGTGCTTAGTTCATGGGGTTCCTGCCTTTAGGAACAAGTTAATGTCATTATCTTGGGAATGACGAAACCAGAGCAGGTTCCTGATAGACAGAGGAAGCGCCATCTTGCACTTCCTCCCTGCCTACAAGTGAGTACTCACTTGTTTTCACAACTGCTTATGATACAGCATGAAGTCCCTCAGCAGCAGCACTGTGCTCCTGGGCTTCCCAGCCTGCAGAACCATGAGGTAAATAAATGTTTACTGTTTATAAACTATCTAGCTTAGGATGTCTTGTCATAGTCAGAAACAGACTAAGACCAAAACGATGACATGAGCCAAAGAAATAAGGTTATCATCCAAACAGATAACGGATATCCTTCCCTCCTTCATCAACATCATAACCCCAACATGGCCGTCCTGCTTCCTCTGGTTGCTAGGTGACCACGCTAGCCTGTTGTCTCACATGTCCTTCTCTAGCTCTTATACACACACTGACCTTGATGGAGGCATTTGCCAGCAAGTATCCCTGAGCTAAGGCCAGAACTTCTCTGACATTCAGGTCGGACAGTTCCAGAGTAGAAGGCAAAGGAGTCACAGTAGAAGTGAAGGAGCTTGAGAAAGAGGCCTCAAAGTTCCAAATGGAAATTTCTAGAAACTTCATCATGTGGTGAAGAACCTCCCTCAGAGGAAATGACCAATGATGGGGAAGAACTCAAGTGACATATAAGAATTGTAGTAGGTAAGTTCGTCTCAACTCCAAGGTGAAAGCTGTCACCAGCATGGCGCCTGGGAAAACCTCATGAGTTATGGGTGCCACTGAGGGTCAGTCCTTGTGCCCAGCCAGAGGTACGGACATACCTATCATAATTCTCACTGGCCACCTTGGCTGAATTCTCAAAGGCACAGTGAGGCATAAGAACATCAACCTGGGTTTACCAAGTGAAGTAGAATTGTATCCAGCTAAGTGCACAGCAGATTCCAACATGAGCCTCCTGGCTGTTAAATATGGAGAAGTCTCTTAACTTGCATGTAAATCCACTTCCTCATCTGGCCTAATAAATATGAAAATTATGATTTAAAGTGTCTAGCATGGAGCTTGTCAAAGAGGAACACAGCTATAGTGAGCAGTGGTGGTTTTGAGATCTCTAAGAACGAAAGAATCCAAAGATAGGCAAGATAGTTCCTCCTGTAAAGTCTCTAATCCATGGACTGGAGAGATGGCTCAGCAGTTAAGAGCACCTACTGCTCTTGCAAAGGACTCAAGTTCAGTGCCTGGCACACACATAGGACAACTCATAACTACCTATATCTCCATGTCCAGGACATCTGATGCAGCTTCCAGACTCTGTGGGGCACACACGTTGGCATAAGACATACAAATAAAATAATACAAATCTTAAGGTCTGTAATCCAGAGTGAGAAAACACAAGGTTGCTGTATGATGGACCAGGAAGACAGAAGTACGAAAAGAAGTCAGCGTCTGCGCAACTTCAAGGGAGCGCTTGCCAAACACAGCTACAGTGATTGGGGGTAAGCCCTGCATCGGGTAGGAAGGAAGGCTTCCTGAAAGGGGGCGGTTCAAGGGGCGGATTCCTGAAAGGGGGCGGTTCAAGGGGCGGAGAGATGTGCTGTGACCTGGACGTTCAGGCAGAAGGAGGCAGAAGCCAAGATCACAAGGCAGAGAGGGAAGAAGCTGCTGAGAAAACTGCAGTTCTGCGTCTGGGCTCTTTGAGGAAGCCCTTGACACCAAGCTAAAGAGTTTGCACTTAATTCAGTGGTCAATGGGGAGCCATTGGTGACTGTCTGTACAGCTGTGCCGGACTAAATTAAGCATAAACAGTACTTAATAGCTGGAATGGGAAGGCCCAGAAATAGCTCTTGACTCAGGAACAGGCTGAGCACAAGGTAATGAGAAAGAGAACTCTAATCAAAGCAGAGATGTTAATTAAATTTCTAATTATTGAGAAAGACCATTAGAAGCCCAGTTCACCAGGGACAACTGCTGAAGAAGGGTTAGAAAGCAGAACATTCATCCCAACCGTGGAGAGGGTCAACCAAGGTAGATGCCTGCTTATTTCAGTGAAAAGAGAAAAGGCTTGCGGTACTTAATTCATGGTAGCCCCACATGCAGATATGTGTGTTCTCTACAAGGTCAGTCCAGGCTCCAAATGTCCACATGTCTAAGCTGGATACACTTTGACATGATGCAGTGACTCTTCAAAGAATATTTCTACAGCCATTACTGAGTCTCTAATTTTGTTCCTTTTTCCACAGGGCAGGTGCTGAGATAAGTTAGTGCTTTCTATGTCGCTAAGGTCTCCAATGGTTGAAAAGTAATCCTTTTTTAAAAACTTTATTTATTTATTTACTTTGTATCTCAATATCAGCCCCCTCCTTCCAATTCCCCTCTTCAAAGCTATTCCCTCCCATCTGGCTCTCCCCTTCTCCTTTGAGAAGGGGGAGCCCCCCAGCACCACACACACACACACACACACACACACACCAGCCACTGCAGGATTAGGCAACATCCTTTTTCACTGAGGCCAGACAAGGTGGCCCAGTTAGAGGAACAGGATCCCCAAGTAGGCAACAAATTCAGGGACAGCCCCTGCTCCACTTGTTGGGGAGACCCACATAAAGACCAAGCTACACATCTGCTACATATGTTGGGGTAGGGGCTTTCTCAGAAGCGGAAATAAAATAGCTATTGGAGGTAGATTGAGGGAGGGCTCTGGGTGGGAGAGGGCATAGGGAGGAAAGCAGAGTGGTGGGGGATGGGCAGCAGATCAGACATAGGAAGAGCAAGAAAAAGAGAGAGAAAGAAAATCAGCAGCGGGTGAGGGCCATTTCTAGTCTGTGCCAGAGACCTGGGATTGGGGGGGTGGGAGGGGTGAGGATGTCTATGGTGGTGACACTAGCTGAAACTCCTAGCAGTGGGGAATATGGAGCCTGAAGTGGCCCCCTCCTGTAACCAGGCAGGACTCCCAGAAGAGAAGATAAGGACAGCAACCCACCCACAAAACCTTCAACCTAAAATGTATCCTGCCTCCAAGATATGCAGAGACAAAGATAGAGCAGAGACAGAGGGAATGGTCAGTCAATGACTGGCCCAAATTGAGACCCATTCCATGAGCAAGAATCAATCACTGACACTATTGATGATACTCTTTTGTGCTTGCCAATAGGAGCCTAGTGTAACTGTCCTCTGAGAGGCTCCACCCAACAGCTGACTGAAACAGGCAGAGATCCACAGCCAAACAGTAGATGGAGCTTGGGGAGTCTTGTGGAAGAGTTGGGGGAAGGACTGAGGGACCTGAAGAGGACAGGGACTCCACAGGAAGACCAACAGAGTCAACTAACCTGGATCCTTGTGGCTCTTAGGACCTGAACCACCAACCGAAGAGCAAGCATGGTCTGGACCTCACCCAGATACACACACATATGTAAAAAGTACTCCTATCAGAAAATGTTTCATTCATTTGAATAATTAGTAACTCACCACTGGGTCATTTGGTCAGTGACTAGTGGGGACAGTTAAACAGCAACCTTCGGATATCATTGGTGGAACTGGTCACTTGTATATGACAGTGTACAAAGTATGATCATGGATGTTAAAGTGGAACAATACTGTGTTGGCAATATACATTACTCTGCAGTTGACTAAAAACATTCACACACCACCTGTCTCATTAGAGATCCAATTTACATTCCCTACAAGCAGTTCAAAAACCAGAGTCCTAGAAAGCCTCAAAGATGCTCTCCAGGCAAGCTCATTAATATGAAAAAACACTAGAACCAGGTCTTCTAACTTGTAACTCATTGGTTTCTTTTTTTTTTTTTTCTTCTGTGCAAGATTATTGGGATGTAAAAGCCATACTGTAAGGCAGTGGTTCTCAACCTTCCTAATGCTGTGATCCTTTAATACAGTTCTTCATCTTGTAGTGACACTCTGTCTAATCATAAAACTATTTTTGCTGCTACTTCACAACTGTAATTTTTCTACTGCTATGAATTGTAATGTAACTGTCTGATATGCAACCCCCCCATAAAAGGGTTGTTCAAACCCCCAAGGGGGTCACGACCCACAGGGTGAGAACCACTGTCCTAAGGTATAGAATAAGGTCCCCACCCTCCTGAACATAACCTTGCTGGTGAGAGAAAATGAAGAAGTGTACAGCTAACGAGAAAACAATCAACACACTCCAGACTTTCAAGGCAGCAATGGGAGTTTAGGGGAGAAAATCCCCAGGACGTCTTCTTGCAGATGTATAAATTCATCTACAAATCTGTCACAACAGAAACACAAGTTCTCAAAGCTGAGACAAGCCAGCGAGTGATTTCTCTAATCCCTACCTATAAACTTCTAGCCCCATGCTGTTGGCAAACAAGCCTCCTTCCCTCTTTGTGGCCTGCCATCTGTGTATAATGACACCTCCACAAATCTCAGGAAGTACACACTCCGCTCACATCCCAGCCACAGAAAGGAGCAAGGAATGAACAACAGGGATGTGTGATCTTTCTCCTGGAAGCCACATTTCCAGATAAAATAAGATGGCTACAGAGAAGATGATGAATATTGGAAAATAATTCGTATGACTCGGAGGTCTTGAGGGGTGGGTAGCAATGAGGCAACGGATCTGGACCCGTAAAGGGGGAGAAAACAGTCATGATAAGCAGGGTGGTTTGTGTGACTATGAGGTGGGAGGTGTATCCAGGGCCAGTTTTCACATTCTGAGGAAAATAAGGCTGTTGGGAACGGCAGCTGAAATGAAAGAATAACTCCAGGGGTTTTCATTGGAACCTTACGCGTGATTTTATAGACTCTGCAAGTCGAGCTGAAGCTTGGCTTAGAGCTAAGCTTCTGTGTCTAAGAACAGTATGTGGGTCAGGACTTCAAGGGTAGATGAGCTGAGTTAACGGTGGGAGCCAGTGGGGTACCAGGTGGGTGCTTTCAAGGGTCGGTACCTAGCAGGCAAAGGCTCTGCTTGAGAAAGAAAAGAAGCCCTGGCCTGAAACAAAGGTGGCATGAGAGGCGTTTCATAGGAGAAAAAAAGAGTCTGTGCTCCATTGATCTGCCTGGGTAAAGGTTGCTTGGGAGGGGTTCCCCCCAGGAACCCATTTATCCTGCCTATGCAGGAAGCATGTGATACCAGAACTTCGTCCAACAATAAACAAAAGTCGAACACAAGCTGTATGTGTGCATTAGCCTGGTGCTCAGGAGATCAATGTTTGTTGAGTGGCTGGCTAAATGCATAAATAAGCAAGATGCAGGTTGCAGAGTACAGGTAGGATTGTACCAAAGAGAGACAATTAAAATCTGGTAAAATAGGGTTGAGGAGACAGCTCAGTAGGTAGGAGCAGTTGCCGCTTCTACAGAGGACCTGAGTTCAGTTCCCAGCATTCCCATCAGTCAGCTGACAATGGCCATTAATGCCAGCTCCAGGAGATCTGACAGTGTCTGGGCTCCACAGGCGCTTGCACACATGTACTACACCCATATACACATGCAGGCATTTACACATATGCATCAAAGAAAAATAAATAAATCTTAAATTTTAAAGGTCTGGTAAAAAGCCAGTTGACATATTCACAGAGAGGAAACTTACATTTTTTTTTTCATGCCAACTGTCATAGCAAAGCTGTGACTTGTGGTACTGAAGAGTAAGTTGACACACTAAAATATTCCCTACGCCAAACTGATACATGTGTATGTGAAATGGGGTGTGGGGGTTGGGGGTACATGCAGAAAATGCAGACACCAGGTAAGCCTGATTGTACACATTCAAATATCTGTTTTCTTTGTCTCAACTGAGCAGGATGTGTGTGGGTTGTTCTCTTGCGGCCATTATTTTCAGCTCTCTCTTAAATATTTCAATTCCCATTCTATGAATGAATCAAAGGGAGGTTGCCTTGGCAACCGTTCACCTTTCTCTAATCAAGCCTCCTGAACAGCCTCAAGTGGCTTTTGGAGATAAAAGCCCTCAGCACGTGCAGAGTCAAAACTTCTCACACTGCAGAGGCTGACAGGCTCAGGGAGCAGGGTGGCTGGGACCAGAAGCGGAGAAACACCACCTCCCCTTTCACTCCTGTAACCACAGCCATTCATGCTAGCAAATGAACACAAGATGCAATTCTGCAAAGGACAAAGGATATTAAGGGGCTCTTTGACAATGAGCTTGTGAACCTTCTCTTTCCCGGATAACCATGGCATTGCTCAAGGAGAAGGCAGGTTCATCAAATCCTTCTTAGGCCGGTTACCCTGGAAAATATCGTGGAGAAGTCAGAAAACTGTCATTTTATAAGGTCGTGTATGTTCTGTTCTCATCAAGATCCTTATATGATTTGCTCTGGATGCTCTGTTCTGGGCTCTAGCAGAGAGCTAGGAGTTTCATCAGGGGCACGCACACACACACACACTGACAGGGGAGGAAGGACAGACATTAGAGGCAGAGTGAAAGCATAGTCAGAAGCCAGTTTTGAAATCTAAGTTGCTTATCTTAGTAAGGAAAGAAATAATCTGGCTAGTTGAAAACAACACGGACATTCCTGGGACTGGAGAGTTGGTGGCTCAACAGTTAAGAGTACTGACTGCTCTGGCAGAGAGAACATGGTTCAAATCCCAGCGCCCACATGGCAGCTCACAACGACCGTTTAACTCCAGTTCCAGGGAGACCCAACGCCCTCTTCTCGACTCTGTGGGTACTGCATGTACATGGTGCACAGATATATGTTCAAGCAACACACACACACACACACACACACACACATATACATACTTTTCAAAAAAATTTTCAAAGAAGAAGAGGAGGAAGAGTATAGTATCTATCCCTGGCTCCCTATAGGCATGGGTGGTTTAGAAGTGAGAAAACAGAGCCCCATAGCAAAGACAGAGACCTAGCAGGTGTGGATTTCCTGTATTTTTTCTTGCCTATGATTTGGGTTCCTGTTTTTGGGATTCTGATAAATTTCTCCAGGATGCCGCTTCCTGTAATTCTAAGCCTTGACTGGAAAGGATTGTGGTAAAGGCGCCAAATGCTCCCGTTCTGAAGGTGTGCTTGTATACTGCAAATGGAATACAGGGTTAAGGTAGAGGCACAAGCTATTTCGCTGTCAGAACCAAAGCCTGACGGCCCTCAGCGATGACAGCAGGTCCTTCAGCTATGCCACATAACAGAGCTTAATTTTCAGGTTAGCTCTGGCTGTGAACGAAAAGATGAATTGGGTGTAGAGAGGGGTGTGTCAGGGGCATCTGCTTTTGTGCTTGTATGAGATTTATTTTTCCACAACTATTTTTGCAGATAAGGCTTACCCTGGAAAGTTTTAGGAGCTGTTACAAACTCATGGAGAAAAAAAGTAATAATTTCAACATTAAACAGAATAATATATGAATTTAGACCAACTCCCAGCCAGATACACGAAGCTTATAAACTGCTTTGGCCTCATGAAACCTTTGGTGGGTAGTAATATAATTTTTCCCTAGCTCCTTCGTGAGAAGAGACTTAGCTTTTTTTTTTTTTCATGGTGATACACAGCTATAATTCCAATATTTAGGAGCCTGGGGTAGGAGGGGTTCAAGGCCAGACTGTTCTACAAGTTGAGTTTAATGTTGGTCTGAGCAACATAGTAAGATCATGTTTTTAACAAAACCTAAATAAGGGAGCTGGAGACAGTTTACGGTTAAGAGTGTTTGCTGTGCAAACATGAAGATCTGAGTTCAAGTCTGCGATGTCTACATACAAAATGCCAGGCATTTTCACAAGTGTTCTTAACTCCAGAGCTGTGGGAATGAGACTTACCTTTTTTAAAGATTGAATTAATGAACTATTCATTTGTTTGAAAGTCTGAGGTTGACTTAGTGTTATGTTGTAGAATGTTGAATACACAGACATACACACATGTAATACCCAAGGCAATTATTTACTATAAGAAAAATGATACCGAAGGACAGTCCTGTCGAGTCTTTGTGACATCAGGGGATTGATGCCTGAATAGCCCTTGGATCTGAAGATATTCAAATTCCTTATAAAAATGGCATAGCATATGCATACAGCCTGCTAAAATCTTTAAAAAATCATTGCTAGATTCTGGGTGCAACTGATGCAGTGTAACAAGTTGGTGTGCTGTATTGCTCAGACAACAAAGACGAGGGACCACATCGCCTACACATATTCAAACACACACGGAAGGTTTTCCTGAATACTTTGTATCCATAGGTGGCTGAATCTATGGGTACATAATCCCCGCATAGGGAGAACTTTGATGTAAATCAAACTTTACAGGATGACTCACTTTTATAAAGTGCTTACCTATCCATTTAGTGTAAACAATGGCTAGTGTATAAATCAAAATTACAATATAACCAAACTACAAGGGTAGAAGGTCAAAAGAGGTGTGGGAAGGGGGCTGCATGATGTGTGTACGTGTATGCTGTAGAAACAAAGAAAAGGAAAGTTCACCCCACTTTACAGGCTAAGAAGTCATGATAAATTACTAACAATATAAGCACACAAAGCGCCATCCTCAACGGAGAAGAAGTCCCCACCAGAATGGCCTGTGGATACATCTCTGGTACATTTTCTTTATTGATTATTGATAGAGTGTGGGAGGGCCCAGCTCACTATGGGTGGTACGACCCTTGGTCTGGTGGTTCTGGTCCTACAGTAAAGCAGACTGAGGGAGTTAGGAGGAATAATCAGTGTTCCTCCATGACCTCTGCTTCAGTTCCTGCCTCCAGGTTCCTGCCTTGACTTCCATTGGTGATGGACTGTTACCAGGAAATATAAGGTGAAATAAACCCTTTCCTTCCCAAGTTGCTTTTGGCTATGGTGTGTTATCATTAAAACAGAAACCCTAAAGCAAGGCCCTTAAGGGGGAGTGGGAAGTGATATTTTTCCTAGCAAGTCTCAGAACATGACGTGTGTGTGTGTGTGTGTGTGTGTGTGTGTGTGTGTGTGCATTGCACACACATGAGTATATAGATGTACAAATGGAGGCCAAAGGTCACCGGTGTTCTAATCACATTGCACTATCTTCTTTTGATGCAGGCTCTCTCACTAAACCGGAAGCTTGTCTCAGGCTGGTCGGCCAGCAAGCTCACAATCCTCCTGTCTCCAACCCTCAATGCTCAGGTTACAGACACACCTACCCATGGTCTGCTTACTACCCTTACTACATGGGTGCTGGGGATTCAAACCAGGTCCTTGTGTTTGTAGAGCAAGCTCTCTTTCACACTGAGGCATCTTCTTGTTTCCAATGTGACTTTGTAAATTCTGTGTATAACTTTAAGAGAAAAAAAACGAAGTTCAAAGGTCACCCATGGATGGACCATGGAGATGTGAACACCCTAAAATGAGATGTACCCATCCTCCATCTACAGTACTCCATACCAGATCCTGAGGCACAGCAGAGTCAGACCCTGTTCCTCTGACACAGGATTGTGGTATAGGAAGACACACGGCACCTGTTTAGAACAAGATGCTGAGGAAAGAGTGAGTGGGAGAAAGTCTGGGAAGAAAGTACTTGGCTCAGAGCTGCTTCTGACAGAAAAGGAGTCACTTTGGAGACCGAGCTTGGTAGTTATACCCACCTTAGATCACATGCCAGCTTCTAAGCGAGACACTGTGACAGGACCAAAATAGATGTCTACTCTCATGTGACATCTCTTCCAGCAATGGAAGATCAAGTGTCCATACTGGGGACAGACCACCATCTGAGGAAGTTACATATAAGACATATGGTGTCATATCCTGGACACCAAGTCTTCCTGACACTCAGACATTACAAAGGCAGCCCAACCAATGGGCTCTGAGCATCTGTGACTTCCTTTCTCCAACATGACTGTTTAGTCCTTCAGTCATCACAGAGGAGGAGGAGGATGAGGGGGGGCAATAAAAGGGGAGGAGGAAGTGGTGGCCGCTAATTCATAAGATGCTTCTCATGGATCATTGCTCCTAGACCACAAAGTACAAACACATAACCCCTGGGCCATCTTTCTCCATTGCCTAACAAATCCCACTGACCAGCTACCTAGGACAAAGGTCATCTACGAGCTTCGGACAAAACAAGTCCTTCAAAAAAGTCCTGGTCCTTACACATCAGTGATGACATCATATGGCCATCTAAACTCTTGATACAGTGTGATGCTCCTGGGTACAGACTCAACAGAATCCACGTCCGAGTACAGTAGAGACAGGTCATCATCCATTCCATATTCACTGAGGTACTGTTCATGATAGCTAAGTTATGAAGCCAGCCCAGACGCCCATCAACAAAATGAGAGATAAAAAACACTATACACACACAGGAGTGTATTCAGCCATAAAGAAAAACAAAACCATGTTATTTACAGGAAAATGAGTGAACCCAGAAATGATTGTGTTAAATAAAAAGAACCAGACTTGGGGGGGGGGGGGAAGGACACGAACAACAGGCATGAAAACAAAAGGCAGGAGACAGGGTACCCACAGGAAACTGGACTAGAAGAAAGGGCAGCTGAGACACAGGGGGGCTGTGCTGTAGATGCATTGATTGCATATCCAAGTGGGCAATAAGAAAACCCACTTCTGTTCAATATTCCATGAAAATAAGATCTAGAAGGGATGGAGGAGCTATGGAATCAACTGGGAGTTGTGGCCCAGTGACTGAGCAGTGAACTCTGGCCAATCCCTGACCATCTGAACAGCAGACATCACCAGCATTTTCCCTATTGGTTGTAGAAGATTTACTTGACTAAACGGAACTAAAAATTCTCTCTTCTGATTCAGTTCTAAACAGAATCTCATTCTAAATGTCAGCTTTTTTTTCTCTCTCCACTTGCCTGCTTGCTTGTCTCTTTCTAACTGGAGACTAAAACTGTTGGGAATATCTGTTTGATTCGGTCCAGGGGATATTTTGGTGTTCGGAGTTCGCTGTCAAAAATACAGGGAACCAATTCTGGTTCTAACTAGTTCAAAAAGTGGTTTGTTTTATTTTTAAAGTGCACAATTTGGTTCTTGGTTTCTAAGTTTGGTTTTCTTTTTGCTTTTTTTTTTTTTAAATGTAACTTGGAAGTTGAGTGCCTGGTTCAGCTTATTTGGGATCTTGGCACTTATTTCCAGTTGAGTCCTGGCTCTGGACCCTGTTGGCTGACGCTGACAATGCAGCTAGCTTGGCTTGCCTTTGCAGGCACTGGCACTGTGAAACAGGGCAGGTGCTATGTTCTTAAACTGGGTGTGCACAGCCAAAGAGAAGCCCGATAATGGCACACAAAATGCTGGCAATAGAAGGCCCCTCTGAGGCCAGGTACCCCAGTGCTCCTCTTTAGAAAGACTAGAGACATAGAGCAGGGAGCCATCTGAGCCAAGATGGCACCACTAAACAGTTAGGAGTCAAAGTGCTGATGTCCTGACTCCTCTACACCTCGCTGGGCTGTTCAGAAGTAACCCTTCAAAGTCACATCTAGACTCTAAAATTGACAATCCGGGGAGCAAAGCAAAATGTTGAAAGGATATTCCTCCCAAACCTCTCTGTATTCCCTAAGCCTTGCCAGGACTTGGAGTGGGAGGGAGAGATGCCCAGATCTCTGCATAGTGATTCAGAAATGCAGTGGGTGTACAGAAAAGCCAGCAGGTATTTAAAAGACCTAAGCCTATAAATTCTACCCCATCACTGTTGCCAAGGCGACGCAGGTGGGCCTGGAGCTGGCTCTCTGGCAGGAAACTCACACCTCCTCACACACAACATTGTTCATGCTGCACACGGCTTCTTATGACATCCCTCCTTCCTAGCCAGATGACCAGAGATCCACTCCTTTTCCTGGATAATGTGGCTCATTTATCCAAATGTCAGCTGGACCAACATGCTCTGGGGGCTGCAAAGAGCCCAAAATGCTATTTCCCCTGAGCCCAGAGATGCTCAGCAGGGAGGAGCCTGTGTGGGTAGAAACTCAGAGATGTCCACAATTCAACACAGGAACTGCAATGCAGTTCACACTGGGTCCTCATCACTGATTCAGCCATTCCTGGCTTATCCAACAAACACAGGGCTGAGAATGTTCTCTCAACAGCCTATGTTTCAGTCGGTAAAAATGTTGTGCAAGGAGTGAGAACTGAGTCCATGCCTTTAATTGCGTGACAGTGTGCCCTGATTCACAACTGAGAGAAGAAAACAGCTGGGCTTTGGCTGTGAGAACCTATCTTCTGACTTCAGCAGGAGAGTGCGGGGAAGAAAGGGCTAAGCCACATTTTGACTCCTATCCCCACAAAGAAATCTGTAATGTATTTCAAATCCCCTCCCTGACTTCGAGGTACACTGAGACACCTTTTGATTCTGAACACAGCTGCTGTTATTAACGACGGCAGCTTGGCCATATGGCACCCATCACCTGGTCCCATCAGGTCCATCATCCATAGACTATTCAACCTATCCTTCCTTCTTCTGACAGTCAAACTTGGCTGCACCCAGAGTGATCTTTCTATTCCCATGGCCATTCACGGTGCTTCATGAATGTGGAAGATGAATCTAGAGGTGTGACCGTTGAAAGCCAGGAGTTAGTCCCTCTAAATTAGCCCAATAAAGCAATTAAAACAGAGATGGTGATCTGTCCCAAATGTTATTGACCGAAGTGCTGGTGCTGAATTAATCATTGCATACACCAACTAATGGGGGCTGAGTCATGTGCGTGGTTTGATCTAGATTCGATCTAGATGCGTGCTTCCATGTGATGTGTAGAGGAGTAAATAGGACAGAGAGAGTCGGCCTCACAAAGAGCAGCAAGTACTGGGAGGGACCTGAAGAAAGCAGCATCTACCCTTAGTCTTCCCCATGCTAGGAGAGAGCCATGTCCCTGGGTGTCTTGGTCTCATCTCTTCTTCCTTGCTCCTGTAGAAAGCTCTGCAGCAATGTTTTGCTCTTCCACCTGAGCTCTGAGGAAGCAGTCAGCATGTCCTGACCATGGTGAGCCTGGGGTAGCTCTATTTTTACCTAGCTGTTGGAACTCTCAGCCACATGAAGAAATGGAATGAGGGACAAAGAATGTGGCCCAATGGTAGACTGCTTTCATAGCAGGTGCAAGGTGCTAGGTAAGACCCCCAGCTTTACAAAAGAAAAGAGCAACAATAAAAAGGGGGATAAGGTAGATTCACTGAGCCAAGAAACGATGCTTGAATGCTGTGTGCTTCTTCGGTGTCTTCAGGGTATGACTCGCAAACGGGCTCAGGAAAATGCCTTTCAAGGGGATAGCAGCTTACATACAAGGTTAGTATATGCAAATGAAAGAAACCACATCACTGTTACATTGGAAGCTTTCTTTCTTAGACCGAACAAGGTTCTGGGTAGCACGTGGGGCTTGAGTTCATGCAGACGCAGTTCTGTCCCTGATGGGAGCTATTTCCTACTACTGGAAAGTGGAGACAGACGTGTCACTACGTCCTCCACTGTGGGCAGATGAAGGACAATGACATTTGTGCTTCTTGCTCATCCCAGGTGCTGAATAAATGCTGATTCTCTTCTTTCTCTTCCTTCTCCCTGAACGGTGGGTATCATTGGTATCCATACTGCCCTAATCATAGTGAAAAAAATTACACAGTGCAGCAAGAGTCCATGAAGAGATATCCTCCCTGACGGACAAGAGTTAAGACCCACCCAGAAAACTGACATGGAGTGATTGTAAAGAAATTAAGATCAACACACACTGACACCTATTTGTACGGAGAGCAGTCGTTTTTCAAATGTCCTACAAAATGCCAATTGTGTTAGATGTATGGCTGTTCTTCCCAACCCCCCCCCTGGGGGGGGGAGAAAAAGAGACAGGGAGGAAGGAGGGAGGGGAGAAGAGAAAGAGATAGAGAGGGAGAGAGAAAGAGGAATAACAAGTCTAGACAGAGACCGTGGAAATTCATTACATCCTGCCTTGTGATTTCATGCACACTGCTCAATGTCCAGTGGGTGCTATTTTACACATACGTGGACATCTAGTTCCAACTGTCAAAACAGGGCACTGTCCCTCAGGACTTAAAGCATGCATGCTTTGTGCTCCTTGAAGAAGGATGTTTCCAGAATTATGAGCTGGTTCCATCAGGCAAGGCCTGTGTGGTCTGTGAGCAGGGTGGCAAAGGAAAACTTCTCAGTCACAGCCTTCTGAAAAATTCCTTCCAGACAGGGGATACACAGGAAGACCTCCAGGCACCAGACATCGGAACCCCATGCATGGAACTATGGGAATCTTCAGTTCACTGGGAGACAGAGAACAAATCTATACGAGAGAGTTTCAACATGAATCATTGTTCCGAGAGGACCTGCAACTCTACTGGGGTTGTGCATCAGGATGGCTTCCTTGCTAGGCAAAAAATAATAATTACCAACCTCAGATGTCAAGGCCAGGGCAGCTTCTACTCAGCCTGCTCCCTCCCTTGCTCCATCAGCTCCAGTTTTCTCACTCAACTGCAAGAAGCTTCTACTACAACCAACCTCAGCCACCCAAACCCATGGTGGACTGGACCACAAAAATCTCCTTTATAAATGATTGAATTTCAGTGGGGTATGGTTGGCTGTGCCAGTAATCCCAGGACTTAGGAGGCTAAGTCAGGAAGATCATGAGTTTAAGGCAGTGTTGAGATACACAACAAGTTCTAGGCTAGCATGGGATATATACTGAGACTTCATCTTGAAGAAGAAGCAAGAAGAAACATAATCCAGGCTTGGTGTTACATCACCTATATAATCTCAGCACTGGGAGGCAGAGGCAGGAGGGTAGAGAGCTCAAGACCACTGGAATACATACTAACTTCTTGAACAAGCTGAAGTAAATAGCAAATCCCAAACCAACCTTGGCACCATATCAGAACCTTGCTTAAAGGGTGGGGTGGGCTGGCGTGAAGCTTAGTACTTACCTTGTAAACAGAAGGACCTGAGTTTGGTCCCCAGAACCCACATTAAAACCATCCAGGCTTGTTAGTACCTACTTGCAATCCTAGAAAGTGTGGGGAAGAACCAGGTAGATCCCTGGGACTCTCTGGCTGGCAAGCCTAGTCTACCTACCTCATGAGTCCCAGGCCAATGAGAGAACCTTTCTCAAAACAAAACAAAACAAACAAAACAAGAAAACAAAGTATTCAGCCTCTGTGGGAAAAGGTGCTTGCTGCCAAGCCTGGCAAGTTGGGTTTGATCCCTGGGACAAACATGATGGAAGAAGATGCAAGTTGTCCTCTGGCCTCCAGATATACATGCATATGCATGCACACACACAAGTAAATAAATGTAATGGCACTTTAAGAACAATAACCATGGTTGTAGTTTTTGGGCCTCCACATGCACACACGCGTGCTGTGGATCTTGTATGCACACATGCATGTGCACACGCACACATGTCTATGAGGCTCTGCTTCCTGTTTTGCTTGCTTCTTTTCTATTCTCTCTCAGAATTCCAACTGTACAATCTGCAGCCGCTTCCAGCATGGAGCCGTCAGCACTGGCAGGGCATCCACCATATTTGGACAATGAATTTAGAAAGCATATGGGGTGACAATGTTCTTTAATGAGGCCCAATCCTGCAGGGACCAGTTCAGTATCACAGCGAAATTAATATGCAGATTAGAACATGTGAAAGCTCTCTGCACACAGTAGTGGGGACCCATAAGGCACCAGACGTTAAACAGGTGCCAGGACTGCATCAACAGAAAAGCCCAAGTGAAGATCTAGACCACAAAGTGGAGAAAATCCTAAATTCACTGAGAGATGGGCGAACTATAAGGTTGCAAAGTGGTCTGCCACAGTGGGGTATTACAGGGGTCTGCAATACTCAAGACAAGACCTTACCATACATCAAGAAAGGCCACGCTGCCAGACTAAGAATCCCAGCAGCCATGTGTGTGGCACCCAGGGGACAGTCAGGGTTCATGAGGAAGAATTCAGTGTCTGGTGATACTATTGAAACTAGTAATGAGGGAGAGAGAAATCAAGGGGGAAACAAGAAAATTTGTTCCCAAATCCAATTCCAGGGGTGGGCAATTCTTTAACAGGGCAAGTTATTTAATCAAGCTAAGAATTTGTTATAGTAATTCAACAGGAAAGTCCACTACAGACAGCCTTTGACGAAGGATGTATGGCCCAGGGAAGTAACTGAATCCGTCACCAGAAGGTCACCCATTTTATATTTTATGGTTTGTAACAATGGATAGGTACAGCTACACAACTTGTGCTGTACTTCAGGACTCCAGGCTCCAAATAGACGATAATAAATGATTGCGACAATAAAATTTTATAAGTGCAAACCTAAGAATATCTTTTTAATGGCTGGTGTGAAATGAGCTGGAAGAAGACCAGAATAATAACACAGAATCGTGGCCAGCACATCGGCATTTGGTTATGGAGAGCCAGCAGACACACCACCCTAGTTCAGTCTACACGTGCCACCATGAACACACTTCAAATCAGTGAAATCAACACCAGGCCACTCCTTCACATAAGGGTGGGAAGTCTGAGGCCAGCAAGATGGCTCAGTGGACAAAATGGCTTGCTGCTCAGGCCTAGCGATCTACGGTCAGAGAGCACCGACTCCCAACCGTTGTCCCTCTGACCTCCCCAGCTACACGGAGGCATGCTTGCACACACACTCTCCCACACATACACACACAAGTAATAATAATTAATAATAAGTGAAATGTTAACGTTTTATTTATTTATTTTTGATGCAAAAGCAAGAGGTTTATTTTCTGGCATGTTGGGGTCAACCCTCAATCAATCAGGCAAGTGACGAGAAGGTGACCCCAAATTTTAACATTTTAAAGAAAAAAAGATGAGCAACTTAAGATGCTCAGAGTTTGCTACCAAAAGGTCAAACTAATAAACTAGCAAGATCAATGAGAGACAGGCGGAAATGACTTGACAAAGTTTCAGCGGCCTCTTTGTGGCAAGGACGCCAAGCTGGAATTCTTACAGCAGAAACAGACCACAGTTCTACTTTTCTTGTAGGAAATCTAGGCTGAAAGACTTCTTTGAAAGTTCTGTCAAGTGTGTGTTATATATGTATGTATGCATGTATGTGTATGTATGCTATATGTATGTACATGCATATATGTAAGTATGTGCATGCTATGTGTATGCACATGAATGTATGTATGTGTGTATATACATAT
>JADRCH010000102.1:7944384-8050778 GCA_019843965.1 Rhynchomys soricoides
TGTGTGTATATACATATGTGTATATGTATGTGTGTGTGTATATATATGCTATGTGTATGTGCATGCATGTCTGTGTGTGTGCATATCTATGTGTACATATGTGCATATATATATATATGCATGTGTGCATGTACATGTTTGTGTATATATGTATACACTGCTGTAAGGGAATAGACTCAACTGCTGTAACCCTTTCTTCAATTCCTCCCTGACTTTCACATATCAGCTGCCTTACAACTCTGAGTAAAACACCAGGAATTATAGAAATAACTGACATCACCCAATTGATAAACCAATACTGTTTATCATATTCTGTTACTGTGTTCTGAAGTCTTCCTAGTAACAAGCGTGCCTCATGTGCTCAGGGCACTGTGGCTGACCAGCCAAATGCCTTCCAACTTACACATTTCCCAAGGAGTCCTACAACTCCACTGTCATGGTTTGAATACGCTTGGCCCAGGGAGTGGCACTATTTGGAGGTGTGGCCTTGTTGGAGTAGGTGTGTCACTGTGGGCGTGGGATTTAAGACCCTGATCCAAGCTGCCTGGAAGCCAGTATTCTGCTAGCAGCCTTCAGATGAAGATGTAGAACTCTCAGCTCCTCCTGCACCATGCCTGCCTGGATGCTGCCATCTTCCTGCCTTGATGATAATGGACTGAACCTCTGAACCTCTTAGCCAGCCCCAATTAAATGTTGTCCTTTATAAGACTTGCCTTGGTCATGGTGTCTGTTCACAGCAGTAAAACCCTAACTAAGACATCCACTAACCCAGAGCCTTTATGCCCTCTTGTCCCTGATGACATGGAGGTTCTCTTGCATTGGTTAGCATCCTTGTTCCTTTAACTGTCACCCCCTGTTCCTGGTGACACAATACTCTGCTCTCTGAGGGCTCTTTTTCTTGGTCCCCTTGGCACTGGCAAGAGTTTGAGGGTTGCACAAGGATCAACATCCCTGTTTGCTCTGTTCTCCTCAGTTCTGGGAGCTTTCTGGGAGTCCTGGGGGAGCAGATGCTTACTTCTCAGTCTCTCCATAGGAACCACCCTACTGCAAGACACATCCATGCAGGAGAGAACTGAAGAATGTGAGGCTGGAAGGTCTGTCCCAGAGCTGCTCCAACCCTGCCATTTGATTGGACGGATCCAGTTGGGTCACATACTGATATATTATGGAAGCCAGAGCTGGGGGAACAGGCTGTTAGCTCCTCAATGAGCAGATTTTTTGCTCTACCTCATTGTCTAAAAGAAAGTGCCAATTACAGGCACAAAAGTCACCAAGCTGATGATGACAGTAATGGATGATTGCGTCTTTTCAAAGAGTGAGAAAGAGCCAAGGAGAAGCTCATGTGAAGGAATGTCTTCAGTATGTAATTAACTGCTGACTTCTTTGGCTGCTCCAGTAATGAACTTGGCAAAAAGCTGCAGAGCAATCTAGCCTGTGGCAGGGGCAAGCAAAGCAGCATAGGTCATCCAGAAGGTTGTTGCGGTTGGGGTCCTGGGCAGGTTCTGTGTCCCTGTCACTAGGAGAGTCTTCACTTTGTCACATTCTGATGAGACAGTGTTGGTGGCAGTAGGGGGTGGGGGTGGGGGGGTCCTTACTGCACGCACTAATCAAACGGAGATCATCATTGCTAGTCACTTTTGGGATCCCCACATCCCTGCCCACAAGAGACCAGGAAGGGTGCCCAGGGCCTTGCTGAGACTATGTCTCCTCTCTCCAAGGGTCTGAAAAATATCTAAGCTCCCCTGAGTAATAAACCTTGGGGACTTGGGTAAGACTCTACCTCCAAACCAGATGCCACCTAAAAAAAAAAAAAAAAGTCAGGGCAGATTATAGACTTTGTCACAAACCGTACACTTTTCAACTAAAAGGAGCCCTAGAGACAAGTAATCAACTCTACTTTTAAACTGGGAAATGGGAGCTCAGAAAGGGGAAGTGACAAGCCTGAGATCACACAGGAGAGCAGAAGATAGAACTGTCAGGTGTTCTCCCCCTGAGGCCTCTGGGAAACACACTTAGCTGGTCACACCTCCTGGGCCTCAGATCTCCATAGCAGAAGAGATCTCTCAGATCTCTGTGAAGGCTCAAGGCTGCTTACTGGACAAGTATGCGAATCTGTAACAAGGGGTGAGGCAAAGCCTATTGTTACCTTTCATTATTAATCAAAGTACAGGGGCCAACAATCAATTTTTCAAAGACACAGGAATATCATTTTCCTGAAAAATAATCTAAAAAGCAGGTTCAGGGTTGAGGATGTAGCTCAGTGATAAAGGGCTAGCCTAGCATACAGGAGCCTTGGATTTCATCCCCAGCACATACACAAATAAAATCAGCATTAATTCAGTTGAATTTAAAGGCAGCTTCATATACAGTGACTGCGGTGTTTACAATACAAGACAGAAGTGACTCCCCCCCAACACAGACACACCCTAAATAAATGTAACTGATTATAGAAGTTCACACTTCTGAGGCCTGCCTGGAGTCCCAGCCCTTCCATTTCACTCTCTCTGTGTTGTTCAGTTCCCCGGGACTGTGGTGATAAAAACAGTGGGACCAGGAAGCATACAGACCACAACAGTATGCATGAGTGCCTCAGCAAGTCCTTCCCACTCTACCTCCAGCATGAGATTTTAAAACTGTGGGTCAGTAGAACCAAAGAGCTAAAAAGAGAAGAGGAGACTAGACAGAGATGGCTTTCGGGACCCAGAGGGAAGGAGGGAGGGACAGACACACACATGTACATACAAGGGGGAAGCAGAGACAGAGACAGAGGGAGGGAGGAAGGGAGAAAAGGAAGGAGGAAGGGAGGGAGGGAGACACATACAGACAGAGAGACAGAGGCAAAGACAAAGACTGAAAGACAGAGGGAGGGAAGGAGAGAGGGAGGGAGGGGGAGAGAGAGAGAGAGAAGAAGGGAGGGAGAGAGAGAGACAGAGGGAGGGAAGGAGAGAGAGAGGAACCACAGAGTACCCAGCAAGGACTCATATAAATATTGAATTAAAAGAGCACATTGCCGAGCCTCAGGAAGTAAAGGTGCTTGGTGCCAAGCCTGATGACCTGAGTTTGACCCCTGGGATCCACAGGGTGGAAGGATAGAATTGACTCCCACAAGATTCCCACAAATGACTCCCAGTACACACACCCTAAATAAACATAACCAATTTTAGAAGTTCACACTTGTGTGGCCTGCCTGGACTTCCAGCTCTTCACTTTCTCTCTCTCTCTGTGCTGTGCGGTTCCAGGGGCTGAGATGACAAAATCCAGTGGGACACAGGAGCATGCCTGTGTGACAGTGAACAACGCCAGGAAACTAGGTAATGTGGAGTGGGTGTGAGACTCCGGGACCCAGATACTCACCTGAGACTTAGGCGCCTCCCTACCCCTGCCGGTTCCCTGGCCTGGAACGTGTGCCACACCTCCCACAATGGGAAAGTGACCTGTGGTCATGTAGCCCCAGGACAGAGTTCTCCATGCTAATGAGGTATCTATAGGCAATAAGGATTTAGCCAATAAGCTTCCCTTTCCCCCAGACACTCCTCCCTGCAAAAGATATTTAATCTCTGGTTCACCCTAAGGAGATGGTATGCATCCATTTGCTGGGATGAACAGTTAATAAACAGGATGGATAAACATGGACGGTCTCTTCTATCAAACCCACCATGGGGAACATGGAAAAGGCCTTCGCTCACAGAGCCACAGCCTAAGTCTCCCGTAGAAGGCCTCTCTATGCTTCCAGGCACGCTAGGGACAATCAATCACCAATGAGCTGAGCCGGACGGAGCTCCCATTTCCCCCAGCCTCGGGCTAGTCACCGTCCTTAGCCCTCCAGCCCCCAACAGTCCTCATCAAAGACTGTGGACCTGGATCCTTCATTCCTGACTCCTCTGTGAGAACACCCCAGCCAAGACCAGATGTCCAGGAGTCAGGGAACCCCAACTTCGGCCTCCCCTATCTTAGACTGTGTTCTCCTACCCTCTGAGGGTGTCGCAGTGCTACCCTAAAGCCCAGCATCCGACAACAATGACAACGCTGGGGGCTCGCAGTCAAGTACTCTCAGCGTTTTGCTTCTCCAGCAGGGTGGAACAAGGACCCACACATGCCCGGGACCCTTGCAGCCTCTGCCATCACACGGCCCCACCCCTACCATCTCTTCTACTCCCTGCCATCAATCAGCTGCCTCTTCGTCTTGCATCCCTGATGGACCATCTTCCTCTTCGGACTCCACAGTCCACACCACCCTCTGCCTCAGCAGTAATGGGGTTACTTAGGCTAGTTGAGACAGGACGGAGTGAAGAGGAGTCAGTACCTACACGAAGACAGTAAAAGATGAACAGCAGGATGTGATGACAGCTGCTCCATCCCAGGCTACCAGTACCAGAACTGTTGGATAGACATCTCAGCATCTGCGCTGATCCAGGTCCCATCACGGAGGTTGCAATTCCTGTGGCGTGACTATTCTCCATGAGCCACGGTTGTCTACCATGATTGTTATTGTTATGGTTGAGATATGGTTTTCCCCCAAGGACTCATTTGCTGGAGTCTTGGTCTGAAGTGTGGTGTTGTTAAGATCCTGAAATTTTATAGGTATGTCCAACCAGGGACCCAGGGCCATGCTCACTATAGGATCGCTGTGAATGGCGCTAAACACAAAATCACAAACTTACTTAGAACCTTCAGGGGCTTTGGAGTGATTTTGTTCTCAAACTCAATTTCATGTTTCTTGAGCATAATTTTTCAGATGATGTCATGTGGCGATGTCTAGAGGTTGGGACTTTAAGAGATGCTGCATTCCATGTGGGAATGAGGTCACCGAAGGCACCGTGCTCAGAAGACACTAATGCTGGTTTCAAAAGTGAGTTAGTTCTCCCTTCTCTGGGTCCTAGCTCACTGTGTGATTTCTTTCACTCACACACTTCTGCTATGTTGTCATCTACCAAGCGGTGACACAGTCTGGGGTGATCTCGGCAGAGCTGAGAGGACAGGATGACCCATCTTAGATTCTCGATATCCAAAATTGTAATCTCCATAAACGTCCTCTCTTTATCAAATGCCGAGCCTCAGGTATCCGCTTAGAGCAGCCACAGAAAGCAGCCTGATGTAACAAGCCTGGCCAGGCACACCACATTGGTCTGGTGGCTGATGGGAGACATCCTAGAAGCACATAGGTCAAAGGACACCTACCAAACAACAACTGAGGCCTCAAGCTGGCCCTCACAAATATCTCATGCCTGAGGGGGCACAGCATTAAACAGCAGTCTTCATTATTCATATTCATAATGCATTATCCATAAATAATAGTCTTCATTATAGGTAGAAAAAAGAGGCCAGGGAAAAGATAATATTTTTTTATTACAGAATCTTCTAGTTCTTAAATAAGGAGTTTATAGTCTCCTTTCTCACTGCAGCCTGTGGAATATACATGGGGACCTGCTTCAGTTGTACAGGAGGCTCTGGAGCCTGTCCTAACAGAGTTCTCAGATCTCTCTTAGCTTTCCAAGGCTGTACCAAATGCCTAAGATAATCCTCTTTAAAATGGAATCGGTTTGCTTTACCTGATAGGTGAGGCAGCCCAGTGTAGTGGGGGTGAGTGACAGAGCAAACCTCTTACCTCATAGCCAGGGCATAAAACAGTGGGAGCAAGGGAGGCAAGGGCTCATTATCTACTTCAAGAACGCGTCCCTGGCCACCTTCAGACCTCCCCTTAAACCCCACATCTTAAAGGATGCTAGGCTTCACACGTGCACTTGTCTGTAAACCAAGCTTCCAATGCAGGCATTTGGAGGACATTTAAGATCCAAATTACAGCAGGACCACAGGTTCCATAACGTGCTGATAGTAGTCTTTGACTGAACTTACAATCTGGCTCTTAGTTCTGATGACCCTGTACCTCAGGGCTGTGGGTCCTTAGTTGATTGCTTTGCCTGACTCTTCATCTGTAATCTCACCCCAGAATCCCAGAACCCCAGTCCCAAAGATCTGCTACCAAATCTTCCTAAAGCCACCTACCCACTTGTCATGGCTTCTACACTTTCCTCCACTATGAATCTTCAGTTCTCATGTCCTCTCCTGTGAGCTTGTTGAGAAGGAATGAGAGAGCCAACATCTGCAGGGTGCCTGCTCTGCACTGGAGATCTGCCTCAATTTCTCAATTCTGCCCACATGAAGCAATTCCAGCCCTAGCTATGACATCAAAAGATGGGGAGGGAGCATGGAGACCAAGACATGGAAATAAAAATAATCTCTAAAAAGAGGCGGCATGGTCGATTTTATACAGTCGTTGCCTTGGTCTGAATTCTCTCTATTGATTTTGTGTGGTCAGAAAAAAAAAAAAAAAATGAAGTGGCCAATCATGGCAGTGGAGGCAGGAGGAACCCAGGTTCAAGGCCAAGCCAGGATGACATTGTTAGCCTTTGTACTAAGGTTTGCATTAAATCTCTGCAGGCTGAAAGTTAGTTTTGTTTTCTTTTGCTTGTCTTTTGTGATGAGCAGACGAGAGGTTGCCACCATCCTTAGAGAGACGACCTGACCCTGTCAGCTCCTTGACTCATCCTTCAGTGGTAAAAACAATGCCAGATTGATGTGCTTTCTCTTTGTGCACATGGTATTACTTGTACTGTCTTCTTTATTATTTAGAGGTTGAACCCAGAGCCTCAGGCAAACCAGATGCCAGGCAAGTGCTCCACCAGTTTTACTGCAGCCTTGACCTACGTTTTCCTTGTCGTTTCGAGGCAAGATCTCCTTAGTTGCCTAGTAGTTATCTGATGAAAGAGACTGGCATATAGATATGACCCTAAGCTGAGTGTGGCCACATATGCCCGTTCTCCAGTTTCTCAAGAGACTGAGGCAGGAAGGTCATTTGAGCTGAGGAGTTTGAAGCCAGCCTAAAAAAACATAGCCTCAAAAATAGATAAACAAATGGACTCCTAGAATCATCTTGGGGGTTGAATTCTTTCACTATCTAGGACACCATTGTTATGGGCCTTCCCTTCACACACACTTGTGAAATGAAGGGGCTAACAGACACCTCATTCTTTTGTTGCACAGAGGCAGCCAGAACTCGTGGTCAGTAGTTTTGTTTTGTTATTGAATTGGAAACACCATGAAGAGGAGTTTAAAATCTAGCACTTTTAAGTCCAAATTCCTCATATACACTTCGAAGGCCAATCTCAGAGATAAATTAGAGAGCTCATTTACCCTCTAGTCCTGACGAAAAGCTATCTGTGAGAGCGCTGTTTTGAGTATTAAATGACAGCCATTAAAACACAGATTAACGTAGGCCATGTCTGGAATGTAAACACCGTACACATACATGCATACATACATGGCTGCATACATACATACATACAGACATATACTGATATGCACATAATACCCTGTATACATACACGCACACAAAACCACACCACACACATGTGCACACACAAAAACACTGCATAAAAAACACACACTGCACACACACACACACAGAGATACATACCTCACTAACATGCACACACACATCTACACACACACACACACACACACACACACAAACACCATACACATACACACATGCACACATGCATGCATGCAGGAATGCTGACTTTCAAGTAGCAGAAAGTGAAATTTTGATAGATCCTGACATTTTAAACTGTGTGAAAGCCAAAGTACTTGTAGAAAGTAATCTGCAGACTATTTTTAATTTACTCACAGACTACTGATGTAAGGAAAACAGTCTCCACTTGACAATAGGCAGAACAGTATTAGATTTTGTGGCACCCTTGCCTGTAGCTTCACTTGAGGCTGCAGTCTGGACTATTCCCACTAAACCCTGCTGCCCTTTCGGGTAGCAGGCACCAGCAGGCACAGCCCAAATCTCAACCTCCAGCTCTGGCATCTCTCCTTCCTGCGTATCTAACTCTCTTTTCCTCTGGAGATGAAATGTTGGCTCGTTATATATATTTTTAATAAAAAAGACAAATTTAAGCTTTCCTCTGTATTTTCAAATAAAATCTTCTAGAACATGGACTCCCCAGGGAACTAGTTACAAATGACTTTTAGTAGCATACGGTTAATGAATTAACCAAAGATAGAACATTGCCGCTCTGTCTGATTTCCTTTCTCTCTCTCCTTTATTGTTTTTTCTTTTACTCCAGAGCACTGTAAATCCAACTTGTCATTTCTTTTTAACTACATTTGCCATAAAACCACTCATTTTACGCGGCTGTGACACGTGTGCCGCCGGTTCACCTTCTGATTAATAAAGCCATTAGCAGCAGCGGGCCTGTTGCTCTCCACACAAAGGCTGGGCTTCGGTTGTCCCTGTAACACTAATGGCTTCTGGAAGGTGATGTGGCACACAGAAGGCTGCCTGCTGGGGCCCGAGGAATGCATTTCCTAATGTACATCGTCGAGATGAATTGATAAATTACGTCAGTCTGGGTTAGTCATCATACAGAAAAATATTGTTAGAGATGAGGAGGGAATGAAAGGTTGGGGGCGGGAGTAATTTGTTTTTCATCATTGATTTATGTTATAGAACTATTCTTGTAGTCAATTACCAAAGCAGAAAATGTCAGGGAAAAAAAAAATATAAAACTCCAAGCAAAGAAGAGCCTTTTACAAAGAGTGACTTGGTAAACAGGCAAGATTGACAGCTCCTTTGAAACCAGCATCCCATGTAGCCAACTGGGACCCATATTTCTGTCTGAATGCCCAGTGTCCTTGGGACTGTGCCAAGTGCAGAACTGGACCCGTGGCCCTGTTACCTTCTTCTTCCTAAAATGCATTTCCTTACCATGTCTTTGAGGAAAACTCAGGGGTTCCGTTAGCAATGAGGGTGGGCTAGGAAGAAAGCCACCGGAGTCCACGGGGTATTGGGAGATACCTACTTTTGGAGATATCAGAAAGCTGAGTTCATTCACAAAGGTGAACCTAGGGCCCTTTGTGATTGCAAAAATAAAAATAAAATTCATATCTATGCACAGAAATTGCAAAAAAAAAAACCCCAAAACAAACAAACAAACAAAAGCCCATAAAACCAAAAAGCAAACAAACATAAAACCAGACTGTTTGGATTTTAATGCTTGCCTTGAAAATCTGCTAAAGGAATGTGATTCTCAGGACAGGATACAGGTTTCCTGACAATTCTTACAATACATCGCCCTTCCATAATTCATCCATTTATCCAGTGAGCATCCTTGCTACATCAGGCTTGGGCCAGGGAAGCAAAGATTCCTGTCTGGGGAGGCTGAAGCATATTAGAGACTGGCTCCAGAGTTAGACAAGCATGCCCATATCAGTACTTATTTGCTAAGTGATTTCCCTTACATTACTTGTGAAGCCAGGTTTAAAGGGAGAATGTTTGTACCTATCTCATGGAACTGTTGTCGGGGCAACATGAAGTAATGGCCACCAAGAAGCTAACAATGGTATCTTCCACTTCATTGCCAGCTATTGGAAGCTGTGGAGACCGTCCCTCTGTAGTAATAAACTTTGATCTGCTTCTCTGATACTGAGAATGAGAACACTCTTTCTCCCTTCCTCTCTCTCTCCCTCCTTCCCTCCCACCCACCCCCATCCCTTGTCTCTCTGGGATTCATAGCACTTACCTACACATCTTTTTTTTTTTTTTTTCAGATTCAAGAAAATAAGCAATTGATAGAGATTGATAAGGCAGCAATATCAATCAATCGAACAATCAACCAATCTGCCCACCCAACCCAGACAAATCCCATTGGGAATCCTGGATGCTTTTTCTTCCTCTGCCCTTCCTCTCACCCCCTCCTTCCCTCACCCCTCTTTTCTCTTTTCCTCTCATTCCCTCTTGTCACCTTCCTTCTCCCCTGCCTCTCTCACTTGCCAAATCCTTGAACTCTTGCAAGATCTGAATATTTGTCTCTCAAAACTCCTATGTTGAGACTCCAACTCTCAAGGAAATGGGATTAGGAAGTATCTTTAGGCAGTGATTAGGTCATAAGGGAAGAACCCTCACAAAGGGGATTAGCACCCTTATAAAGAGAGCCCTAGAGGGACCTTGTGGTGGTTTGAATAAGAATGCCCCCCATAAGGTCACACATCTGAATGCTTAGTCATCAGAAAGTGGCACTACTTGAGAGGGATTAGGAGGTGTGGCCTGGTTGAAGAACATGTACCACTGTGGGTGGGCTCTGAAGTTTCAAAAGCCCAAGCCAGTCCCAGTGTCTCTGTCTTCTTCCTGCCTGTGGATCCTATGTGATATAGAACTCTCAACTTCTCCAGCAACATGTCTGCCTGTGTGGTGCGTGCTGGCTGCCATAATAATAAGAGACTGAACCTCTGAAACTGTACACCAAGTCTCAATAAATGTTTTCTTTTATAAGAGCTGCTGTGGTCATGGTGTTTCTTCACAGAAAAAACAAAACAAAACAACAACAAACAAACAAACAAAACCACTAAGACAGTCCTCTTCCTTACATATGAAGACACAGCAAAAGGCACTTATATACCATAAACTAAGCCCTTGCTTGATCTTGGTTCCCTGTGTCCAATGGTGAGAAATTACTTTCTATACTTTATGAGCCACCCAATTGATAGTATTCTGTTATAGCAGCCGGGGATGTAGGTATGTGGGTATGTGGGTGCTGAAACAGGCTTCCATTTTCCAAAGGGAGAGGGCAACAAATCATACAGTTATGAGTAATCCCTGCCATCCTAATCAAAATGAAAAAAGTGTCAAAAGAAAAGTGAGTGTAATCTGTGAACTCTGATTTCTCAGAGCTTGGAGAAGACTCAAGATACTGCTTACCTCTTTGTCTTTAGGAGAAGGAGGAGGAGGAGAGGAGGAGGAGGAGGAGGAGGAGGAGGAGGAGGAGGAGGAGGAATGTTCTTAACCAGGTAAGCCCAAGAAGGGTAGAGTAGTCCACCCCACATGGCAGGCGGTACAGGGGCTGGATCAGAGATTGGCTGAGTCAGCCTTTCCTCCATGGCTCCGGCTTCACCTGCATCCTACATCTCATAGTGACAAAGCTGAGCACTCATCCCTTAGTCACTGCTGCATCAGATGCACCTGTACCTTCTCGTGATGAAGATGCTCTGGGAGGTTGCTTCCAGTTAAGTTGCTCAGCCTCTGCCCAGGACCAGCTTCATTATGCACACTTGGCTTTTGCTTTCTTTTCTTCCAAACCAACCCCTAACACAACCATGTCTTCATTTATCGCCCATTCACCAGGTGCTAAAATGATATTTGTTGTTTAATTATGCCGACTTGATCATTATATACACACATGAAATCATTACCCTCTGCCTTATAAATATGTGTAATTATTAGATGCCAATTCAAAATTCTTTTTAAAAAATAGAATGGCAGGCAGAGATCCTCAGACACAAAAGCTTGACTTCACACAAACATTTGCTGCTCTTAAGATACATGCACACACACACACACACACACACACACGTGCACATACTCCTTTCCCAGTCCACCCAGAGTGGAATCACAATATATTAATGCCAGAGTCCGAAACAGCAGCTATTTCTGTTAAGATCAATGGCTAAGCAAATGGTTTTCTGTCACCTGGAAGGAGGCTGAATCTTTTCTACCCTCATCTTCCGTTAAAGGGCAAAAGCAGCCCCTTCTGGAACATTCTCTTTCAAAGCCTCACTGAACTCTGGCATACTCCAGAGGGCAAGAATTCATGAATTCCTGCTGGGTACACAGCTGCTGTGATCATTAATCATTCTGCTGTCTGACTCTCCTACACAGGCTATCCTGTGGCGCATACTGGAAGATCCAACAGAGACTGCCCCATACGCTCCATCCCCAAAGCCTCATCAAGGTCCTGAAAAGTCAGCAAGGCCAATGTCCATGTGCTCCATCAGCAGCAAGTGGCCTAGTCAGCATCTTCTCAGCTGTGGGGGCAGCTCTCTAAGGACCTCATGTCCAAGTCCTAGCATGTTTCTCTTCTCACACACTCTTCCTGAATCTCTGCTCTTCCCCTCTCTAGTTGCTTGTGTTAATTGTGCAAATGTTGATTGGAAATTCCAGATCTGAACATTCTTGTCAAACAAATATATATAGTTTTCTGTGATATGTGGAGCTTTCTGCCCATCTCTCCAGTCCTGAGGTCTGCCCCGCTCCTCAATTTGCAGGTCTCATCATCTCAGACTGACCTCAGTCTCTCTAGGAAATCAAACCATTGATTCCTAAGGGAATCAAAGCCTTAAGAATCCTTCCATGTCACCCATACCTACACATACCCCACATACACACACATCTATGTATACAAAACACAAGCACATCAGACGTGTACTACACACCACACAAAACACATATACCACAAACACAACACACCCATTCCACACAGCACACATAGATACTACAGATGCACCAAGAACACCACAAGACACATATCACACACACACACACACAAGCACACATATATGGCATTCATACAGGAAAGTCCCTGTTCTGGTTCCCCTTCAAAGCCTAAGTCAGATGGCTGTCACCTGCATCCTTCCCTGCTTTTTGTTTTTTGTTTTTGTTTTTACTCTACTGAATCTCTTTTCTTTGCTCCCCAACCACCATCCTTCCTTCATAGCTACTTCTAGAATTGTCTGGCCAGCTTCTGAGACCCCCAAGATACACTAAAATATTAAGGTCAATGCCCCAGTACAACCTGGCTTCAATTTTATAGGAATTATCACTCAATGTATTAAATTATAACTCCTTAAGGACCATATTCTCCTGGTATAGGAATTAACTCTACACTTTAATTTTAATTTTAATTTAGATTACTGTGGGACCAATCCAGGTGCGGTGGAGAGAAGCCCCGCCGTGTCTGCCCCGGGTGCTGTGGCTCTGGGAGGGACAGGACACTTGGGAAGTGGCCAAGTTCCTCCACACACAGTCCAACAGGCAGGTCAGGTTGTGGGAAGCCTTTTCGAAGACTTAGCCATGGGGAGGGGAGGGGACCGTGCGGGGGAACGCTGCAGCTGGCTCTGGAGTTTCCAGGCACTGGAAACAAAGGCCGTAGAGGGCAGCTGGCAACCCGCCTCAGGACCCGGTTGGCAGCTTGTGGCACCCGGCTAGCTGCTTCGGCTTGGGTGAATGGGTACCGTCTGGAAGTGCTGAGATACCCCCACGAGAGATTAGAATCGGCTCCTTAATCGAAGGCCAGACCCCTCGCTTCCCACGACGGACCAAGATGAGACAGTGGCAGTCCATAACTCTAAGGCATTTATTGACATCGTGATGAGTGGCGTGGATGAAATTGTACCCCCGAGCCCTCTGGGAGAGGAGAGGCAGATACAGTAACTGGGAAGGGGCGTGGCTAAGTCTCTAGGTGTCTCATTAACCTGGGGATGGCTTGAGGCTGCATGGCCACGCCTCTACCTGAGGAGGGGTGGGTCAGGGGTCTAACAACAGGTCCTACATGACAAACCTTACAGGACAAACCTCACAGGACAGACCTCTCTACAGGAGGCTGTGGGGGGTTGTACTTGACAGGAGCCAAAAGGCCTCCCGGGAGCATTGGCAAAACGCTTTCCGGTAAGAGTTGCCCCACTGGGTCGTCCGGAGTAAAGCCTGTGCTCATCCAAGTGCCAGACTGCCTGTTACAGACCACTGCCTCACAAATCATGATAAGGTTTTGCTTTCATAAAGGATGAATGAACCCTACTCTGTATGTTAGATGACTGCCTTAGGACGCTCTGCCTTAGGACAGCGCGAAAGCCAGTCTGGGGATCAGGGACTTGACTTTCTTTTCTACTCACCTACTTTGTGACCTTGAAAATGTCAAGTCTCTAAGCCTCTCAGCTTTTCACATTAAAAAATAAAAGTATTTTATCCCCTCTCTCGCCCGGTTTCTTATCGCCTCGCCCTATTAAGGTGTAGAGCATTAGAAACCATAGAAGGTGGTACACACCTGGAAGACAAGAGGGCTCCCGTGTTGAGGCTAGCCTGGACAAATCCACAAAAGCCTATCACAAACTAAACAGTAAGAGACAATGGGAGGAGAGAGATGGCTCAGTGGTTGAGCACTTTTGTACCAGGTACATGGCCCTGGTGTAATTGAAGCTCTGTCTTCATTGTTTGGACAGGGAAAGGGTCTAACAGAATCAAGAAGTAGTCTTGGGGTGAGGCAACAACCACAGAGAAGTATCCAAGAACAAGAGGTTGAGATGCAACCCCCCACCCCCAATCCTCAAGATGTCACAGCATCGCTGCACTTCTAGGAAGCTAGTTGGCCAATCTTAGATTTTCAGTATGGATGTAGCTTGCTATCCTTACATCATTTTGTGCTGGGGTATCACTCTATTTGTAGACAGAATCCAAGGTTTTCAAAGAACTTAATTACAACAAATTCCATTGAGACGTAATCTGGAGAAGACACAGGCCTGTCTGCATTGCATAATGAGATAGTTAACAGGCAGGGATGGAGGCTGCCGGTGGGCACACCTCACCCTTGGCTCAGATTCAGCAGGAACAGATCCCTTTTCCTCTACCTCCTCCCCCTACCCACTCCCCCCCCACCACTACCCCCCCCCACCTGCCTTCTCCCTAACAGCAGGACCTCTGAGCCAGATCATCTCCCTAGCCAGTTACCTTCTAACTTCCACAGCTCCCTGGGCCCCCAGCAATCTTGTATGTAGTCTGAGTTTTCCTACATGCTGTGTCCTTAAATTGTCAGCTGCCAGGCTCCTAATCCTAACACTATTAAAATAGATGGCATTAGGGATGTGCTAGCTATGGCTCTGCCCGTTTCTGAACTTCTACCATGTTCCTCACTCTGGCCTATTTCCATACTGCAAATATTCATCCCCATTTATGCCTGTGGTTGGGATGGTAAACTTCTCACCCCTGCCCCGGAAGAACAACCAGAAAAGAGAAATGATCTTGGCTGCGTCCACTTTGGAGCTCAGCTTCCTCGTTAACAAAACAACAACATCAACATGAGATTAAACCATCCCCACTGGTCCTTCCTTAGGTAAGAAAAAGTCTGGCTCAAAGATAGCGATGCCAATGCACTATCACACACACACACACACACACACACACACACACACACGATCACACATTAAAGCTGAAGCTCTGCTCCATCCATGCCTCAAGTACCTGGTGCCTGTTTTATTGATCAGCTCTCCCAGAGGTTTGAAAGCCTCATCCACAGGTATGGGCAAGGGAGAAGTGACGGTCATACTCTACATTTTTTTAAAGAAATAAACCTGTGCTTCAGAACCTAGACACTTGACTGTGCACCAGGGTGTCTTAGAGAAATTATAACCTGCTAGAAATTCAATTATCTAGTAAGAAAGGGACATGGTTGTCCCTTAGAAATAGTGACCACAGATGGATCCAGCTATACCATATGAGTCTAGAAGGCCAGTTGGGAAGAGAGGAGATGTAAGAGTCACTGTGAAGGGATACATCTCAAGAGTCTCCAAGGACAGCAGCTGCCAGGGCTGCACTTGTGTGTGCTAGATCATCAGAGTTCAAAAAACAATGTAATCCTATTTCATGTAGCACCTGCATGCAGCTTCCGTCCCCACTCCATGATCTGTGGATATTCAATCACAATTCAGTTTGCTATTTTATTTCAGTGAATACATGTCAGCATCTACTGTGTCCCAAGCACTGGAGCTATGAAAATGAGGGTGACCTGCAATGCTTTGTCTTAAGGCACCTACCCATCTTCGAGTGGGAAAAGAGATCCCCAATAGGAAAGCTCAGGCCAAGTGAAGCACGTGCCACATCTGGAGTTGTGCTCTCTAACTGAGGAGGGAAAGCAAAAGGTCCCAAACTATTGAGTAATACAGACCCAGTAATACAACCAGATACTAAAAGCATGGGTCAAGGGCAGAGGCGTGCTCTATGTATTGATCAAGGATGGAGATGGTCGAGAGGAATATCAATTAAAAGCCTTACTTGGAAGTGTCCCTGAAACCATGATTGGAAAAAAGGTGGTGGCTGGAAGTTCTCATAAAGACTCTGTCTCAAGCTGTGACACCTGGGCAGAAGCCTCTGTGCTAAACACAGCTGAGAAGTCCGAACCTGGTGTGAAGGCCAAGTTGAACTATTTAAATATCTCTCACAGTCCATTCAGAAGTGATTTTAATATAGTATTTTTATAGACCAATAATAACTCTGTAAGCAGGGAATTGATAGGAAGAGGAGGAGGGGGAGAGGGGTGGGGAGAAGGGGGGTGGAGAGGAGGGAGGAGAGTCTGTAGCTCAGAGACTTTAGGTAAGTGGACTGTAAGCACATCCCCTGAGAGAGCAGAGTCACTTGGCCTGGTGGCACACAGTTCTAATCTCAGCTACTCATGAAAATGTAAGGCCAGCCTAAGCTACAGAGTAAATATATTCTAGGCAATTTAGCAAAAAATTTCCCTCAAATACAAAGTAAGGGGGTCAGGTGGGGGACATGATTAGGTGCCAGTGTGCTTTCACAGCATGAACGAGACCCTATCACTTCAAAAACATAAAGGCTCCAGGTCAGGCCCTGTCGACGGAGTCCACTGCTCGTCACAACAGGCCACACTGTCTTGAAAATGGAATGATCATTATCTGAGCAGAAGAGGACTCATACTAACCCCCAGGAGATGCAGAACAGATGTCTAGGGGAATTTGGGAAGAGGGCCATTCAGTGTTGTGACCTGCTTCAAAGGGTTGCTAGGCCAGGAGGCCAGGGATGTCACCCCATCTGAAGCTGTGTTTCCAGCATACCTGAGAGGGGAAGCTTTCAGAGCCAGCTTAGAGTAAGAAACCTGCACAAGAAATCCTAACCTCGATGGTCACAGAGCCCAGGGAAAAGATTTCTATCAGAGGCTGTTGAAGGAGGCTGTTGAATATCACAAGAACCTTTCCAACCCTCCTGTTCTGGGGGACCCTGGGGTCACCTCGGCAAGAAGTGGGACAGGATGCTCTTTCATGTATCCTCCGCTCTGTTAGAATGTGAGCCCCCACCCCCATCCCAGCCATACTGTTGCTCGGAAGGCTGCCTCAACCCATCGTCTCCTGGGCCACACAATAGCACTTTCTGCCCACAAAGAAACATAATTTACAGGCTACTTTCTCTTTAATCCAAAGAAAAAGGCAGGGTGGTGAGTCTGTGGGCAGAAATCCAATGTTGCAAGGATTTCAACGGATGCAAATTGTTTCCTGGGTAAGGGCTAATGACAGCTAATAGGCCGGTGCTGGGGGCTAGGCAGATGACCTAGCACCAGCTTCCTATTTCTGTTGGCCAAAAGCGCAACTTCCATCTGCTATTTTCATCCTCCTCCCATATTATTGGCGCTGTGACCACAGTTTCACACTCCTACTCCTCCCAAAGGACGTGGGCACGCTATTTTACATAGCAATACAAAAGCATGAGCCTTCCTCTAAGCTACTGGGAAATGAATCAGCACATGCCTGAGCTTCCCAGCCCACCTGAGTGGTCACGTGCGTGCGTGCATGCGTGCGTATGTGCTTGTACTGCCCGGTTTGGTTTGTTCAAAATGGAGTTGCTTTAAATGTATGAACTGGCAATCCACTGAGTAATGGTGAATCACTGCTGGATGTTTTACCTAGGCCTCAGACAGGGAGCTGGCTCCCGCTGTGGTTTTTTGGGGGTCATCTAAATCCATCAGAGATCGCACAGCCCCAGCCCTGCGCTGAAGATGAAGAGCTATCTGGTCAAGCACAAGATCAGCTGTGCACAGAAAGATTGCCAAGCATCAAAAAGGTGTTTCTGAGAGCTGACATCAGCCCCCATGTTGGCAAAGCAGTAAAAAGCTTAGGAGTCGGGTGGCGGAGGAGGGGTGTCCCAAGGACGTAGAAAAGACGCTAAAAATCCTTGTTTGACAAAGCAGGTTTGGGACGGGCAGCAGAACACCACAGCTGCACTGTCTTGGGCTAACTTAAGCTTTCTGTTTCTCCCATGATCCTGTTGCTCTCCCCAGATGCTCTCCCACCTCCAGCCCCGCATATCTCCAGCCCGGCTCTCATTAACCTGCACAACATACCTTTTTCAGGCTTCCTGACTCAATTTCCCCAGCCTCATTCAGTCTGAGTCATAGGATTTAATCACAAAGGCATTATGAAGTTTGTTTCTATTTCTATTCCCTCCGCTCCGCTGTGACCATCTCAGAAGTAATGGGTTCTCACCCATCTTTCTACCTGCTGTTCTCCACACAGGGTTTAATGAATACCTTCTGGATAAATAAGGAGCGGCAACGTACCAAAGAGAGAAAGAAAAATGGAAAGGGGGGAAGAGAAAGCAAAGAAACAGGGAGAGCTTAGCTTTTAGCTCAGCCAGATAATTTCGGAAACCATGTGATACAGGCTGGCTTGTACAGGGAGAGAGCAAAGAGCAATTAACATTTTTAATCTTCCTTGAATACTGTTGATAAGGTTCTACACGTGTGATTGACAAGGAAAACACAAAGACTTGCTAAGAGACTCAAAAAAATGGGTTTTGAATGGAGTGATCTTGTTGCAGATAATAAGCTGCTTGCTGCCCCAGCTGCCTGCCTGCTTTGAGGTGTTGCTTCTCCCTGCTAGTTTTAGTGAATCTAGGGAGAAAGAAAATGGTCGTGCTTCTTACTGCTTTGATCCCCCTCCCCCAGAGAAGCAGGAAGACTTCCCCAGCCAAAGGCTGCTGACTGGCTTTCAAGAGCTTACCTCACCATTGTCCCCAGGACCTGCTCAGACCATTTTAGAGAGATGCCAGGAGAAAGGGGCAGTCAGGTCAAGGCGGAGGAGGCCTACACGGGGGAGGGAGGTACCCTTTCCTAACCTGTCAAGTTTGCCTTTTCCCCAACATCTATAAATCCTGTCACAAACATGAAGACGCTCTGAATAGGCTGTTAAAGTGTCTGAGGAGAAGGAAGATTTCCTACTTCGTTGTTGATAACCAGAAAGCAAGAGTATAGCTGAAAAGGAGGGAGAAGTCACTAGAGAAGATTCGCCAACTCAACTTTCAACTCACACACATCTAGGAGTGTTAGGGAAGGAATGAGTCATTTTAGTTGTCAGCTTGGCCTAGTCCATGGGGTGTCCAGATAGGTGCTCAAACGTTACCTTGGAAGTTGCTGTGAGAATTCACTAATTAAATTAGGTGGATGAGATTAACACCTAGCTCACTGTATTTGTTTTACGTGAGGGAATAGTTTATATGTATATAATATTTTACTGAATTTTGATAATTTCATATATGTATGCAACATATATTGATCATTTACCCCTGACTTTCCCCCTCAAACTCCTCTTAGCCCCAGCACATCCTTCTCCTGACTTCATGACTCTCTCTTCCTCTTTCTCCTCCCCCTCCTATCCTCCTACCCTTCCGTAAGTCATCGAGTCCAATTAGTGATGCCCATATGTAACAGGCGTGGAGCCATCTACTGTAGCATGAGCAACCTACCAGTAGCCACGCACTCAAAGGAATTCACTCTCTCCCCCAGAAGCCACCAACTGCCAATATCTCTTCAGCTAGGATTGGCGCCCAGTGAGTCTCCTCTCTCTGGTTTGGAATTTTTACCGATTTAATCTTGTGTAGACAGGTCTTGGATGAGTAATCACAGCTTCTGTGAGTCCATGAGTAAAGCAGCCATGTCACAGACTCCCTGCCTGTCTTCCAGACCTTACATTCTTTGTGCCCTTTCGTCTGCATGCCCCATAAACCTTGGTGGGGGAATGTGACAAAGATGCTCCACTTGGGGACACTTATTTTCAGGACTTTAATGCTGAATCGGCACTAGTAATGATTTTCCACATTGACCACTCTATACTACAAAGAAGAATTTTCTCTAAGAGTAACACAATTCTATAGGTATAAATGTGACTACTTAGAAAGCAGTTTTATAACAATATCATTTAACAGAATAATACTAGTCCCCCACCAGTATTTATGACTGGCCTCCACCAGGGACTTTTGACCAAGTTTCCACTACCAGGCATGAATAGTGTCCTGTGAATCAAGCCTCAAATCCAATCAGAAGTGATCGCTTACCACCCAGACTGTGATGCCACTCCTTTACTCTGTGCACAGTATTGGTATCGATGAGTATGGTGCTGGGTAAGTTTACCTATCTATTTTCTTTCCCAGCAGCCTGTATGGCACCTTCTAGCACTATGAAAACTAGAACCCAGGGATTAGGTCTCCCAGTCAGTTCGAAATCAACCCAAATAAGTGGGGTCTTCAGCAATAAGGTCTTACCATCTACAGATGGTGGGAAACAGCCTGTACTATTTGGGGACCCTCAAGGGCTTCCCTGGACAGGAACTCACAGGGAGACATCCTCATGCCTGATGCTGAGATTTTCAGCTAATAACTCATATCTTCTGGAAACAGCACTATCCACCCATGCCAAGAACTTCCATTAAAACCCTTAATTTTTTTTTAATTGGCTTATAAAATAATGGCTCTCATAAAATTTTTTCATTCATCCTTACTTTTGGTTTGCTCAGCCTCACCCCCTTTCTCTTTACCTTCTCCCTTGCTTAAACCTTTAACCCAAAATATTCCTCTCTGCTTCTTTTGTGTCACCTCGGTTCAATTCTATCACCCCCTCCCCCATGAAGGTCTCTTCCCCTCCAATCTCATGGGCCCTTTTTGGCTTTCTAACCTCTACACATGCTGTCAGTTAAAGATGCAAGTCGAGAATTTGAAAACTAAGATCCTTCTGTGTGAAGGAATACATGGTGCTTGTCTCTCTGGGTTGTCTTAACACAATGTTTTTCACTTTGTTTTAAGTTTCATCTTTATTTATAGCTGAGTAAAATTCTATTGTCTATGTGAACCACACTTTGATTATCCATTAATCAATGGTGGCTATCTAGGCTGTTTCCATTCCCTGGCTCTTATGAATAGTGCAGCTATGGACATGGGTGAGCGAGTACCTCTGTAGATGGAGGTGGAGTCTGTTAGAGTGTATGCCTACGAGTGGTATAGAGTGTCAAAGGGGAGGTTGATTGTTGTGGTTTTGAGGAACACCCAGACTAATCTCCACAATGGCTGGACTGGTTTGTACTCTTACCTACAGTGCACAGGGATCCCTTTCCCTCACATCCACAAGGGAAACCATTGTCATTTGCTTTCATGATGATGACAATCATCCTGAATGGAGAGAGATGGAATCTTAAAGTAGTTTTCATTTGTATTTCCCTGGTGGCTACAATTGGACACTTTTTATAAAATATTCATTATCCATTTGCATTTTCTGTTTTGAGAACTCTGTTTAGATCCACAGTGTGTGTGTGTGTGTGTGTGTGTGTGTGTGTGTGTGTCTTGTTTTGTTTGTTTCATTGATACTTTGTTTCTTAAGTTCTTTGTATATCCTAGATACTAATCCTCTGTCAGATGTACAGCTGACAAAGAGTCCTTTCCCATTCTGTAGGCTGCCTTTTCATTGAACTGACTGTTTCCTTGCTGTACTCCATTTTAAATTTCATAAGATCCCATTTGTTGTTTACTGACCTTATTTTCTGAGCAACCACAAGCCACTTGAGAACATCCCGTGCCCGTATCTTTAAGTGCACTCACTGTTCTCTTCCTAGAAGTTACAGGATTTCAGTCTTATGCTGAAACTCCAGTTCAAGTGGACCCAATAGCCTCCTCTGGCTTCCACAGACAGCAGGAAGGCACATAGTGCACACAGTTATGCAAGCACAATGCTGTACACAAAAAATAAGAATAAAACATTTTAAATGAACTTGAGAAGCCAAGGCTTGAGATGTCATTCACCTAGCTTAGCATTCACATAGCCCTGAGCTCAACCATCAGCATCAATTAATAGCTAGTTAACTATTATTAACCAGAAAAGACCACAGATATAAAGCTAATTAGATAACCAAATAAATGTTTTCAAATGTGATAAAATACTTCCCAGACAGAACCCAAGGAGAGTCCAGAATCACTGCTCCAGAATCACATGCTTGCCAAAAAGCATGGTATAAAGCTCACCATGAAGGTCAGACAATATCACAAGGAACACTGTCCAGAATGACACTAAGTAATCTCTGGGGTCAACATTATGAAGGTCAAAGGAGTAGGAGACTGACTGAATCTAGAGGCACAGCTCAGGTTAGAGATACATCTCTTTGCCTCAAAGCACAGAGCAGGGACAACTGGAGCTCAGCACTGCTTGTATATCATTGTTGTTGTACGGTGTCTCAGTCTTAATTACCTCATGATGGCAACTACAGTGTGCTTCTACAGAGATGCCCTCATTTGTAGGAAACCTACACCAAAATATTCAGGAATTCTGGGACCTTGTGTTGGCGACTTTAAAATAATTCAGGGGCTATGTCTTTTTACTACACACAGGTGCACAAATACACTCAGAGCTACATGTGTAGCACCCTGTTTATGTAGGAGAATACACCTCTGTTCCTAGGAGATACTTATTGAAGTATTTTGGAGTAAAATGTTACATTGTGAAAAATGCAGGTGAAGACAGCGTTCTCTCTTTTGAACTCCTCTAGGGTTTAAAACATCTCCAAATAAACAAATGGCAAAAAATATAAATGATAAAATTTATAGTATTTGCTAATGGAGAAAAAATTGGATTTGGAGATAGCTCAGTCAATAGAATGCTTTCCTTGCAAGCAAGAGAACTCAAATCTAATTTCCAGAATCTACATTTTAAAAAAAAAAAATCCAGGGTGGTGTCACCTGCTTGTAAGCCCAGGATTGAAGAGATGGAGACAGGCAGGTTCCTAGAGCTTATTGGCTGGTCAGCCCATGAGTAACACCCAAGGTTACCTTCTGACTTTCATACCTATAGGTTCACACATGCATGCGCACAAACATCCATGTGCATGTGTATACACGTTAAGAAAAAGGAAGAAAAAATGAAAACATATAACTTGGGGATTACAATTTTGACGATGTTTCTACCTTGCCTTGGGGTTTCTGTGACATACAGTGACACGTCAGATGCCACCCTTTCAAAACAACAACCAGTGTCTGTACAAACTGGAGAATGAGCTATCTTAACCACATGTTTAGCTTTGCATGAGTTTATTAAGTATATACTAACCCTAAGTAAAAGAATAATACTAAGAGATAGATTATAGGTAAGTAGATAAGTAAATGATAGAGAGATAGATGATAGATAAAATAATAAATAGATATAATGACTGATAGATGATAGATTGACAGACAGATAGATAATAGATGTTAGAGAGAAAGAAAGAAAGAAAGACTATCAAATGCAGTGCTTAAAACACCCAGTAGAAATCTACTGCCCTAATGAGGCTGTCAGCTGAGTTCCCAATACAAGGAATCTCAGGCAAAGCACAGTGTCATTTTAGGTAGGTTTCCAAGTAAAGGAACAAACAGCAACAGATCAGGAGCTTGCAAACACCCAGCAGAAACTGCCTGGGGAAGTTGAGGCAGGCAGTGGGAGGGCCCATTGAGCTTTCTCTCTGGAGCTGAGCTGGCTGGATTCCTGCCTTCTCTCTCACTCAGGCACTTCTATATCAGGAGATCTTCTAGCTGTGCTCAAGAGCACAATACTTTTAACCTTGCGTACCCTTCCCTCCATGTCACAGAGTTGCTGGGGGAAGCTCATACCAGACAAAGGGTGGGGAAAAATGAGGGACAACCTGGCTTCTCTTTCAGAGCCAGCTTCATGGTAAGCTCAAGCAGCATATGACAATTTCCAATATCATGTGCATTCCAACCAGCAGCACAGGAAAACATCTGTCCTGATGTTCTATAAAGCTTTGCTTTATAAGTGCCTACATTTTGTTAAACCTCCTCCTACTCCCATAGAAGTGCTGGGCCTCAGCCAGGCCTGCGGCTCATCCACAGCACACAGAGAACAGCTTATTTCTTCTTGCATCCTCCTGGTGACCAAAGCAAGACATTCCTGGCCACCCACCTATTCGTCCCACAAGATTCTGTCCCTCCTCACTAGTAGAGAGTCACACAGGAGGATAGGTTTTAAAAAAATCAGGTAGGCCCTCTGAGAACCAGTGCTGAGACAAGGCTGCTTGATCTATGAGCACAATGCTTCAGCCTCGAGACTTACCCAAGGCGCACATATACTTGACTTTGAAAAGAAAGTGCCCTGACATTCAGTAGCAGATCTACTGCTATCACAAGACATTGGTGAACATGCACCATCTCACCAAATGCAAACACACCATTGTACTGCCGTGTTGGATCAAGGCTAAAACCAGAGCACTTATCAAAACACAGATAAGACTCAAGCCTTGTTCAAGATGAAAACGGTCTCTCCCCATATCCTGTTCTGGTTCCTGTAAGTAACTATGGCTGCTCCCCCAGCTTAGATTCCCATCTCCCTGAGCATACCCTCTTTAGGAAGATAGACAATTATCATTTCTCAACTGCCTCTCCAGAGCAAAGTGCCACTTTCTTAACTTCTCTCCATGGTTAAAGTCATGCCCAAATTCGGGTCCCTTCTAAAACCTTCTCTGGTGTGTTTCTCACAAGGCCGACTTGTTTAGAGGTGTGTTCCTGGCGAGCTTCGGCTGATGGTACTGGTAATCAGTTTGTTCTAGGCATAAATATTAAGTAAATCAACAGTGCTGGCTTTCTCCATTGCCAGGATCATGATCCATAACATTTTATGACCTCTGCAAACAATCTGCACGTTAGATTTTCTCACTGCACAAGAATCCCCAAGTTAGCCAGCTGATGACAGAGAAACTATAACTGATTGTAAAGCAAGTGACTAGCTAATTTCATAGGCAAATTATGAATTACTATAATATGTTGGACAGAACCCAAAAGTTGGAATTTGTGGGGCCTATAAAGGGTGCAAATACTCTAGATGGCAGAGGGGATGTGGTAGGTTTGTTTGGAAACAGAGGTGGCTGAGAGATAGAGCAACAAATGCCACCAGCCCATGGGTCACTGAACTACACAACTCAGGGTCAACCCTGAGACATCAGACATGTTTCTTCCTATAGATGAATCAGCAGGGCCAGGAGAAAGGCTCCAACTGCCCCCACTTTTGGCTCTGTTCTATATATCTCCTGCCAACTCATACAGAAGACCTGATCCTGGTGATATGGCTATCTTCCAAAGAAATAGGGCAGCCATAGTGGTCAGCACGTTGCCTACCTCGTCACTGTCTCAGCCTGATCTTTGGTACCCAGCCAGCCTCCTCTCAGAAGAGCTTCCAGTTCTTGCCAGCTGCCCTGACCCTCCTATCACCACCACATTCTTTAGGAGTGTTTGGTTCTGTTGATGCCTGTATCTGACCACAGTTTCTCAGCACATGAACACATGTGCTCCTCTCTGACTCTACTCTTTGCTTCTTGGCTGCTGCCAGCAGAGAACCTTCCGCTAAGCCCAGCCTTCCTTGTGTGGCACCTCATCCTCCTATTTAATCTCCATAGCACCTCAGGGCAAGTGGGTCAGCCACAAACTGATGGAAGCCATCTGCAGCTCTCTTCCAAAGGAGGGGTCCTCCAAAAGAAAGCCCTGGAGAACTTCCTTTTCCATTCAGCAGTCACTTCTGAGAAAAAAGAATAAGTAAAACTTACAACTGGAGAAACTAAGACTTTAGGGAGGTGGGAACTGAACTTGGAAATGGTGGAAGTCATTGCTGGCTTTTTTTTTTTTTTCATGAGAAAACTATGGTGCACATGGTTAACGTTTGCTCTCAAGTCTAGAAAGTTTGTCCTTATCTTTTTTAGTTATGTATATTAGTTTATAATCTTGCAAGAAGAAATGTACCTTGTCTTTTCCTTGATCAAACTTTAAAAAAAAAAAGCAAACAAACAAAAAAAAAACTGTGAAATACACAGATCCCATGTGAGGCTCCCACAGAAGGCAGTTCTTTGTGAATTACACCCTTGTCAGTATGGGTTGTGAAATTTCTCCGGAGAGCCATCTCTATAGAGACTGGCGGTACATCAACTCTAACTCAGTGGGATATAAGTGCACACTGAACTCCCAGAACGAAGTGATGGGGGTAGGGAGAAGCACCATACATCACCTTCTCATTCTCCACAGATAGTGTCTGTGCTCCCTTCATCATCTCACACACAAAACAAACAAAGGTGAATCAGTCTCCCAAGCAGGGTGGTTCTGTTTGGCTGCTTGCTTTTCTATAACCTGTGCCATTCACCACAGTTATTCTGTCGCCTAATTGTGCCTGGCCTTGGTGACGTGGTAGGACTCTGCCTCCTATTTCCCTCCAGTGCACTGGACTTTTAGTCTTTGTTCAGATGGATCATTTGTTTGGGAGTATGACAGAAGCATCAGAATCACGCTTTGCCAAGAAAGGGTTGTCCAGCTGGGTTTTGATGTCATGTCTGGACAATATTACAGTTGAGCAGCAGATTCCTTTGACCTTCCTTTGTAACAACTTGAGCAAAATGAGAACCAGGAAGCACAAGGATGAAAGGGGGAACGCAGCAGAGAAAAAAAGAAGAGGGGAGGGGTAGGAGTAACTTCTCCATGCTGACCATAAAACAGGGACAGGGGTCGGCTCTAGCTCACTGAGACAGGTGAAAAGCAAATGGTCAGAGTTCATTCAAGCGATCTCTCTCAGCTCTGAGAATGACTGTCCCAGATCCCTCAGACCAACTGAACTGCAAACCAGCAAAACTGCGGTTTGCTGGTGTGGCAAAAGCAAAAAACAAAATTGCATAGGCTGCCCTAAGTTCTGATTCAGTGTGGCATCTCAGTGTGTGACAATTCGGATAGCCTTCAGATCATTAACAGTGCTCCATGCAGTAGAAACTTCTAGACAGTGAGGAACCAGGAGGGTGGTGACAGCTTAGCATTAAGGAGGCCCACTCTCTGTGACATTGGTCGTGGTGGGTGGGGTGGTAATCCTGCTGCTACTACCACCATTCTTTCACTGGCATCAGACTCCAGCTTCTTTGGCTTCCAATATGGGCCCAGTGACTTCCAGGCATCTTTCAGACCTTCAGCGCCAGACTGGGCTCTTATCTGAAGCATCCATCTTTGTGAACCGAGCATCAATTCTCAGCCTCGCCAGTGTACAGCCAGCGATTGTTGGGCTATTCAGATTCCACCGTGTAAGCCAGGCTAGCACATTCCTTTCTAACACACACACATCCTATCCATTCTGTTCCCCTAGAGAACCCTGCCTAACGCACCAGGGCTCCATTCCCATGCAGGATCTGGGCCGGCAACATAAATCTTAAGGTGTGAATACACACACCTCATCTCCTCTGTGAGTCAGGGGGGAAAAAAAGCAGGAAGCTGGGATTATTTCTGAACTCTTAGCTGGATCCCAACAATGTGTCCTGTTGAGAAATGACATTTAGGGTATATATACTCTCTGCCAGTTGGACACTCTAGCTCCCCGTGTTTCCTCCTCACTGAAAATTCTCTGCCTTTCTTGGCTTTTGTTTTTACCAAGTGAAGTTTTAATTCAGGCGTCCAACGCTTTGCTCTTAGGAGGGGAGTTTTGAACCGATGTCAGGTGTCAGTACAACGTAGTCTACAACACAACAGTAGACCAGGAGATGGGCCAGTGGATGGAGGCAAAGATGAGGAAGTAACTTGAGCAGTTCCAATGCACGGACACTTTGTTGTGAAGGCAAGTGTAGGTGTGAATCCATCTTTTACTTCAACTAGTTGGTTTGCACTGCGTGATTCAGTCTTCTTCCAAATCCCATTGGCAAAATGAATTCTGTTGTTTCTGTCTCCTAAGAAGGTCATGTCCACTCTTAAGCGGACAGGGCTCATGGCTAACTTGTGGCAGTGACTGTAACAGGACATACTTGTTCAATGTTTGTGGTATCTTTCAATTGATAACAGATATATGGGGTAAAAGAAGATTGTATAAATGACACAGACAGAGGTGGAGAGGTCAGTCGTTATTTTCATTACTTATTTGTCAACAGAGGGGCTCGTACGATCCAGGAAGAGCCTCCCATGCTCGATAGGCACAGTGAAATTCAGTCTTCTCTCAAACTGCCAGAATCCAGGAAGGAGCAGAGGAAACACTGAACTAATTTTACACAATACCAGGCAGCCTCTGATAGTAGTCAGTAATTGCCGGATGACCTCACAGGGAGCATGGAGTGAAGCTTGCTATGGAAGACAATTTATTTTACTGAAATAAGAGTAGACCTCATAAAGGAGACAGCGAGGTCCCCCCTTTCCCTTCATAGTTTTTATGGGGGCTCTTTGGATAGATGAGAGAAGCCAATTAATAAGAGAGGCAATTGATGATACAAAAGCATAAACATTTTATTAAATGCATGTACATGTGGGGGATCTTTACAAGCAAATGAAGGGTGAAGGGTGAGGACATGGTCGAAGCATGATGTCTCTGTCCTATTTAGACCACAAAAAAAAAAAAAATGGATGCATGAAACAATGGCATGATTTCAGCTTGAAATCAATATACCAATATGATGCACTTTACACAGTACATTTTAATTCCTTCAAATGCATTAAGGGGAAAAATGGAAGGCTATGGACATAGCTCGATGGTGGAGGACTCACATATCAATGGTGGAGGACTCACATAGCATGAGCCAGGGCTACAGGCTGCACACCCCACACTGTCGGCAGAGGATCGGCATAATTAAGAACAATACATACACAGGTGCCTGGGGCAGGATAAGCCCGGGAGGCTTTGATACGGCCAAAACGGTCATTCACAATTCTATTTCACCAGGTCAGCCTTTGATTTATGACTGTCCCATTCATTTGAAATCTCTGGCTGATAAATTAACTTATCTACTTACATTGTAGCTCTTGGCTGGTTTGCATCCTTTGTGTGGATGGAGAGGGTGGTTTTTTGTTTTGTTTTGTTTTGTTTTTTGCTTTTGTGTTTATGGTTTTGTTCAATACAAAACATGAGCTGTCTGTATCAGGAGAGCCTCTTCTCTCAGCCCTCTCTAGCAGATAGCTCTGCTACCCTGGGGGAGAGGGTGGGGTCAAAATAAGCCATGGTTTACATTCCTGAGATCACGTACTCATGAGAATGGCTTTCTATGGTAACCTGGCATTGGAAAATGTCAAATTACCAATTCTTTAGTTACTGGCAGCTCATGTGAGACGATCACAGAGAACTTGGTTGGGACTAGCAACAGCCAGTGAAATCTATTTAGGTGGTATCAATGCTGAAGGTATAGCGTCAGGTGGCATGCATTAGCAACGCAGTGCCTCAAAATTAAACTGAGGTAAAGGTGTTGGTGTGTGTGTGTGTGTGTGTGTGTGTGTGTGCATATGTGTGTATTTGTGCATGTCTGTGTATTTGTGCATGTGTGTGTATGTATGTGTGTGTATGTGGTGTGTTTGTGCATGTATGTATGTGTGCGCATTTGTGTGTATGTGTGTGTGATTTTGCATGTGTGTATGTATGTGTGTTTGTGCATGTGTGTGTATGTGTCTGTGTTAGTGCATGTGTGTATGTGTATGTGTGTGTTTGTACATGTGTGTACGTGTGTGTGTTTGTGCATGTTTGTACATATGTATGTATGTGCATGTGTGTGTGTAATCCATTCTGGGTCTGTTTTTCATATTTCATTCTTCCAACCCCTGAGGGCCTTTACAAAACCTCTAGTGTTAAATAAGCTTCCAGGGTACCAAGATGCTAGGATAGAGTCACTGCCTGCACTTATGTCACACTCTCTGATTTCTTCCCTGGGGCTCCTTTGGTAAGTATTCGGATGCTAAATGCTCATGATTTTTTAACAAGCAACATATTCTAGAGTTATTTTTATCCTCTCATGTGGTAAGAAAAAAAAACCCACTTCTTTCCTACCCACTCCAAGCAAATGGAAAATGATGGTAGTTGATTTTCAGTTCAGACCCTTGAACTTGTGAAAGGATGTAGGTGGCCTAGGACAGCGGGTACAGGCACGTAGAGACTAAGATAAAGACCATGGAATAAGGAAGGGGTACTGGGATTCAAGATGGGGTTCTTGATTTCTAGATCAGAAGAAGATGCGGAATTAATAGATAGGAAACTAACAACCCAAAACAGTCAATCTTATAACCATGTGTCACATGACAACTCTGTCATATCCTGTGTGTCCAAGGTGTGGATCAGACCGTAGTTTTATCTTAATGTGTCATGAAGACAGTGCCTCAGTCTTATGTTTTAGAGAGCCCTTTTGTCTCCCTGTTGTCTCTTTAAGCTAGCACTGCCATGGCCCACCTCTCCCACTTCCTGAGCCACTGGAGGATTGCTAACCCTCTCCACAGACTCTCCGGCATTTGTACCTCCACCATATAACTTGGCACAGGCAAGCAGCAAGATCCTGTAGGCATTCTCAAGTCCAGGACTCAGCAATCCCAACCAGAGCTCCAGTTCTGTGTCCACGATCTCCATGAGCTTGGGTAAAGCACTCAAATTTCCTCCGTGTTTTCTTCACCATTTATAATCCCTGTTAAGTCAGGGATTCATGAGGACAGTGAGACTTTTTCCAAATGGCTTAGGCCAGGGCCCATCATAAAGCAGTTTGATGTGTGTGAGCTAGCATTTGCCATTATTGTTTTGCAGTCGGTGTTTATGCTTCATCTATAATGATGAACTTTTCCTGCTTGGCTATGGTGGTTTGGCAGAGGCAGCAACTGGAAACTGACCATGGTCTATGGGGATCTCTGGAAACACCATGGCCAAGACAGTGTCGATCAGCATGAGGCAAGAAGGAATTCTGGTTCAACAGGATTCAGTAGCCCACCAGCTACTACTTTGGGTCAGACTTCAAGAGTAGGAGAGCAGGTAGTTTATTATAGGCATATTTAAGCACAGCAATATTTGGAAAAAAAAGTTTACTGGTGATAATTAACTCAACCCCATGTACATAATAAATTATGTAAGTAATGATTACATTGAAAGTCTTTGTAAAATACATATGACATCTTCCATAAAGATGGTCTGGTGGTATGGCCCCCATAGACTCATGTTTGGCCCATAAGGAGAGGCACTATTAGGAGGTGTGGCCTTGTTGGAGCAGGTGTGGCCTTGTTGGAGGAAGTGTGTCACTATGGGGGTGGGTTTTAAGGTCTCCTATGCTCAAGCTATGCCCAATGTGGCACAGTCTCTGCTGCCTGCAGATCCAGATGTAGAATTCTCAGTTCCTCCAGCACCATGTTTGTCATGTTTCCTGCCATGATGTTAATGAACTGAACATCTGAAACTGTAAGCTAGCTCCAAGTAAATGTTTTCCTTTATAAGAGTTGTCATGGTCGTAGTGTCTTTTCACAGAAATAAAACCCAAACTAAGACAGATGGGTTCTGTAGATTTATACATAAACATCTTAAGGAATGGGGAGATGATCTGGTGTGGTCTCAGTTACAGAGATAGCACAAAGGTCAACAGGCTATACACCACCTCTGCTCCCAGTCTTCTGGGCAGAAAACAGATCATACATCTCCTTTGAAGAGGCAACCCTGCGTGTTTATCATTCCTGGTTTCCCTGGTGAGCATAAGAACCTCTGTGCCTCCTACAACTGTGCTTTAGAACTCTACTCTGCAGACTGGCTCAAGCACCAAGTCATTCTGACTGCACCAGCCATGTCCAAATGGAAAAAGCAAGAAACATCATTTTACAGTGAGTGAAAGAAGCCAATGTACATTCTACAGAGAATAATAAACAGAAAAGACACAGCTACCGTTGAACCAGAAAATAAGATCTGAATGTTTTAGCATGCTTTTTCTTAAGATGATAAAGCACTGACCAAAATCAACCTGGGGAGGAACAGGTATATTTGGCTTATAGGTTATAGTTCATCATCAAGAGAAGCCAGAACAGGAGTTTGGGGCATGAGCCTTGAGTAGGAACTGAAGCAGAGACCATGGAGGAACACTGCTTACTGGCTTGCCTTCAGCTTCACAGTCAGCTGCCTTTCTCATACAGACCAGGCCTACCGGCTTAGGGAAGACACTGCTCACAGGGTGATAGTCCTTCCTACAGATTAGTAACCAGGAAAATTCCTCCACAGACACCACAGGCCAATCCGATGGAGGCAAGTCCTCAAGTGAGGTTCCCTGTTCCCAGGTATGTCAAACTCACAACTGAAGCTAACCATTACATTGGAAATGATTCCCAACATACCAAAACAGATCAGACACAGCAAAGCTTGTGGCAATCAACAGTGGAGAAAGTTCAAGAACTGAGAAAAAAAAAATGGATCGCCCTGCCCAGTGGCAATGATGGTCTCAGGCAAACAAGCCAAGCCACCAGAAACCTCGGCATGGTCTATTAAAAGCCCTCAGAAGTTCTTTAATGTCAGGCAGCTGTGGGTACCACAGATTTAGCTAGCTCTAGATATCCAACCTATCTCACTGCATGGAATCTTGAGTTTCATCTAACTTCTCTTCCCAGGTGTTTCTGGGATACCTCCCATCTCCACAAAGAATTCACAGGTGCTCTGTAGTTCGGTTTTCATGTAGCTCAACTCCAAGACCGGCAGACTGACTGTAGACTACACCCTCCTCTTCATCTGTGGTACAGTAGCCTCATCGTGCCAAGTGGTGTCTCCCTCCCCTACCTACCCTACCCCTGTTCATGATCCTGTAGATACACATAGACCTTCAACTGCCCAGAGGGGATCAGTGAAACCGGAAATGGGATTTCTTAGATAAGACTTGACTGAGCCGAGCAGTGGTGGCGCACGCCTTTAATCCCAGCACTTGGGAGGCAGAGGCAGGTGGATTTCTGAGTTTGAGGCTAGCCTGGCCTACAGAGGGAGTTCCAGGACAGCCAGGGCTACACAGAGAAACCCTGTCTCAAAAAACCAGAAGAAAAAAAAAAAAAAAAAGACTTGACTAACAGTGTTGAAGATAAAAGAGATACAGGAGACACTACCATAATTCAAATGCCAGACCAGCCTTCTGTGGGCCCCTCCCTGCTGAATTTACAATCCTGTATGGTCCTCCAAGAAGATAAGGGTGCTCTCAATCCTGTATGGTCCTCCAGGAAGATAAGGGTGCTCTTCCTTTTTCTGTATCTCCCTCCATTTCCTTTTGCATAGAACCTGAGTCTGGGTAATTAATAAAGAAATACTTTCTATTTGGTTCACAGTCCTGAAGGTCCAAGGAGGATGGTTCTGACAGCTGCCCAGCTTCTGATAAATTTGCTTGTTGTGGAAAGTCAAAAGACATTACATGGGAGGATGCTTCTTCCAGATGGCCCCAATATTACCCATGAAGGCTCTGTCCTGAAGACCTAAACACTTCCCATTAAAGCCATACCTCCCAGCCCTGCTGCTTGAGGGGAAAAAAAAAAGATTTGACAAAACTCTTGGTAGGGACATGCCAGGTTCAAATCTTAACATTCTCCTGTCAAAGATTCACACAGAAAAGTCCAGATTTGCCTCAGCCACACCTCAAGAGGAGACACCTTCCACTGTGACTGCCTCCAGGTCAACCCTCAGCAGTAGCTACCTGCCAGAGCATAGACTTAACTTGAGGCCCACCCGGAGTCTTCAGAAGCAATCACACGCCCATCAAAAGGAAATTGATGCTTTCTTGTGAAAGCATCTTTTAAAAACATTCTCCAAGTTCCTGCTCATCAAGGTTTCAAAATCTTAGAACCTGGCTTTATGCTGGACACAGTTTGAGAGAGAGAGAGGGAGAGGGAGAGAGAGAGAGAGAGAAAGAGAGAGAGAGAGACTGCTCTATAATTGAAATCACTTAAGAAGCAAAGAAAAAGCACTTCAAAAGATGCAGCTCTCCATCAGCAAGCTCTAGATTACCATCCTACGAAGGGCAGTCAGCCACGTGGGCACAAACCCCACAACAGAGTGCCCTATTCTTTGTTTCTAGACTTTCCCACCCTCCATGGCAGAGCTGTTCTATTCTTGAGGATGCTTTGTGCCTTCCATAATTGCCTCTGAGAGCTGATGACTCAGTGAGTCCCATGTCTTCGTTCCCTCCTTTTCTTGCGCCAGCTGAAGTTAGTCAGTATAATGTGACACTATAATCTCTGGGACATCAGAGAGAAAAAGCTTAAATTTTATTGTTATTATTTTTTTTTTTACTTAACCTTGGAAAAGAACTGAGATGTATGAGTACTTTCTGCAATTTCAAGCTCACTCTAGAACCTAGAGTGTAAATGCTTCCTGGGTTTCAAGCCTGTAGTAAGCAGCACAATCCTCACTGATAGAGAACATGTAGTTATAGATTCGTGCGTGCGTGTGTGTGTGTGTGTGTGTGTGTGTGTGTGTGTATGTGTGTGTGTGTACCAGTGCGCATGCGTGTGCATCTGTGTCCATGTATGTGTGGGTCAAGGTCCGAATTAGGGGTCTTCCTCTATCCCTCTCCACCTTATTTTCTTGATCAAGGTCTCTCACTGAACTTGAAGCTCACCAAGTTGGCTAGACTGGGTGAGCAGTGAGCCCCTGGTATCTGCCTTTATCTCACCTCAAGGCCGGTTTAACAAACATGTGTTGTCACGCCCAACTTTTATGTGAGTGCTGGAGATCCAACCTCAGGTTCTCATGTCTGAGCAACAAGTACTTTGCCATCTCTCCAGTTCATCTACGGAGATGTTCTCCCCCAGAAGCTGATCAGGAAGCAGGCCAAACATCACTCACAAGTAGCTCCCTAGAGTTCACTTTAGTCTGTGGACTAGCTGTGATGACATCTATCTTAGCATGGTCCACCCCTCTCTCTGCCTGTAGGGCTTTGGTGTTCTCTGATGAAAGCAGACAGTGTTTCTCCAGGAGCACACAGAGCCCTCAGGACTAGAGTGGGGAGTGGGAGGGAGAATTCCAGAGCACCCAGAGTCCTGGAATCCTGAAAGATGAACAGGTCCAGGTATGAGAGAGAGAGGAAAATTAAAAGGCATTACAATGTACATGAAAATTTAAAAAAAAAAAAAAATTTGTCTCAGTCACTTAATTTGGAGAATTAACCTCGACATCATCATTTAACAAGCTGAGTATCATAGTTGATACTCCTGTTCTTCAGCAAAGATCCACAAAGCCTCACTAGTAGCTGCTTGGGAGCTGGGTGCCAGGCAGTAAGAGAAATCAGCTTGAGTTACTGGCTTGCTGAGAGAGTGAACAGGATAAGCTGGAGTCACCAACGTTCTCTCACTGGCTCCTGCCAACATGCTCCGCCTCCAAACCCAGGTCCCATCCAGCAAGCTCTTTGAGCAATAGAATTTTGTAAACCAGATTGGTAACAAAACGACACCCCACTGTGACGTCTATGGCCATATGAGCAGACAATGTTCCAAAGTGTAGAGTTGAGCATTCTGGGAGAAGCTAGGCAGGAAGCAGCCACCAAGAGCCAGTGTGGGAGCAGCATCTGTACTCTGGCTCAGCTGCCCCATCTGCTTCTGCAGCCCAGCTTCCTGCCCATCCACAATGGAAACACCACATGTGAACAAGAGCACACACAGAGAGAGACCAGGTCTGGAGGGACCAGCACTTAATTCATTTTGTTCCAGAGCAAGTAAGTAAGCCAATCTAATTCCATAGATCGGGGTGGGAAGTGGGCGTCTATTAAAGCATGCCCAGCCCCACCCCGCCACAGCAATGCCTGCATTCAGCCAAAGCCCTGGGCAAAAAGTAGTGAGACTTATAAAAGACTGATCAGCAGGCCCAAGAGCAGGGGGCAGTGTGGCCCATAATTGTGAAAAACGAACTGTAAAGCCATGTTTGCCAAGGAGCAGAAGTCTCCTTTGTTCTAAAGTAGCATTCCGTGTTTAGTTAAAAGACAGACCCGTGACCCTTAATAATGCCTAGTGGGTCACTTTGTGCCTCTAATAGGACCCACGCCTCTTTGGCTCATTTTAAATTACTACCAAGCAGTGTGTAGGTTGGGACTTCATCAAGGAAAGAAAAGCAATCTGAGAGGAAAAGCTATTCCTTAGCATCAAAGGGAAAAGAGTGGAGGCAGCTCCTTTAATGCAATCTGAGATGGAATCTGGCTCAGCAGAGATGGGGCAAAAATAGCTTCTCCTCTGGACCAGGTGCTTGAGTTCCACTTTACAGCAAGTCCACAGGGCCTGACCTTGGGATAACTGGGACACACATGACATCTCAGTATGAGGCACCCCTTGTATCACTAAAAGGGTGTGGACTTTAACAAGATATCAAATAAGGGTACAGCCAGGACAGCAGGGAGCATGGTCGTTTGATTGGTGTGTTTTTAATCACACTCTTTCCCCAATGATAATAAAGCTGACAGAAAGGTGTGTTCTTAGTCTGGGTTACAACTCTGACAGGGTAACAACTGTCTACTAGGACATTGGCTGTATGTTCAGCCTCCGGATATGGCTGAAACTGGATGGCACACACTTAGTTATAAAAAGATGAGTGCCTCAAAGATACCCCCTGGTATAAGGGTTTATGGAGCTCTACTTGTACATCCAGACATAAACGTATTAAACAAGACCCTCCAGACTGTCAGTTCTTTCTTTAGTGGTCCACCAGCAGATCCCATGATGGTTTCTCTTCCCAGCTTAGTACAAGGCTCAGAAAACGACTCCACAATACCGTAAGTTTCAGGTTTGTAAAGACCTCACAGGGAATCCAGAACGTTCCATCAGATACACCATAGTAAACATTTTTAATCTATCTTGAATATTTCATTTCTGTCCAGTTTCCCATTCAAGTCTCTTGCCTTGAAGCTTTTGTCCCCATGATCCTAGTCTCTCTGCCCCCAAATCCAACTCTGAGCCTCTCTGACCCACCCTTTCTTTCGAGTGCTACCTACAAAGACCTCTTTGCCTGTAGGTTCTCAACCTGTGGGTTGAGACTTGTATGAATGACCCTTTCACGGGGGCTGCCTAAGACCATCAGAAAGCACAGATATTTACATTAAAACTTATAACAGTAGAAAATTACAGTTATGAAGTAGCAACAAAATAATTTTATGGTTGGGAGTTATCACAACATGAGGGATTGGGTTAAAGGGTTGCAGCGTTGGGGCAGTTGAGACCCACTGCTATAGAGCCATACACCAGAGTTCCTGGGTGTTGGATCTACTTGCTGTTGGAAACAAGGGTAATACACAACAAGAATTTGTGCTTTCAAACGTATCAAGGACATTGAACTAGAATCCAAGAATAACATCAGATAAAACAACAGCTCACAGAACGGGAGATGGCTCAACCATTAAGAACATTTACTGCCTTTTCAGAGAGTTCAGTTCCCAGAACACAAATCCTTTAGCCTCTGCAGACATACATACACACAGATCATTTAAAATAATAATAATAGATTATTCTTTTAAAAACCCAGCTCATAGCTAACCCTGTATCTTGCCCACTGTAATGTATGTCACAGATGCAGGGCAAGGTCTGGAGAGCTTTTCTTTTAGAGTCTTCTTTAGTGATGCTGCAGAGTCCAGGACCACACCCATATGTGTCTCTAGGTGACTCTCATTGCTACAAAAACATCTAGAACTATATTCTCTGTGCTCTTGCTCCCTGTACAAAATTCAGCCCAGAATCCTTAGGGTTTTGGTTTGCTTTGTTCAATAAGTTCATGTTCACTTTGACCTATTTGAAATCCCATCAAGATATGAAATGTGATAGTTCTTTTATTTTTTTCTTTTTTTGGCCTGTAAAATTCTTAATACTAGTTACAAGTGCCAACTAATTCATGCTTAAGAGGTGAAATAGCCTGACTGTCCAGCATTCCTCAAGCTATCCAGGAATCAATGGGCTGGCTCATTTCTAATTGAGCCACATGTACCCCCTGTTCTGTTTCTAACACTTTCTCTACAGTTTTGTTTTTAATGAAGGCTGTAGTTAGGCTCTGGCCAATAAGAGCATCTACTCAGCACAGAGCCCTCAGAACTACACTGCCACCACATCAATTACAAGGCTTATGTCTCTCCTGTGCTCAGTAGTAAGGCAGAAGCTCAGAGTTCAGGCAGAAATCACAATATCAGAGCTGAGGAGAATCCCCAAGTCAATCCAGATGCTCCTTCGTGTTACAGTGGTGGCATTTCAGAGTGTTGAGGGTCTTGTTGCTTGATCTAATTAGACATCAGAGTTACTGAAGAGACTTAAGGAGAAGTGATGACTTGGTCAAGACCATGTGCCTTCCATGGCCAGAGAAATATCTGAGCCCAGAGGGCAGCTCAGGGTAGGAAACTCACTTACCATTTGCTGTATGAACACCTGCCAGGTGGTGCATTGGGGATGCCTTGGGGCTAGAAAGACCCACTCTGACGAGTTAGAAGCCAGAATAAATACCTTCTCTTCCAGGATCATTGAATAACCAACAAATCTGTTTTCCCCAAACCATTCTTTTCTGGCAATGTCCCAAATAATACCTCAGAAACTATAGGAAGAGAGGAGAGACCCGGCAGGAAAGCCCCTGCGAGATCCCAGCCTAGAAACCGGAAGAGAGTTAGTAAAGCAGAAGCAGTACTCCTCAGGACATAAAACACTCCTGACACCGTGCAGGGTGTCCTCTAGGTTGGCTCATTTAATTCACAGAACCCAAGGAACCCTTATTATCTGCCCCCACAACCCCTTCTTCCAAGGCATGAGTTCCACAGCCCGTCTCCAGCAAACATCCTAATCCCTTCATGTTCTACATTACCTGGAGGGGTGAACTAGCCTCCTCTAAAGCCTGTGGGACATGGGAGATGGCTGAGGCTGCTGCCTTTCTTGTCTGATTCGATGTATGTAGAAGGAAGGTCCAGAACCTGACCTCAAGTGTCTCTTGTCTCCTTAGCTCATTTCAGACATTTTACATGCTGGAATCACAACCACACACACACATGGCCATCAAGTCAAACGTCAGAGCCACTGTAGTGTGAAATAGCAGGAAATCTCTCTTTTCTCTGACAGAAGCTTTAAAAATATCAGAGCTAAACTTAGCCTTCCCTCACCATGGGGTTCTGAGAGGTTTCCTTGTAAACTGAAATTCCAACAAACGGACTAAACTGTGAGATCATGGAGACCTTACACCTTGACAGACCCATGACTCAGCCAATGGGTATTTTCGGACCTGCAGGAAGAATCCATCTCATTCTTCCCTCTGGTTGACAAACTACTTCCTTGAAACATGTCACTAGAATGGAAACCTTGGCTTATGAATGGAATAGCTCTTGGCCTCTCCAGTGGATAGCCTTGTCTTCCCAGTCACACAAATCTGGGAGACGAGCAATCAGCCATCAACAGGATTAATAGCACCAAAACTCTGTTTAAGGGCGTATGGTTTACCATAGAGAGAAAAGCTAGACTGCATATAATGTAGATAGCCTGGGAGAACAATCTGGAAGCCTGTGTCCTTTCTGGAAAAGACCTTGTGGATGCAATTAAGAAACTCAAGGTGAAATAATCCTGCTGTCCTGGTTGGCTGTAAACTCATCAGTACTGCTCTTACAGGAGTAGAACAAAAACAGAGGATACAGACAAGAGAAAGCCATGAAAGGAAGAGACAGAAACTGGAGTGAAATGGTTACAGGTCACGGAACACTGGAAGTCATCATTAGCTAGAAGGTACAGGGATTACCATGCCTACCAGCTTGAGATGGGGTAGGGTCCTGCTCACATCAAAGACAGACTTCTGCCCTCCAGGACTGTGAGAAGACACATTTTCATGTTCTAAGCCACAAAGCTTGCAGTAATTACTCCAGCCAAACTACAACATGAATGTAATCAGAGCCCAGCTCTACTGCTTTGATGATGTATGTTAGACTCCATACGATGAAATGAGGACCACTGATGTCTTTGAAGGTAGAGATGAAGTATCGAAGGCTTCAGGCTTTAGCCACACCTGGCTCACCTCCACACAAGCCCCACCAAAGCCACCTCTCTAGTATAGAGGTCTTGGTGCCATAGAATACCTGAAGAGGTTATGGAAAACACTGCACAATCCCTTCTTTCCATCCACCTTAACACAGATTCCAGGGTTTGAACTCACATCGCTAGGTTTGTACTGCAAGCTCCTTTTCCCAGTGAACCGCTTTGTTGTTCCAACTACCAGGCCATGACCTTTAAAGGAGTCATTCTCCATTTGTTCTCCCAAGGCTTCCTGAACAGCCCAAACACTACCTCGAGCCTGCTCTTCCTACAACTTGAGAACCAGAGTCCTATTCTGCCCTTCATGTCCATTCTATCCTGCTTTCTCGGTGTTCCTCCAGTTTAACTGCAACTTCAAAACAGCAAGAGGCTCAATAATCATCCTGAATGGTTCCCACTCCTTCTTACCTGTTCTTACTTCTTCCTAGAAATAACAAGAGCTAGTCTGCCCTCTGGTTGCTGCTGCTGTCCCACGCCAACAGTTCCAAACTGTCCGTCTTTGAAAGTTTTCCTGATTTGTTCTATGGAAAAGTCATTAGTATTTGCTTCCCTTTATGTACAGGAACCAAATGTCACCTCTTCAGAGGTGTCTATCATGACTAAGCCATCTGAAATACCGCCCTCAGCCCCACAGCTGTTCCCTCAGATGCTGCATCTTCTTTGTGTTATTATCACTGTCTGATACACATTACCTGTTCATCACGTTTGTGTCCTCCTTTCTCACAAAACAGAAGTTCTGAAGTGTGATCTGTGTGTCCCCCTTATCTATAACTGAACTTTCCAAATTATTCATGGTTCAGTATGAAGTAGAAATTGCTGGAAATAAACAATTCGTGAGTTGTAAGTTGCAAATCATTCCGAATAGCAGGATGAAATCCTGCATCACCTTGCTCCATCTCACGCAGGATGTCACCCCAAAACATGAATAATCCCTTCATACAGTGTATCCACACTCCCTGTTTGTCACTACTAGCCAAGGGTGTTATCAGTTATACTGCTGATAGATGGCAAACAGGTTCTTGAACTCAGCAGAGTCTTGTGATACATCCCAGATAGGTAAGAGGAACAGCTATGGTCTACCAGAGTAGTCATTTAATAAACCTTTGTTGAATGCATTTCAAATGATGATTTATAAGTAATCAAATCAATATGGTAGACACCCCCTCTATCTGTGCCTTCCAGGTTGGTAGCCATAGCCAGACATGGCTATTGAGCACCTAAAATCACATTAGTTTAATTGTGCTGTGCTATAAATAACAAATACACACCATATTTAGAAGACTTAGAGGAAAATGGAATGTCAGAGATCTTATAAATAATTTCTGCGTTAGCTGAGCTTGGTGATACATGCCTATATGCTAGTACTTATGAAGTAGAGGTATAAATTATATAGGCATGCCTTTCACTAGAGAAATAGAATCTGCAGTTCAGTCGGTGGCAAGCCATCTCCACCATCAAGAAGACACACATAAATAGACTGACTGCTTCCTAATAAATCTGCATAAAATTGTGAGCTAGTGCTGCTATTGGCTTTATTTCTGCTCCTAGAATTGATCTTTGGCTTAATTACCCAGCACATTATAAACTATCCCAGCAAGAGTATTATGCTTTCATCTTCCTATATCCATTGTCAGGTCTAGAGTCCTGTCACATCCTTTATCACCTTTTAGGACAAGTGGCAAATCAACCAGGAGCCTTCGCCTCTGTCATAGCACCTTCAAGGCAAAGACAAAGAGAATTGACTCAGCCTTAAAATGTCAAATGAATCACAATGCCACGATGATTTATATCTACTTCAGAAAGCTGTGAATTGGTCCTCCTCAGTTGGCCTGTCTCTGACCTTCCTAGCATCTGAGGCTACATTATTAACTTGAGATGGGAACCCATTTTCCTGGTCAGCAACCTACTAGGATGGGAGGGTCTTTGAAACTTGAAGTGAGCCTCCAACTTCTTGACCAGGAAATGTCCAAGAAAGGTAAGAGAAGCCTGGCCAAAGAACATTTGGAGGGAATCTCTTGGAGGTGGAGGTGAGGAAGAAGGAAGGATTGACCGGAAGAGCAGATGAGTTTATGAACATTGCCTGTGTCAATCACAGTTTCTTACATGCTTAACTTCGACCATCGTGGGAAGTGCAATGGACTATTTGGGAGAGCCAGGTGTTCTTGGGAGGTGATGGGGCATTAGAGGTGGGGTGTCCACTGGAAGGAAGTTAGACGACTGGGGGCATGCACCTAGGGGATTTCTGGGAGTTTTGTCTCTTAGTTTAACATCTGGGGGTAAAGACATCCTCCACCACAGATCCCACCACCATGAGATATACTGCTGCCACAGGCCCCAAAGCAACCAGGGCAAATGACCTACCCTGAAACCCTTCTTTGTTTTTAGTTGATTTTCTCAAGTATTTTATCACAGCATCAGAAATTGACTAGTAAACTCACCTCGGTGAGGAAAGCCCAGGACACATGCTTATTAAAAGGCTGAATCTATTAATAATCATAAGGACATGAACTGCTTCCCTTCTGGTCCTCCCACTCTACCACATCAACAGGAGTTCTTATAACGACAGGGTGTAGAGTGGAAAGAACTGCCTACTTCAGGCTTCACTTCATACATCTCTAGGGAAAACAAAAAACAAAAACAGGGGGTGGGGAACTACAGGACATCAGAGCTCTGACACCAGAGCAAACAGGGTAGCCTGACCCCTAGCCAGGTAAATAAAAAGCCTCATATTTATCAACCTCAGTACCTTCCAACACAAATGCATCAGGGGCAGCTATGAAGAAAAATGACATGACACAAAAGGCAAAAACATTAATAAATAAAATAAAATATACAGATGGAACAACCATAGCAAACATTTAAATCCATATTCAGTGTGGTGTGCATTCAGATTATGACTGTGAATTTTAAAAACTTTAATTAATATGCTAAGGGGAAAATGAACAGCATACAGGAAGGCTAAGTAAAAAAGCACTCACATGGGGGGGGGGGATCTAAATTGTTTATTTGTTTTTAGAGACAGGATTTCACTGTGTAGCCCTGGCTGTCCTGGAACTTGCTCTGTAGACCAGGATGGCCTTGAACTCAGGGATCTGCCTGGATCTGCCTCCTGAGTACTGAGATTAAAGGCATGAGCCGCCACCACCTGGCTAATAAAAACACTATTTAAGATGTCTTAGCTAGGGTTTTACTGCTATCAACAGACACCATGACCAAGGCAACTCTTATAAAGGACAACATTTAATTGAGGCTGTCTTACAGATTCAGAGGTTCAGCCCAGTTTTTTCAAGGCAGGAACATGGCAACATCCAGGCAGGCATGGTACAGGAGGAGCTGAGAGTTCTACATCTTCATCTGAAGGCTGCTAGCAGAATACTCACTTCCAGGCAGCTAGGAGTAGGATCTTAAAACCCACACCCACAGTGGCACACCTACTCCAACAAGGCCACACCTCCAAATAGTGCCACACTCTGGGCCAAGCACATACAAACTGTCACGTAAGAAAAAAGAAAAACCTTACAAAAGTGACAGCAAGCTATCTGAAGTCTGTGGAGACAAAAGAAAAGAGAAGATGCCAAGCAATCATGGCTGACAAGTATACCAAACCACAGGTCCAAGAAGCTCAGGGAACACCCAGGCAGTGTAAATACCAAAATACCTATGCCTAGGCATAACATATTCAAATTGCAAAATGGAATAAACAGATAGCATTAGTTATGTGGGAAGAATGGAGTTGTGTATGAAGGAAAAGTGGTAGGAACACGCTCAGACTTCTCTTCGGAAACTGTACACACAAAGATAAAAGTGAAGCAAAATATTTATGATGCGAGAAGGAAAAGACTACCAACCTAGAATTCTATATCCAGCAAAACTATCAAAACATCATATGGTACTCCATAGTTGAGCATGATTTTGCACTGCTAGGAACTGAATCCAGAGTCTTCACACATGCTAAGCAACTACTTCACCACTAAGCTACATCCCCACCATAACATGCACAATATGTTTGTATGTGTGTGTATACATAAATGTGTGAACATATATCATATATAACTGAGATATATACCAGTTAAGATTAATTTAATTTTAAAAAAACATTAGGGGGTGGCTGGAGAGATAGCTCAGCAATTAAGAGCATTAGCTGATCTTCCAGAGGATCCAGGTTCAAGTCCCAGCACCTAGTTGGCAGCTCACAACTGTCTATGACTCTAGTTCCAGAAGATCTGACATCCTCATACAGACAGACATGCAGGCAAAACACCAATGCACATAAAATAGGAATAAGTAAATTATTAAAATCTTTAAAAATAATAGGAAGGAATAAAGAAAGTTATGCCTTGTTAACATTAATTAAAATACATCTAGAGTACTACTTCAACTTTAGACAAAGGAGATTTCAGAACAAAAATAACCATCAGAGACAAGGAAGCACTATATTAATACCAAAGAGGTTGATTCTACAAGAAGGCATAACAGTCCTTAATTTATGCACCTAAAAGCAAAGTGTCAAAATACAGTAGAACTGAAACCAAGGCAAAAGCTGGGAGAGCTGCATGGAATAACAGATGAGCCAACTCTGACAGATGAAGACTTCAAGACTCTGCTGTCAGTAATTGACAGGTCCAGTAAGCAGGAAATCATTAAGGACATACTTGAAGTGAGTAGCACCATCAATCAGGTAGAAATAATTAACATCTTAGACTATTATATCCAACAACAGAATCCACACTCTTCTCAGACTCACTTGAAATGGGTTACTCATCAAGAGAAATCATATTTGGATCTTCAAATACACCTTAAGGTGTAGAGACTAGAAACCATGTAAAGTATGATATCAGGCCAGAATTCCTTTAGCACCTTAGCAACTGGGCAACACACTTCTGAAGAACACATAAACGGTGACCGTGTTTAAGTCCTTGTCATATTACCTTTTTAAAAATGAGAGAGAGGGGGGACATCATTTCAGAGCACATGATACTTGAAATACATAAATATGTTACATTTATAATATATTAATGTATGTTTACATATAATACATGAAATATATATATATATATATTTCAACCCAAATAGGTACAATATATATGTATGTGTGAGTATATGCACATTGTGTGTGTATGTGAATATACCAAAAAAAAAAAACAAAAAACCCTTACTTTGATAATCTAGGTGAACCTTGAAGGATATAATCTGACAAAGATTACATGAAGACAAAGAATCTGAGCAGTTGCATTTGTACTGAATTGATATTGAATCAACAATCATTTGTCTTCCAAAACAGAAATTTCAGAATCAGATGGGTTTTCCTAGGGCAAAGCTGATCTATTGCCATCCGATTGTGCTGACTCCTGAAATTTCCCCAAATATTGGAAACACAACTGCATTTTTACTCTTCCCCATAATAAAATTTATATCTATTAACATGTTGAATTCAGTAGTGAGTCAAAAGAATTGCACAGCATGTCCATGTGGATCGAGCCCAGGAATATAAGCTGGCTCATTGTTCAAATATCAATTAATGTGGTCCATTATATCAATACACTAAAGGAGAGAGAAATCACATGATTGTGTTAACAGTTGAAGAAAACTCATTCAATACAAAATAACACCTATTCATAATGAAAGCTTTCACAAAACTATGAATAAACAGGAAGTACCTCAACTTGGTTTTTTTAAAAAAAAAAAAACACTAAGAATTAAAGCCAACATCTAACACGATAATAATAGTAATAAACTAGAAACTTTACCATTCAAATTAAGAACATGGAAGGCTATTCACTCCCACCATTCAACATCACCCTGGAAGTCCTCACTAATGCAGAAAGACTAGAAGGAAAACCAAGAGAATATATACTACGAAGTAATAAGTAAAAGTCTCTGTGTTCAAATGGCATAGATTATGCAGGAACTTCCCCAAACAAAGAGTAAAATCATGGAGGTGCAGACTATCAGGCAGTCACACATGTGGTTATTGTAAAAGTTGGTTACCTTCCTATACACCAGCAGTGGACAAACGAAACCAAACACAGTGTGATGTTAGAACCAAGTAAGCAAGCAAGAGAATTGGTGATGAATGTAGTCAAACATGCCCAAGATCTATATGGGGACACTGTAACATTCTGATGAAAGAAATCTAGGTTCTAAACAACCAGAAGAAATTCCACACACAAAGACAGAAAGTCAGAGATGTAAGTTCTCCCCGAATATGTATCTATAGTCAGTGAAAATACTATCAAGCAATTTCACAAATCAACGTATAAATTCTAAAATTTATGTGGAGAGGCAAAGCCAGCACAGTGCTGAGAGCAAAGAACACAGCAGAAGAACGGGCGTTACCAGCCTCAACACTTGATACAAAGCTACAGCCATTAATAGTGTGGAGCAGTGAAGGGACAAACATACAGATCAACCGAGCAGAATGGAAAACCCAGAAGTAGACTCACACACCATGACCCTATCTTTGACCAAGGAACAAAGTTTTAGTGGAGAAAGCATAGCTATTATTTTCTTTTCCTTTTTTTTTTTTTTTTTTTGACAAATGTTACTGGATCAATTGGACATCTAATATATATACAAAAAATAGATACTGACTTCAAAGTGACCCAACCCATGCACCTATAACTGTACAAAAGCACAGGAGAAGATATAGGTGACCTCGAGTTTCCTAATAAATTTTTAGATGCGCCATATAATTATGTTTAAAAACGAATAAGTTGGTCTTTCTTCAAACCTGCTCTATAGACACATTCCCAGGAAAACCACTCTGAGAAACTAAACACTGAGAAAATTATTCCAAAACAAATATTTAATTAAGGGGTCATCAAAAATATACAGATACTTCTTAAAAGATGACCATAAGAGAATAGCAACTGTGGTGGTTTGAATAGGAATGGCCCCCACAGGCTCATAGATTTGAATGCCTAGTCATTGGGGAGTGGCACTATTTGAGAGGGATTTGGAGGTGTGGCCTTGTTGGAGTAGATGTGTCCCTGGGGGTTGGCTTTGGGATTTCAAAAGCTTAAGTCAGGCATGGTGTCTCTCTTTTCCTGCTACCTGTAGATCTGGATGTAGTACTCTTAACCCCTCCGGCATACTATGATACCTGCCCGCATGCTGCCATGCCCCTCACTGTGATGATAAGGGACTAAACCTCTGAACTATAAGCTAGCCCCACTTAAATGTTTTCCTTTATAAGAGTTACTGTGGTCATGGTGTCTCTTCACAGCAATGGAACACAAACTGAAGACAACAACAATCTAATGTAAAAATAAACAAAATATCTAAACGGACAGTACACACACACTATCCAGGCAGCAAATAAGCCCATAAAGAGAAATTCCACATGACACATTATAGAGTAATACACACCTACTGAGTAGTCAAAAGCCAAAGCACAAATAGCACTAAGTTCGAGTGAGCATGTGACATCAGAGAACCCTTTGAGTGCAAACCAGTAGTCTGTGAATGTTTTACAAAATGTACTCCTCTGTAGCAGACAGATAAAAAGACCGAGTATAAGAGCCAGAAGACAGGGAGGAGTACTGTAGACCGCTGTCTTCCAGGCAGGACATGGCTGTTACACCCTTGAACTCGCAGCAGCTGTACCTGCATAACATTGGACCAACCGACAGTCCATCATAGAAGGGGGCGGGGCTTGTGAGGTCCCACTCCCCCCTGAGGAACTATTGACTGTTAATAGTTCTGGGGGAAGGGAGAGTGATGTAGCCAGTGGTAAGTTGTTCGTGCTTTATTAAATACCCCATATCCTTGCTCATGCAGCAAACCTAATTCAACTGAGTGGGGAACGAACACACTCACAATTACACACGCATGCACGCACGCACGCATGCACATACACACACACATGAACACACGTAAGCACTAGCAACATGGAGATATAAATGAGAGAACTTGGGAAGAAGAAGGAATTCATCAAGAGGGAGAGGGGATATGAGAAAGTAATTGAGATGAATATTATCAAAATTCATTACATACATATATGAAATTGTCAAAAAGTAATTGATACAAAAAAACAAACCAAACTTATGCAATCCAGCAGTCAAACTCTTTGGAATTCACTCAAGTGAGCTGAAACTATATCCACACTAAAACCCACACACAAATATTTATAGCATCTTTATTCATAATTGGCAAAACTTAGAAGCAACCAATATATCTTTCAGCAGCTGAATCAACAGTATGACACATCCATACAATATGTGAATTTTAAGGACTTCTTTTCTTGGAGCCCCAAGCAGACTCTAAGTACCAGGTAGCCTTGGGTACCAGGTTGATAAGGTCAGCCCCGACACAAATTCCTTTTCTTCACACTTTGTATGTGTACTCTCCTTGGCCCCCAAGAAAAGCACTTGCGTTTGGCCCAGGTCTCTCCCCTCCCGCTCCCAACCTCCCTCTCTGACTCTTCTTCATCTTCTCTCCTCTCTCCCTCCCCTCTTTCACTCTTCCCTCTGTGTTCATCTCTCCCCCTCCTTCTCCATCTTCTCTCTGCCCCCTCCTTTTGGTTTTCCTTCCTCCCTTCATCTTTCTCTCCCTCTGTCTCCAACTCCCTCTCCTCTCCTGACTTCTTTCCCTCCACATCTGCTTGGGTAAGACTATTCATTAGCAGTTCCTCCTACATACCTCCCCCGGACCGTGTCATACCTCCCTTTGCAGAACCTGCTATTAATAGCCTTCAGTTTCACAGAGCTCTTGGAGTATAATTCCTACATCAGTAGAAACGGTACTTAAAGACTTCATAGGGAAGATGTATTGTATTTGTTATATGCAATAATAAGGAATATTACTCAGTAATAAAAAATGATTAGACCACAAAAAGATGCAAAGGAATCTTAACTTCATAATGCTAAGTCTGAGAAGTCGACATACTGTGTTAATACAACTATATAACATTCTGGAGAAAGGTAACTATGAAGACAAAGGATGGGTCATGGCAAAGAGTTTAGGAAAGGAGTGGAATGTGTGAAGTGGGGGAATTGGGGACAATAAACCAGAGATCCCACACTGGTGATTACATGGCATTTACCAAACTTGATAACACACACAGTAGCAGTGTATTCCTAATGTAAAGATAGCCTTCACTCAGTAATAATGTGCGGGTATTGGTTCATTCACAGAATGGAATGCATCCAGAAAACAGACAAGATAATATAATATAATACAAGATATTTAAAGTGGAGAAATTGGAGTAGGGGTAGATTTACAAGTTCACAGTTATAAGGAAAAATATAAAAAGGTCCAACTATAAATTAGTCATAAGAGACATAGCTTGAATGGATCTAAAACATGTCATCCCCAAAACCATGGCTATACTAAGATGAGACAAAGTGGACCTCAAGGCATGTAATGTCCTCAGAGATAATCATGGTCATTCTAAATGACAGTTCATCAAGAACACCAAACAACCATCAGTCATGTGTTCCTCATGACAGACTTCAGACACACAAACATAATTAACAGAACTCATGGGAGAAGTAACCAATCCACATATTCGGTGTCTTCTCTCTCCATGGATAGGTAGAACCACAAGACAAAATGCAACAAGAATCCAGAGGATCAGAACAGCTACCTCAAACTACTTGGGTGTTACCGACATTTGTAGGACACTAAACCAACAGCTGCATCATACAAATTCTTCTCAGGCACACAGAGAACATTCACCAAGTTAGACCACATACCAGATCAGAAAGCAAGCCTTGAAACATTTAAAAATGTGCCAAGGATGTGCTCACACTATGTACTGACTGCTTTATGTTAGAAAACAACAGAGACAGGGCTGGACCTCCAATTACTTGTGTATTAAGCAAAATACTCCTAAATAATCATGGATCCAAGGAGATATCACTCATGATGTTAGAAAAAATTCTACCTGATTGATAATCATTTTAAAAATGAATTTAAAGGGAAATTAGAGATTGATATGTTTATATTAAAAAATAAATTTTAAAAATTATGTACATGAGTTTCCATTTTAAGAACAGAAAAAACGGGTGTGTTGGTACACACTGGCAAGCAGATCTCTGTGAGTTCAAGGCCAGCCTGGTCTACACAGTGAGTTTCAGGTCAACCAGGGATATATAGTAAGACCCTGTCTCAAAACAAAACAAAGGAAGCTAAAAAAATAATTAAGAATAAATTGAGTTCAATGTAAGAAGAAATAATGGAGAACGGAAATCAATGAAATAAAGACTCAGCTGACAAAGAGGTAGTTGAGAAGTTGCCACTGTCTTTGAGAGCCTGAGGGAACTAAATGTGATGCTGAATTCTGGATGGGATCCTGACACAGAAAGCAGAGAGGTTGGAGAAAAGCTACAGAAATATGAAGATGTTGATGTTCATGCATATAATAAGAATGTAAATTGTCAATAATAGGGTATTGGGAATTCTGTGAGATACTTGCAATGTATGTCTAAATCAAAATGCATAGTTGAGTTCTTGCTCTGTCAGAATGAGGACCAGAGTTTGAATCCCAGGATTCCTGGGTGTGACTGTCCATGCTTGTGACTTCACCATTGCAGGGCAGAAGCAGTCAGACAAGGGGAGCTGGATGGTCAGCTAGGCTATCCATAGCAGTGAGCTTCCAATTCACTGAGAGAGGCTGCCTTGAGGAAATAAGGTGGAGAATGACAGGGATGACAGCTGACATCTTCCTCTGGCCTCCACATGTGCACATGTGCACAATGGGTACACCCGTATGATCACATGCATGGTGCACACACAAATACCGCATGTGCCGCACATAACCATAAAGTTCTTGTGGGTGAGGGAGATGGCTCATCGAGTAAGAGTACCTGGTAAATAAACATGAGAACACGAGTTTGACTCCATAACACCCACATTAAAAGCTGCATGTATCAGCGCACATGCCTGTGACACCCAGTGCTGTCTTAGGTGGAAACAAGAGAATCCCTTCAGTGTGTTGGCTGCTAGACCAGCTGCAGGTGTGCTGAGATAGACCTGTCTCCAGAGAATAAGGCAAAAAACTGATAGAAGAGAGCCCAAGCCCGCTCCTGGCCTCTGTTCAGACTTTCAGAAACCACAGTGAGTAAGGCAAAGATCGTCAGAGTAAGCAGTGTGGGTTTTCTTCTATAAACTATTTGCCTTCACTTGCTCTTGCTTTAGGTCTTTGAGCAGAGGATAATATAGAGAATACCCTACGATCAGCATCACCAGTACCACACTTTGAAAATACGTCCATGTGGCCTGGGTTCTCAATTACAAAGCAACTGACCATGAGAAAGGCCAATTGGTGTTCTTAAAGCAACCATGAACCATCTCTAGGAATGGGCCTGGGAAGTTAAGCCAAGTGAGTAAAAGCTGTTACTTTCAACTATGGAATAGGACTGTCCTCCGTCTTCCATGGGAAAGCTAACTCAAAGAGAAAAGAATCAAAACTCGGAATCATTGTTGTGGTCAACAGCTAAGTCAGAAATATCCTAAAATGAAATCCTTCCCCACACAATGGTAACCAAGGCCATGGCTACTGGAAAGAGGGAAGGGGATAGTTAAAAGAAGCTCTAAGGAACAGATGGTCATCTCTACTGTCTTTCTCCTTCTCTTCTCTCTTTTCTACACTTACCCACCTACCCGTCCAATCACAGATACACCACACACACACACACACACACACACACACACACACACACACACACGCAGACACACACACTTCATGAGCTTCCTTCTCTCTGCCAGCACTGACAGCTAATCTACCGATAGAGAAATCTGTCTTCTTTCCATTTCAGGTTGCTCACTGATAATCCACCCACTGGCATGAGTATAAACAGACACATAAATTAATAATGATTTCAGTATAACAGACAAGATCTGGCTCACAGTCTGGTGATGGCGAGCTGTGGTAATAAGTAAGCCTGGAAGCAGCCCAGAAGACGGGCTTCAGAACCAGGATGCTCTTCCCCCAAAGGCATAGCTCCTGGCCAGCTGAAGAGTAGAGTCAGGTCAATCTGGGAAGAATTGCTCATGGGTGACTGCCTCTACCTCTTTAAAGAAGCAAAGAAAAGACATGGCAGACTAGAAACAGGCAAAGGCCAATCTACACAGAGACTCAGAATGTCAGCCCCAGAGGAAAACAAAGATTCTAAGAGGAAGACAGACTAACCCAGCTTGCTTCAGACGATACCAGTTTTAACAAGGAAATGCCCAGGTCTCAGAAATCTTTCAGTCCAAAGCAAACAGGACAGTTGGCTGTTAAAGTTTGGGATTCCCCTTGCATAACAGGAATGGAAGATAAACAGGATCTACTCTAATATGTATGCAATGCAGAACCTCAGCCCCAGAACCTGTCCATCCTCCTGAATCAGAGGAAAAGGCCGCCTGGAGTCCACTGCCATGGTAAAGTTCTGAGAGAATGTTATCACTGGATCAATAAGTGATGGGATTTTCCCTGCCAGCACTGAGGTTATAGACACATGAGCAATCACACCTGACTTGTTACAAGGATGCTGGGATCTGAACTCTGGTCCTTGAGGTTGTGTGCACTCAAAACTCCCAAGGAAACCTTCTGAAGGGCTCTGAGGAAGAGTAAGCCCTGCCTCCCTTCCAGCTTCTGGTAGTTGCTAGACATCCTAGGCATCTGTCAGTTTGCAGAGGCATCCCTCCACCTCTGCTTCCCTCACAGCACGTTTTGTTTCTATGCCTAAGCCTTTGTAACTCTTTTTTTTTACAGCAACTACTTAATGTAGCTTAAGCTACACTAGATTTTTAACTAATTGCAACCTGCAATGAAACTATTAATATCTCCAAATAACAGTTATTTTCTGAAGTTTGGTGAAGGCCATGAACTTTAGTTGGGGGAACAGAACTCAACGCAGTATGTTGCCTACAGAGCATTTTAGAGTTTACTCCTTAGGCCAGCATCAGTAACCTCAATCCCCAGCCTCTGGAGCTCCTTAAAGATCTCCAGGTAATTTTAATTTGTAGGCAAGTTTGAGGACCATTCTGAGGACATTACATGCACTGTCCCATTCATCCTCAGTGTAAATTCTTAAGCCACCATTAGCGACCCTACTTTGGAGATAAAAACTCTGAGACCTGAAAAAGTCAAACAAACTTGGCTAATTTGCATAGGTAGTTTATTAGTTAGCATTGCATACCTGAGAAAACAAGTAAAAGAGAATTATTTTACCTCATGGTTCCTAAGATTTCAGTCTGTTTTGGCCAGGATGGTGTCTCAAAATGGCTCACATCATGGAGGACAAGACAGAATGGCATCATAGGAAGGAAGAAAGGCAAGTGGCCATCAAGTATAAGCCCCCAGTGACACATTTCCTCCAAATGGACTTTAGCTCCCACATTTCCACCACCTTCTAGCAGCTGTAGAATTTTAATCCAATACAGAGTAAACCTTCCACTGGGTAGAACTCTCAAGATCTATCAATCTCTAGAAACACCCCCATAGACACATTCAGGGTTGTGCTTTACAAAAGCCTTACGCACTTCTTGATCAATCAAGTTGAGACCAGCCATCACTAGTAATGGTCATAAGGTGGGAAGCAGGGTTGGATGGAGACATTTGGACACATAACCCATAGCTTGACCCATAGCTGAGCTTTCTATAGCTCTGATGGAAGGCACCCCTCCCCCCTCAGCAACTGGCACTGGTTTTCTTTGGGAAGCCACTTCTTTTCTGGCTTTGATCCTAGCCACACTGTCCCACCCCACCCCCCACCCCCCACACCTCCCATTCCTGGCTTGGCTCCTCCATCTGGCTCCGTTCTTGGGAATCAGAAGACAAAATTTTTTCTTCGTCGCCACTTCCAACCCTCCATGCAGCTGAGGCTTTTAATAGTAACTTCCGTGATTGGACAAAAAGAAAAAGAAAAAGAGCCCCTTGCATCCACAATGGTAAAAGTAGCTCAAATCCAAAGACACTTCCACAGCCCTGACTTATAGACAAGAAAACCTCTAGGAGAGACCTGGGCCCTCCAAAGACCTCCCAGCATGTGGGTTGGTTGCAACTCACAAAGGTGCCTTCCCAGTACCACACCACTGGTGGGGGGCCAGACCAGGCTAGCTCCTCTTGATCCTGCTGCTTTTGAATGGCTCAGACAGCTTAACTGCTATTTTCAGAATCAGAGCAGCACTGCCTAGGGTCTGCCAACAAAGGTAAGGTCACAGTTATGTCACTCTGTCCCTTAAAATATGTGCAGAGAGAAACTGAAACACTCCTGCAACGTAGCAACCTAAAAGACAGACTATGCAGCTGCCTATGGCGGTTGGATCTTGGCTGTCAGTTTGACTGCACCTGGAGTCAACTAAATCCAAGCTGCTGGGCACTCCTTCGAGGGAATGTTATAATCAATTATCTGAAGCAGGAAAATCCATCCTAAATCTGGGTCACAAAGTCCTGCCATGGTACTCTGTCCGTGAGCACAGGACCAGGCGATGATAAACTAAGACCGGCAGAGCTGGAAGCATGGTCTAGAGAGTAGAGCTGAAGTTTGAAGTAATGGAAGTGAGGTTATTTTGTTCGTAAAGCTTTTAATTCTGTGCCTCTGTGCCCACTGTGTGTCTGTCTGTCTGTCTGTCTCTGAGACTTCAAGGTACACAGAGCAGAGCATGATCCTCATCAAGTGACTGGAGCCCCATGAACTTCAAGGTCTTTGAACTCATAGTTTTCACAGTGATAAAATTCTATAGCCCTTACTTTTCACACTGCTCAGCAAAATATACAGAAGCAGCTTCAGGAAGGGAAGGGTTATTCTGGCTCATGGTGTAAGAAGTGAAACAGACCATCATGACAGGGAAGGCATGGCGGTGGAGCGTGAGTAGGTAGATCACATCATATCTGCAGTGGAGATGACAATTGGGGTCTGCTCATTTAATCGAGGATAATCTCGCCACTCCAAAACTCTTAACCTAAATCACTTTGACAAAAGTCCTGTTTCTTTCCCTTGAGCTTCAACATGGGTTCTAAGAATTGGGACTCAGACATAATGTCTTGGAGGCCATTATTCAGCCAACTACATACCGCAGCATCTCAGCATCATTTCATGCGTGGACCATGACTCTCCTGGGCTCCAGGTGACTCTGTGATCAGTGGGTGGAGGGATCCCTCCTCTGTGCTGTTTTCATCCCATACCCCACAGTCTGTACCAAGGTCCCTCTTAAAATTAGAGCTAGTTCAGCCTGCAAGGAGCTTGGGAGGACCTCCATTGGCTCCTTTCAAATGAGAAGGCACTTGAAGCATAAGAAATGCCTTTAACTGTTGTCTGTGACGGTTCGGAGGAAGCTAGATTTCTCAAGAGAAGCCATTTTCATGATGCCACGCCCAACACTGCCAATGCTGTCCTATCAGCTCACCAACCCTCTTCTTCCAGATATTTCCATTCTTCTTTGTCTGTGTCGGGGTAAGTACTTCATCTTCAAAACTGATGCCCACATCGTTACTTTTAAAGGCAGTCTTCTGGCTGAGTTTAACGCTAACCCTTGTTTTCTTCATATTCTCCCAGAATTCCTATATTTAGGTTGAAACTGCTTAATCCCACTTGCCGTTTTGTAACCTTTGAACTATATAAATGTTGTGCTGTATCTGTGAATACAATTTCGAAGTTTATATGTCTTTAATATTCTATACATCCTATTCCAAGCTATTTAGCCTCTAATAGACCTTTTTTTTTTTTGATGTGTGACAACTAACTCTCTCTCTCTCATGCATACACACACACACACACACACACACACCATTGATGTTTTCTAAATGCTGTTGATGAACTCCATCCTGTGAACTATAATACAGCCTGTGATTGATCTATCTGGACAGAGATCGTCAGTCGTGTGTGTTTCTCCTGAGTTTCTGAATGTGTTGATGTCACCTTAGACTGCTCAAAGCACCCAGAGATGTCTGTGTGCCTGAAAAGTGGAGACTTATTCAGGATGAATGCAAAGAGAATGGCAGGAGTAATAATTAGTTTATGACACTTGAAAATTAAAATTAGACTATGGTGCCAGTCATCCCTGAAAACATACTAAATGTGTGTGTGTGTGTGTGTGTGTGTGTGTGTGTAAGAGAAAGAGAGGGAGAGAGAGAGAGAGAGAGGGAGAGAGGGGAAAAAGAGGCCATGAATTTGAGGGTGAGCGGAGAGGTGTACATGGGGAGGTTGGGGGGAGGGAAGGGAGAAATGCTGGAATTCAATGATAATGTCAAAATTTTTAAAAAGAAACCTGGACTTATGCCACAAAACATTACCCTTGAAGCCAGGCGATTGTCCTGGATTCACAATTCCAGCTAGGTATGGTGGCACCTGCTGTACTCCGGAAGCTGAGGCAGGATGATCACAAGCTCGTGGCCGTTCGGGCTATGCAGCGAGACCTCATCCAAGATAAGCGCTATCGTGGCCCTCTTCTTTCTTCTTCTTCCCTTTAGTCAGCAAGGATTGCCAGGGTAGGGCTTAGCTATAGAGCATGTCCCTGAAGGACTGAGGACTGAAGGGAGACCACACGGATACACAAAAATCCTACCGACATTTACACTGCATGCCCGGCTAGATGGCTTTCTACTACTCTGATAAAATGCCTGAGCTAAGCACCTCAAGGTTTGTGTTAGCTCACAGGTCCGGAAGGTTCAGACTGTGGTCAGTTGGTCTTATTGTCATTCAGTTGCCGTGAGGCAGAAGACCATGGCACATAGCACATGGTAGAGCAGACTGCTCACCTCATAAGAGAGAGGAGACTGTTTCCTCAATATTCCCTCAAGGGCACCTCCCCAGTGACCTAACTTCCTCTCACCCAACTCCACCTTTTAAAGGTCCACCCCCTTCCAACAGTGCCATAGGCTAGCAACACAGTCTTTGAGAGACGTTTAAACCACACATTGAAGCAGGAAGGTCCCGTGGGAAAAGCAGCTCATTATATAGGGAGTGAAAGGAAGTCTCCTCTCTTCCCACCTTAGATGACAAGGAAAGAAAGGGAGCCTCATAGAGGCGTGTGTTCATTTCCATCCCTGAGTTTTGTACCAGGCCTAATGGAGTACAGGAAGACATTATCTCTGCTACCTATGGAGACTTCTGGAAAAGGATGGCTGACATATGCCAACCAAGAGCCAGGCTGATCAGCTTGGCAAAGCAGAAAGAGATGGACAGATACCCTGTGCTTTCTCTTTTCCAAGTCATCTCCTCACCTGGCACTGATGGTAAAAATCCAGGACCTGTCTAGATCAGCAGGGACAATGTCCAACAACCATAGCCACAGAGGTCCAGAAGACAGGCAAGAGAGGCGAATGTTGCTGGGCCCAGGATAGTAACCCAACTCCTAAGGTAGGGAATGAGAGATCAGCCTGAGGTCACTGCCCCTGTACCATGAGGTTCAGAGACACAGTCCCCACTCCCTGGCACAGGATGTCTCTATATACCAGACATCACTGAGAAAGAGACACAGCCAGCAGCAGAGGAGGCAATCTGAGATTCAAAGTATTTTTTCCCTAGAAGTCTGAGCCTTCCTTGAAGGCTCTGTTTCAAGAATCAAATCAGACATTCAACTCAAACCAAATTAGACATTTAGTGGTTTTTTTTTTCTCTCGTTCCAATGAGGGTGGGGTGAAGTACCGAAAATCATGAATTAAACTGAAACAGATATAAACAAAAACACAGAAATTACATTTTCTTTTCATGCCCAAGCTACAGTGGGAATTGAGGTTTTCAAGCATTCTCCCTACCATCATGCCCTTTCTGGTAAGGCCAAAGCTCTGGGTTAATTTCAGCATTTACAAAATACCCAGATAACAATGTGAACAGGAATTCTACCGCTGGGCTACAGAGAAGTGGGCTACCTTGCAGTGTGTTACTGATTTATCACGCCAGCTGTATGTAAATTAAATTTTAGAACTCAAATTGATTTTGTTTCCAGTCACTAAACATCCAGGTGGCTTGGGGCATTAATTAGAATTGACGACATGGGGTTTAATAATTCCACTGTCTGACTTCCACTTCTTTAGAATCCCATGCCTTGATAGTCCTGCTGATAGGCTGTGAAGTGGGGGTAGGGGGCCTGGAAGTGAATCAGGAAGCAGGGATGATGAATCATCCAAGAGATGAATCTTTCGCGGCATCCTCCCCTCACGCCTGAGCAGGTTTTGTCAGTGGGCTGGCAGCTGGTGCGCCTGAGTGAGACGCCAGCCTAGGTGAGAATCCACGGAGCCCCCATCCTTTCCGCAGGCAGGGACTTCTCTCTCCTCAGCACCCCAGGATTTCCCGGGACCAGTGAGCTAAGAGCTGCCCATCCCCCCTCCCCCAGAAGCTCTAACAAAACAAAGCTCCAACCACGGACCAGCCCAGGATGTGGTTGGTAGCTTTGCAGTGGAAGCTGGGAAGTGAGGGGGTGGAGTGTTGATGGCGCTTGACAGCAACTGCTGGTGGCCCCACTGACTTCGGGTGCTTCCGAAACAGATGAATCGCTGACTTCTACATTCCCGGAGAAAGCGAATCATCAGAGAACGCCTGGCATATCCCGGGCTGGTCTCAGCTGCCATCCAAATGCTCCTTTAAACAGAACATATGGGGTTAACTGCATGCCTTGTTTCAGCTCCTCTAAGGATTCAGCTGTGTTTGACAAGGGGTCTGAAGGTGAGGTTACCCAGAAACCACTTAGGGAAATTAGGCAACGGAGCATCTCCCTCACCAGCTGCCTGGTGCCGTTGAATCCACTCCAAATATTCTCTTTTGAGCTAATTACCAGGTATTAGACTGAAGTTCCCCCCCCCCAACCATATCTGCTTTGCAGATAACCTCCCGGATATAGATATAAATGTTGAGTGGGAGCTAGCACCCACTGCTCGCTCCCTGAGAACTGGCTTAGTTCAAACTCCTTGACTTGGGCCGATTTCAAGGTATTCACTCTAACAAGCAGCTACAAGGCAGAGGTTCCCTCTTGAAAGAGCCCTGCATGTGGTTTTCAGAATCCAGTAAGCTTCAGGGATCCGCCTATCTCTGCCTCCTCAGTACTGTGGTTACAGGTGCGCATGGCTACGCCCAGATTCTTACAAGGGTACTCTGACTCTGTGCTCGGGTCCTCGAGCTTGCCGTCCACACAGCCATCTCCCCAGCGCTTGAGAATGGCAAGGGTATCTTTTCCCAGCCTTTGGAGTCTGCGGCCCGGTTGTGCCTTGCTAGGCACCTCTCGGGCAAATCTCTCCCAATAGGATGACTAGAGATAACAATTACAAAATGCATCTATCAAAAGGCTGGCCGTGAAGAAATGAGAGAGCATTAAGAAAATGGGTAATTAACCTTATTTAAGTTACGTAACATATACATTTCTATATTGAAACATCAGAGGGTACACCAACTCTTAGATACAGTTTGTGTGTTTTTGTGTGACTCAGGCTGAGCTCTATCCAGGATGAACATGACCGCTTAGGGGAAGAGTTACAGTAATCCTCTGCGGTAACCTAGGGACTGGAAGGAAAGGAAGACAAAAAGGACTATGGACTATAGGAGAATGGACTCAGCATTTCTTGCAGTAGGGTCTGTATAGAAAATAGAGTACAAACTAAATCCATGCAAAAATAGCTCCAAAATTTGGAGTCCGTGGAAAGAACCAGACAGTGTGGAAGGAGAGAGTAGGGTAGACATGTGGGAAGATAACCCTTTGGGTCCCATCTTTAAGACACAAGAAGGCAGTGTGGGGGTGAGACCCTTAATAATGGCCCTGTATAGGACGCTATCATCAGGAAAAGCTGTACCACTGAACTGCTTGAATTAGAAAATACTTTTACACAGACGATGAGACTTGTCTCTTGTAGTCCAGTTTGTGAGGCTGTGGGACCGGGCAGAAGTTGGTTATGAAAGAGGCTATGTTTGATGCCCAGGGCTGTAGGTCACAGAGGCTTATGTTACAGAGAGTTAAAATAGGATGATTCTCAGGGACTGGTGTGGGACCTCAGTGGCCTTATTAAGCCCATGCTGGTATATTGCCTTTAGGAAATAGGAAAGGCTTTGGTGAATCTGAATGATTGAGCCTGCCGTGTAAATCAGATTCATAAAGAGCTAAGGCAGCTAAAAGTAACAAAAGACAACATAAATAAGCCAACAAAAGTCTCTGTTTGGGTCATAAAAGCCAAACTCACATCAAGCTGAGTTTCTAATAAAAGCCTAATAGAAACCAAGTGTTGTGGGCCATGGGAAGACTTCAAACCTGAGTCAAGTTCATTGAAGGCACAAAAGATAGGATGATGCAGGGAGGTTGAGGGGTGTGTAGTATCCTAGCAACAGTGCCCCAGGATGAAGAAGTGGGAGGGTTCATCAAGAGTGGCTGTGAATTACAGAGGACTAAAGTAATGCCTCCCACCCACATGATTGCACCTAACGTTGATCTGCTGGGAAAATAATTCATACAAATAACGGTCTCTCCAAGCTAGTGGACCTTGCGAACATGGTGTGGGGGGGGAGGGTGTGCCTCTAAAGAGCATTCCCACCTTTTGTGAATGGTTTCAGGCACAGATGATATAATATTAACCACAGTGTCTTGCAGATGTAGAGCTATTCAGAGAGACATTCAGGCATCTTAGCTCCCAAAAGAGCAAGGATGAAAATGTAGTTCACACAACAGCCCTGAGTCTTCAAGGAACAGCAACAATGAATGCAGATCCTTACATAGAAGGTAGAGGTAACAAGATTCAATTCACAGACCATGTGAAGCCTAAGAAGAAGGAAGACCAAAATGTGATGCTTCAGTGTTTCTTAGAAGGGTGAACAATACTCACGGGAGGAAATATGGAGACAAAATGTGGAGAAGAGACTGAAGGAAAGGCCACCCAGAGACGGCCCCACCTGGGAATACATCCCATATACAGCCACCAAACCTGGACGTTCTTGTGGATGCTGGAAAGTGCTTGCTGATGGAAGCATGATAAGCTGTCTCCTGAGAGGTTCATACAGAGCCTGACAAATACAGAGGTGGATGCTCACAGTCAACCGTTGGACTGAGCGTGGGGTTTCAGATAGAGGAGTTGGAGAAGGGACTGAAGGAGCTGAGGGAGTTTGCAGCCCCATGGAGGGAGCAACAGTGTCAACTGGCCAGACCCCCTAGAGCTCCTGGAGACTGGACCACCAACGAAAGAATACACATGGAGGGACCCATGGTGCTGGCCATATATGTAGCAGAGGAGGGCCTTGTTGGCTATCAGTGGGAGGAGAGGCCTTTGGACCTGAGGGTGTTAGTTGCCCCAGTGTAGGGGAATGCTAGGGAGGAAAGACAGGAGTGGGTGGGTGGGTTGGGGAGCATCCTCATAGAGGCAGGGGAAGGGGGATGGGATAGGGGGGTTTTCAAAGGGGAGACCTGGAAAGGGAAAAACATTTGAAATGTAAATAGAGTATATATCCAAAAATAAATTAAAAATAAATAAATAAAATAAAATAAGGTAGGGGTAAGCAAGGAGGCAACAGTAGATCTAGCAGAGCTCCAAGAAGATCTGCAAAGCATACTGCTCAGACAAAGGGAACCACTGAGCAGAGGCTTGGAGCTAGACCTGCATGTAGCATGTATCAGAAACAGCAACAATAACAAATAAGGCTGGAGAGGTGGCTCAGCAGGCAAATGTACCTACCAGCAAGCCTAACTCAGAACCCAAGTCAATCCCCAAGACCCATAAGATGGAAGGAGAGAGCCAGTCCCTGCCAACTGTGCTTCTGTCGCCCCTTTGCACACATAATAAACATAAGTGAATAAAAGCTAAATTTAAAAGAATTATATGCTGGCTCTCTGCTCCTCCCTGTTCCAGAGACAGCCACATCTTCTCTTGCAGTGCCAGCCTCGTCCCATAAATAAGATAGTAAATGTCGGTGTGAACGGATTTGGCCATATTGGGTGCCTGGATACCAGGGCTGCCTTCTGCTCTGCACTTGGCAAAGTGGAGATTGTTGCCATCAATGACCCCTTCATTGACCTCAACTTCATGGTCTACATGTTCTAGTAAGACTCTACCCATGGCAAATTCAATGGCACAGTCAAGGCTGAGGATGGGAAGCTTGTCATCAATGGGAAGCCCATCACCATGGTCCAGGAGCAAGATCCCACTAATATCAAATGGGTGATGCTGATGCTGATTATGTTGTGGAGTCTAGTGGCATCTTCACCACCATGGAGAAGGCTGGGGCCCACTTGAAGGATGGAGCCAAAAGGGTCATCATCTCCACCCCTTCTGCTGATGTCCCCATGTTTGTCATGGTGTGAACCATAAGAAATATGACAACTCATTCAAGAGTGTCAGCAATGCATCCTATACCACCAACTGCTTAGCCTCCCTGGTCAAGGTCATCCATTACAACTTTGGCATTGTGGAAGGACTTGTGACTATGGTTCATGTCATCACTGCCACTCAGAAGAAGACTGTGGATGGCACCTCTGGAAAGCTGTGGTGTGATGGCCGTAGGGCTACCCAGAACATCATCCCTGCATCCACTGGTGCTGCCAAGGTTGTGGGCAAGGTCATCCCAGAGCTGAACAGGAAGCTCATTGGCATGGCCTTTTGTGTGCTTCCACCCAATGTATCCATTGTGGAGCTGACATGCTGCCTGGAGAAACCTGCCAAGCATGATGACATCAAGAAGGTGGTGAAGCAGCCATCCGAGGGCCCACTAAAGGGCATCCTGGGCTACACTGAGGACCAGGTGGTCTCCTGTGACTTCAACAGCAACTCTCACTCCTCCACCTTTGATGCTGGGGCTGACATTGCTCTCAATGACAACTTTATTAAGCTCATTTCCTGGTATGACAATGAATATGGCTATACCAGCAGGGTGGCGGACCTTATGGTCTACATGGCCTCCAAGGAGTAAGGAGCCCTGGACCACCCACCCCAGCAAGGACACTGAGCAAGAGAGAGGCCCTCAGTTGCTGAGGAGTCCCTGTCCTAACTTGGCCCCCAACACTGAGCATCTCCCTCACAGTTTCCATCCCAGAACCCCATAATAACAGGAGGGGCCTAGAGAGCCCTACCTACTCTCTTGAATACCATCAATAAAGTTCGCTGCACCCACACAGAAGAAGAATTGTGTGCTAAAGCCTCTAAGCGTTGGAGTAGAAGCACTGTTGTGAGGGTAAAAAGTTGAAGAAACAGAATACAGAGGGCTTTGTCTACCAGGCTAAGAATCTGGGCCTCACACGGCCAGTGTTGTTCCCCATGGAGCCCATGAGTTGTCTGTGTCACAATAACCCAGAGTGTTGGACAGAGAAGCAGGAGTCTGGTCTGAACCCTAGACTTACTGAAGCATAGCTTTGAGAAGGATCCTGAAGGACAGATATTTCACAAGCTCCCTGAGTGGTATTCATGCACACTAAAGTTTGAGGCCATTGCTGTAGAGCATTCAATGCTACGGCATTAAAGGCAGTAACCAGTTTTAGATTACAATACAACTGATTCAGAAATGCAACAGCCAACTGGGCCTGTAGATGGGAGGTAAACAGGACAGACTATAAAGCACAGGTTTGGCCGCTATCTGAAGTATTAGAAGAGGGCCCTGGGCTACAGAGGCCTGTGGTTAGAAGGGTTCTGGGAATGTCTCATCCTTTCTGGAGGCACAGAGAGAATCAATGCACGGGTCACTGTTGCACCACTATGACCAAACACTCAACAGAAACAACTTAATGGAAGAAAGTTCTATTTGGCTCAGAGTTTCTGGTTGATCGGTCTCTGGTCACTTAGCCCCACATGCTTGGGACTATGTGGCAGCAGATGTTCTTACAGCTTGGTGGACAGGAATCAAGAGGAACAGGAAGGACCAGGAGACAAGATACCCTGTAAAACCTACAATCTCCAGAAGCCTACTTTTCCTAGCAAAGTCCAATCTCCTAAAATTCCCCAAACCCTCTAAAATAACACCAGCAGATAGGACTGAGCAGTCAAACAATGAACCTGTCAGGAACGTTGCATATTTAGACCATAACAAACAGAAAACAGAAACACACAATCCAGGGACAGTGTTTCAAGGGCGGCCAAGAAATCTTAGATTTCTTGCTGAATTATGTGTGGGCAGGTGACTGATGCTATCTTTTGAGAGGTGGAAGCTGCCGATGGCTGTTCTGCTTTCTTTATTTGGCCTTAAAAGAACCCATTAGGGATCCTACAAGCAATGTCAGCAGACCAAACAATAAAAGAAAATCAATATGTTCCCCATCCTCTGACGTAAGACAAAAAGCTTGTCCATCCATAAGTCAAGATAAGCTCCTTTGCCCGATAATATTATTAGCCCTAGGAATTACTGGGCATTTCTGTAGGAAAACTAATAAAGAGCAATAAAGTCAGTCTCACTAAAGACAGGCTAGCATCAACACTGGACAACGGGCAGATCCGTCTCTCACTCCCTCTTCCACCCTTCTGGAATCCTCACCGCTTTTTCCAACCACCCAGCTCTCTACATGTTATTTCATTAGAATATGAATGAGAAGCTCTTTGGGAAAATTTTATGCTGTCATGGCAACAGTCACTATGACAACCGTTAATTAATTGGATACTCATGAAGTGGAGGAAGAAGAGAAAAAAAAAAGCCAACCGGAACGGATACGACTCTAGAGGAAGTCACGGTGTGTAGTAATTACATGAATTTCATTCAGCGAAGGCATGCAGCAGGTCAGAAATGCAAATAGTTCCCCCTCAGTCACCACCTACGCAGAGGCTTGCCCTCAGATCAGACAAATGTGACTGAGTGGTTCCAGCCATGCCCATTCAAACTCACACATATGGCTGCTCCAGCATAGGCAGATTCTCCCCAAGATAAAAGCCCTCATTCCAGTATAGAGAACTAAATGGGTGGCCATGACTAGGCCCTAACCCATAAAAATTGTCATCTCTATGCCCCTACTAGCGTAAATGGGACTGGTGAAGGAGGAGAGCCACACTTGGGTTCCTTTTGCATCAGAAGTGTCTTCAGATGCAGGGAGGGGAAGTTTGGTTTGTCATCGACGTCCAGAGATGACAGGTTGGCTCCCACACACACAGATGGCTCACAGTTCAAAACGGAGACCAGTCAAGGGGTGGGAGAGGTGGAGAGAAGCCTTCCCAGGCTGCCTTTCTTCATTGGAAGCTAAGTAGGAAGGAAGGAGAGACTTGCTGGGGTATTTTTCTACAATGCTCTCCTACCACGTTTGAAGCCCTGGTTTCACTGGCCTTTAGCAGCTTGCGGTTATCATTGGGTTTAGAGGCCACCTAGGCAAACAATATATTCCTATTACCTTTGCAATGGCTACAGCCTGGTGCATGGTCTAAAACACTTTTCTCTACCTCAAACTAGCTGATACGCTGACCCTTCACTTGGTTTTGTATAGCTGTCAGATGGGAAGTGGTCAGTGCTGGATGGACAGAATCACCCCCCATGTGATAAATCATTTTCTGAACCTGTATCCCAGGCAAAGCCATGAAGTCTCTGTTGCTCACACCATCTATCACATTCTATTTACTTGTTTGTTGTTTGTTCGTTTTGAGACAGGGCCTTGCCACATAGCAACTTACTATGTAGATCAGACTACTCTTGAAACAGCCGGGGTCCTCCTGCTTCCGTCTCCCGAGCTTGGGATTGCAGGCATGTCTCATCATACCTGGCTCAATGACTTCATTTTCCCATTTCTTCTTCTGCTCCTCCTCCACCTTGGGGAACCATTTCTTTGTCTCAAAACTGCCCCTGAACGCTGTTCTCACAGGAGTGGATTTGAGATACTCACGTCCTTGTGGTGGTCACCACATAAACAAACTCCGCTTCCTAAAACCCATCTTTTGAGTGACAGGTACCTTGGCCAGTAGGCTAAATGGGCACCGCCTTCAACTGCATCTACTGGTTTCTCTAAGTCTCCAAATGATAGACACACTCCCTTGGCGAATTGGGAGTTTGGCTCCTTGAATGTTTTATCAAAATTTGTTTCGCTCACCTGCTAGTTGAAGTTAAAGCAGAGAAAGTATTTGGGAAGTGGTTAACAGTCAACCAAGACCTCTCCTGTCTAGCTCTACCAATGGTGGTGATGATGATGATGATGATGATGATGATGATGATGATGATGATGATGCTTCGCCAGAGGATACCTCAATGGCTCTGACTTTCACACCTGCAGACACGCTCCAGACTCTGTTGGACTCTGTTGAACCACACCTGCCTCACGACCACTATTTACAACCTTTGTAAATGAAAGGGATTTGGAAAGACAGCAGTCACACAAACCGTGAACCTCTGGACGTAGCTACAGACGGGGGTGGTGTGGGCAATGGAACGTCACCTCCCAGAGCATCTACTTTTGGTTTTGATAATCTGAAAACTCCATGCCATTCTTACAACCGTGTAAGTGCTTCCAAAGAACCTCCAGTAATGTCTTTTATAAATAACATTACATAGAAAGACCTCATCACAGAGGGGTGCTAAGGAACTATCCCTTCAAACAGGCCTTTTACTTCTGCCTTTGAAAATTTGACAATCTGAGAACCTTAATGTGACCTGGTCAGCACATACTTTTATATCTGCAAATATATATATATCAACAGAATACATTGAAATCCCCATCTAAGAAATTCCCTTGTAGAATCATGGCGAACCATCACACTTTGCCCCAAAGCTAATATTTCCAATATGAACCTATAATAAAGCACGCATCTGCTCATCCAAGGGGGGAGGAGCCCTTGTCTTTTATTCAGTCAGCCATTCCAAAAGAGTCAACTTCCCTTTTTTCCCAGATAGTCAATTACTGTTTTTCCTGATAGACCCAAAGACAGAGAATGGAGGGAGGGAGGGAGGACAGCATGTCTAAATTAATGATCTGCTTCCACTAATAAGCCATCTGGTCTCTTTCCTGCCTTCCTGATGAACACCAAAGCACCTACAAGGAGAAACATGCATATAAAAAAAGATTTCTTTGTGATAATATGCATAATATATATAGTTTGTTGCTTAAATGATTGACTGGAAAAGTCAATTTGGTCTGTGATAAAGGAAACTATAAGCTCCCCCCTTGACCCCTGAAATACTTTAAATTATTGTGAAGATTACCTCATTCTTGTTTGAGAACTCATTAAGGGTTCACCGTACAATTTTCAGAAGAGCAGGTTTTTCTAAGTGGTAATAAAAGGCCTAGTCGATTCAGGAAGAGGGTTGAGCTGGAATGTGGTTGAGTGTGACTGCAGACTTCCTTGCTCCATCAGCTTATAAACTGCTTTCCCCAAAACATTCAGAACCAAGAGGTCAGGTCCGCAGAGCAGATTTCAAAGCCATTTTGAGAGACTGCCCAGCAGAACCTTCCCATTTGCTAATACCCATGTGATTTGTTCAAGCTGAACTGCCTTGGCATGCCAGAATATGGCAGTGTCCCTGTGAATCTATAGTGATGAAGAATGCAGAGCAAGCATGCGCACCATTTATTACATCCCCCAGTCAGTAAGCTCGTGCAGGTCAGGGAGAACTGATTCCTTCACTTCCTCTCTGTCAAGTACAGATCTCCACAGAGACGTCTCTAGAAGGGAAAAATATGGGCTGATGATTTGATTTTCCATTTTAACTACTTAACAGGGTGTTTGCAACACATGCTTAAAAGAATCAGTAGGTTAAAAGAACCTACTCCCCATAAAATATATTACACTGAAAAGATATAGAGAAACAGGTTCAGATACACAGTCCACATTTTTTTAATACTTAGCCTGGATGAGGCACCAGGCCCAGCTCAAACCCTGACCCCACCAACTTCCCCCATCATCATATAAAACACTCAGGCTAATTAAGACTCTGGTGTCCTTTGTCTCTGAAGTAAGCATACTATTTAGGAGATTTATGTGGGCTGGAAATTCAAGGGAGGTCGTAGATGCATTTATATGTTTATAATACTTACAGAGACAGCCATATGTGTGTGCCTAGGCAGGCACATACACACAGACCTATGTTCATATATACATAGGTATATGCCCCCTGACTCTCTCTCTCTCTTTCTCCAGATGTTACTGTAGACAGAGAGCTCTGAGAATGCAGCACACATCCTGGGACTTCACCATCCAACCCGATGCCATGCATGGGATCTCAGCTACCACTTTGAACTGCATTCTATCAATGGCTCTCGGAAGTCATAATGACTTCATGAGTACTATGTGCTGGCATGTTGTGGATTTCTTCTTGGAAATTCTAGTAGGCGATGATCCCTTAAATTCTGCCTCCTCTTTCTTCTGAAAGTCTTCATTCTATATAGCACAGCATTAGAGCATATACATTATTGTTTCCTTAACCTGCAGATCTTCAAGAGGCCTCCCGTCTTCCTCATATTCTGGAATATGCCCTGCCCTGAAAAGCCTGTTTCTCCATTCTGTCACCAATTCTTCTTTAGTAGAGAAATCCAAAACCTCACCGATCACTTCTTTCAGGGCCCAACCTACTTCCCTTTGGCCATATCATTTTGTAAGAAAACTATCATCTGGCTGCACCCCAGAAAACTCCTTCAAAACTTGCCAACACATGGCTAACATGTTATCTTCATTGTTTGTCAACACTGTGGGAAAATCCCTGACATACAAGGGGGAATATAAGAGAGGGCTGGAGAGATGGCTCAGTGGTTAAGATCACTGGCTGCTCTTCCAGAGGCCACAGGTTCAATTCCCAGCACCTACATAATATCTTCCAACTATGTAAAACTCCAATCCTAGGGGATATGAAATCCTATTCTGGCCTCCATGGACTATACATGCATGTGATACACAGACATACATGCAGGAAAAATAACCATAAATAAAAATAAAGGTATAAAGTTGTTAACTAATATACAAGAGAAAAGACTTATTTTGGATCAGTCACTGAGGCTTTAAGTTCATTGTAGCATGGTGGGCAGGGCAGGGCAGATTTGTCCCCATCCTGGCAGCAGGAAGCAGAGAATGCTGTGCCAGTGGGTTTTCTTCCTCTCCTTTGCCCTCAGCCTGTTGAGTGGTGCCACCTACATTCAAAGCTCATTTACTTCTGACACAGGGGTCTACTCTGCTGCTGTGGGTGTTCCTCAGTCCAACCAGGCTGTCAAGCAAGATTAACTATTGCCTAGCCACACATGGTGTTATACATATCTCATTTCAAAGCATCTCGAATTCAGGGCCAGCCTGAGCTACATAGGGAGACTCTGCCTCAACATCCTCCGTATACCTAAGAACAAGATTAACTATCATATCCGTCCATTCTCATTTCTTCCTGAGTGGGAAGGTAGATCATCTGTTGATTTGCTCAAATGTTTGATAAATTAAATTCCCTTCTCATCTGGGAATTTATGACATAAGCTAAGTCTGCTTTCTCTCATATCACTAACTTCCATCACTCTGTCATACCCCTCTTACCAAAGCCCCACCTCATCTTGGGTTTCCTTTCTGCTGCTCCATCTCTCCAACACAGACCAACCAAAGATCTCAAAAGATCTGCCCAACCCCCTTCTTCCTTCCCTAGTGTCCATTCATTTAACTCATTACAATGGCTCATGCGCACACTTTGAGCTGGTGTGTATAGCCACCTAACATTGAAGCTTCTGAGTTGGATGCATTTCTCGGCTAGAATAGACCACGCCCAACAGTTTGTGTTTTAATGGTTTCCACATTAAGCGTATGCTTCATGAGCAGCACATGAGGGAACCAGTTGTAACACTACATCTTCACCAGCCCTTAGTATTTCCTGTGCATCTCATTTTTGTCATTCTAGACACGTGTCCTAGAATTGCACCGCAGTATCAGTTGGCTCCCCTCAAATGGTTGACTGAGTTGACTAATTCACACTGACTTCCTTATTTCCTCTTAGGTGTCTTCTTTCTGAAGTTTATATTAAAGACGTTTGCTCATTTTTCTGTTGAATTTCTATCTTTTTCATAGTGGTATATGAGTTCTTTAGGTACTGATGATTTGAGTCCTTTATAGAATATAGATGATTGATAGGTGGATAGGTGTAAGTCAATGTCCTATAGATAGGTAGATAAGTGAAATATGATTGATAAATTGATAGGTGGTAGATGATAGATAGATAGATAGATAGATAGATACACACTGAATCTTTTCCATCTTTTCCTTCTCTTTCTAATGTCTTTTGATGAACACGTGTCCTAATCTTAATGCAGTAAAATCATTTTCTTTAGTTCTTTAGTTCATTACTTGTCCTTTTAAAGTAGCACTTAAAAAGAAAATCTTTGTCTACTCCAAGGTCATGCAATGGTCAACCGTATTCACAAAGCTTTATTCATTCACCTTTCAAAAGAGATTGAGTTAGACCTGAAACCAATTTGTGCCTACAATAGAAGGTAGAACATCAATCTCTTGTGAATACATATCACCTGATCCAGTATCTGACATTCAATTCATTCTTAATATTGTCAGAATTACTCAATGAGATGACACCGGAGAGGGAGAAGCACTTTTGAGAGAGCAGTGTTACCATCACAATCCTTCCCTGAATACGTCCCCCCAACCCCCTGGCACTGTTCACTGCTCCACGGATGGTTTCTAATAGTCCCTCATCCAGTTCCTTCATCTTCAAGCAGATACCAAGCCTCAGGCTTTTTGTTGGACCATTATGGCAAAAGGTGTTACATTTTTGGAAAACCGTAGCTCTTTTGTATTCTGACATGCATTTTTGGAAACTTCCAAAGATAACAAACCCTTGTGAACCACAAAAAACCAACATGCAACCTCTTTGTAAGTCAGCCATTTTTAACAGAAGAAAGATGATGAAGTGTTATAAACAGAAAGGCAACCTGCCTCTCACTTCCCAGAGTTCCCTGTTAGGATGTGTCACTTAAGAAAACACAATTAGTTCCCAAACAGAAAAGAAATGAGCCAGCCATGTGAGTTAGACCTGCTTACGTGCTAACCCACATTCATTCCCTATACATCCAAGGAGAAACCGTATATTAATTATCTCTAGGACTGGAAGACTGAAAGAGGATGTGTTAACATTTCAGGCTTGCTCCAGAGACAGTGGAGAACCTCATCCCAGCCTAATGGGAAGAGAGTGGTGGTCACGTGTGTGACAGGGAAAGTCAGTGTCCAGAGAGGTTTCAGGAAAAACAATGGGTCCCTGTCCTAAGACAATGGCTTGAGGACTAGAAGGAAGGATGATACCTTTGCATCCTTAAAGTTGTCACCAATAAACGACAGAAAGAAACATCCCTGTGAGTTCTCCGGCTTGTGGCTCTGAGGAAGTGGTGTCTCTGGCCTCTGGATGGGTAACCTGGGCCCATCCAGACAGGGGCGAGGTGAACCAGCTCTTCTCTCCCCATTGCCTCTCCAAGACGTGTAACTTTTCTTTTTCTAAACCTACTTTTAATGATGGTTCTTAACTGCTTTAGCCTCCCTTCTAGCCACTCACCAGAGGTAGTAGAAAAGAGAGGATATGGGGGAAGTGGACCTGCTTAGAAATGGTTCTTTAGAGCAAATCCGATCTGCATTGTCAGGAAAGCAGCAGTTCAGTTCATGGGTCAGCAGTAGCAGCTCAGTCGACCTGCAGACACTTCACAGATATACCCGCAGTCCAGTTTGGTAGTGTCAGGGTAGTAGTAGTGATGACACAACCTAGCAGGAATGGCCAGGCCTCAGCCAAATCAGCACAAGTCAGAAGAGGGACCCAGAAGGGACACCAGGAGTTCTTTGCCATGTCTCTCTCAGTGAAACAGAAGTTCAGAGAAGATGCCAGACCAGTAAGCTTCACAGCTAGCTCTACCATCAAAACAAGCCTCAAGCTCCTCTCCCCGTCTGTTGATTTCTATTTATACCCTCCAAACATCACATGTCCTCCACGAGTCCTGCCTCAGCTCCTGTCTTGCCTTAGCACATGTGTCTGTCTCAGTTGATATCACTCTACCAAACGGCCCAAGTCCACTGAATCCGTAAGAAGCCGCAGCACACCACCAGAAGATTTTTAGTGTGTTTCTCTATGCGGAATCCCAACAAATGCAGCTCAACTATGCAATGGAAGGCAGACTAATACATGCATGTTATTAGTGAAGAATCCCTCAACACATGTCCTTCCACGTGCTTGCTTTAGCAGAACATCCTCTCTCCTGTGTCTGCTTCAGCAAAACATTCCTTTATGTGTCTGCTTTAGCAAAACCCCATCCAACACAACTGACTTTCCAAAGACCCCTTAAGTTTCCACTTCAGAGCAGAAGTCTGGGTGCGTAGTGGTGATGTGTTAGGCACATAGAACCAATATAAAGTAGTCATCATGGACACTGGGAGCTTTGAGAGTCAAAACATGTATTACCAAGCTCAGAGTGTCCCTGTACCTAGAGAAGAATAAATGATGGTAATGTGGTTTGGGTTAGAATGACCCTGTGCTGGCTATTCTTGCTTGTCAATTTGACTACATCTGGAATAAACTAAAACCCAAGCAGCTGGCTATACTGTGAACCTGTGAAGGTTCTTTTGGTTTTTTTTTTAAATCAAGTCATTTGAAATGGGAAGGGCCACTTTTAATCCAGATCCACACCTTCTGCTGGCTGCCTATATGCAGAACAAGGAAGAAGGAAGCTTGTGCTCTCTGCCTGCTTGCTCTCATTCATGTTGGCAAAGCCCATTCTTTGTTGGCATTAGCACACACTTCTTCAGGATTTTGGTGTACACTGGAGACCAGCTGAGTCATATAGCCTCATGGACTGAACAATTACTGGACTCTTGGAACCTCCTTTGGTAGATAGCCATGGTTGAACTAGATGGACCATACCTGTAAGCCATTCTAAGAAATCCCATAGATAGATAGATAGATAGATAGATAGATAGATAGATAGACAAATAATAAAGGATAGATGGTAGATAGATAGATACATACATAGACAGACAATAGAAGATAAATAGATACATACATAGATAGATACATAGATACATAGATAGAGGTAGGTAGAAGAAAGATAGATAGATAGATAGATAGATAGATAGATAGATAGATAGAGGTAGATAGATAGATGATAGACAAATACATAGATAGAAACATATATAGATAGATACATAGATACATAGATATATAGATACATACATAGATACATACATAGATAGAGGTAGGTAGATGATAGATAGATAGATAGATAGATAGAGATAGATAGATAGATAGATGTCCTCTAGAGAACCCTGACTAATACAATCTCCCCTCCCCCATAGTCTTAAATTATTTGAATAGTTGGTCCCCAGTAGGTGGTGCCATTTGGGGAGGTTTAAGTGGTATAGCCTTGTTGGAGGAAGTATTTACTGGGACAGGCTTTGAGAATTCAGAGCCTTGTACCATTTCTAATTCACTCGTTCTGCCTCATACTCTCAGTCTAAGATGTGAGCCCTCAGCCTTCTGCTCTTGCCACCATGTCTGCTGCTTGCTGCCTTGTCTCCCTGACATGATAGACTCTTATCCTCCAGAACTGTAACCCTAAGTAAGCTCTTTTTTGCTATAAGTTGCCTTGGTCATAGTGTCTTATCAGAGCAATAGGAAAGTAACTGATAAAGAGGCCATTTGTGGGTGTTTGGTGTGCTATGGGGATACCCAAATGCCCAACAGAGTAACTCAGATAACACAAGACCATGCATTTTTGTAGCTTGATAAATATTTATTAAGCACTTATTGCGGGCAGCTCTGTCAGTAAGGTGCATACTGTGATACATCAAATTGCCTCAAGCTTTCCAATAATCAGTTCTGGATTCAAGTTGAGACCCAGTCTCTTATTGGCTGCAAATTCTTTACTCCTTCAAGCCTTCCTTTGGTCAAGTGTACAGAGGAACATCTGGATTAAACGCCTGAACTCCCTCCAGCTCTGAAATTTCATAATGCATTCTCTGAAGACATTTAGCTCCCAAAGGGACCAAACTTAATCAACCACATCATCCATCACTCCTCTGTCTGAAATTTTATTTGTCTAATCAGATTCAGACAAATTTTCAACTTCTCTCTGTCTCTGACTCGCAATCCAATAAAACTACATGGCTTTGTTTTGCATTCCACTTAACGCTGTTATTCATTCTAGCCATCACCTAACCACTTTCCTGCCTGCAATATGATCAACTATTCAAGACCTATGATGGTGTGGTTTCCAGACTTGTGACCCCCTTTTCCAAAGTAGATTGCTTCTAAGCTGATTAAAACATCTCCAATTTTCAAATATTGTTTTCAAAATACAATAGATGTTCAAGACTCCCCTAAGACCATGTCATGTCAAAAGAGTTGCCAACTCTTCCAAACTGGGAAAAAAAAAAGACAAATGAAAAATCCTGTCCATGGTTTTGAAAGGAGACATGGATGCCCAGTTCTTCGAATGACTGTGTTACTCACTCATAGACTTTGAGGCTACAGGGCCATTATCTCAAGTTTCTCCCAGGATAGCATTCTGTCTGGACTAGACTTATCAATAGATAGGAATCAGGAACTGGAGAAATGGCTGTTAGTGAAATGCTTTCTGCCTAAGCAAGATGACTTGAGTTTGTATCCCCAACACCCACATAAAGAGCTAGACATGATACTGAATGCCTGAAACCCCAGCACTGAGGAGGGAGAGACAGGAGAATCTCATGGCTTCACTGGCTGGCCAGCCTAGCCTAAGTTGGAAAGCTCCAGTTTCAATCAGTAACCTCGCCTAAAAATATAAGATGAAAATCAATGGAGTAAGTATCCAATATCAACTTTCTGGTCTCCCCATACACATGTGTGCACACATGCCATATGCAAATATACTTTACTTCGCATTTATGATCCCCTAAGAGGGCCGCATTTTAAAGCTTTGGTTGTCAGAAGATGGACTTTTGGAAAGGGATTGGATCATGGGGTTTGATCCTCAGCAGTGGATTAATCCATTTATGGGTTCATAATATCGGAGGGTAGTAGAGGCTAGGAAGTATGGTCAACCTGGAGGATGTAGGTAACCATGGGCACACCCTGGAAGGAATATCTCATCCTTGGCCTCTTTCCCTTCTCTCAGCTTCCCGGACGCCATGAGGTGAGCAGCCTCCTGCTCCACATGCTCCCTGACTGCCCTGCCACAGCCCAGAAACCATGAAGCTCACTGATGATGGACTGACACTCTGTAAGATGAAATGAATTTCTTCTTCCTGTTTTCTCCCAGACAATTTAATATAGCAATGAGAAACAGGTATGCCAGCCATCATCACCACCCATTGAGCCTCCCAAATTCCAGATACCATCTCAATAACTTCTACTCCAAATTCTTGGATGTACCTATAATTGTCAATAAAACCAGTCACATGGTTTTGTTTGTTTGTTTGTTTGTTTGAGGGGCTAGAGAGATGGCTGGGTGCTAAAGAGCACTGCCTGTTCCTCCAGAGGATGCAGGTTCAGTTCCCAGCACCCACATGGCAGCTCACAACATCTATAACTCCAGTTCCAAGGGATCAAGCATCCTCTTCTGGCCTTTAAAAGCAGCAGATACACAGATGGTGTCCAGACATACATACAGGCAAGACACCCATACACATAAAAATAAATAAGTAAATAAAATTTAAAATAAATAAATAACAATAGAATTGAAGGGCTGGCCTTATTTTGGTCCCCTTGGTGTTCTCTCCAGTACTCCTTCTGGTGTAACATCATCAAAAGCCCAGATGGAGATGATTCTGGGTGCAGGGACTGGGCATACCTACCATCTCCAGTGGCCATTTGACACAGCCCAGAGCCTGAGTATTGAATATGTGTGTTCTGTCTTTTTTCTTTTGTTTTCACTCCTTTGAGATTTTTGTTTTTCTCACTTTTTTCTATGAATCCTAAAACTCAGGTTAAAATCCACACACAGACATCAATGCCGTCAGTGTAGCAGACTCTTGAGATGATGAACTCAGAAAGAGGAAATCCTTCTTACACTCATGGTTTCAGGATTTTGGTCTGTGATTTATTGATCTCACTTCTCACCTCATATCCAGAGAGCAAGAGAGGAAGAAGATGGAGTCCCACTGCCCCTTTTGTGGGCACACTCCCATGACCTCTAGGCTCCCCACTAGACATCATCTTTTGGAGTTTGCAGTCTCCCAGTATGACCTCACTAGAAACCAGGCCTTACATTATGAAAGTCAGAAACATTTAAGGTCCAAACTATAGCACCATTCCATAATGGAATTAGCATCACCTTATGACGTACCAAATGCTATAACTCTGTAGTCACAACACAAATTGAAGCAAAGGCTACCAAATACCATTGGGGTGACCTGTACCTTATGATCTCAACACTCAAAATCACATCTGTTAACCACCTGGATCCTGACTTCACTGTTCAATCTCTTCAGCTGAACACCAGGTAAAACTCTCTGGTTGGTTGGTATAAGGGTCTTCCTGCTACACTGTGTAAGTCAAGCTGATGACAAGATTCCTAGGATGAGAAGTGTCTCTACAGATCTTTGAGCCCATGTGCCTACTGGGAAGCAAACCCTCCTCTTTTCTCCCCTAACGCACATAAAATTGTTCAGCTTATTTCTACCCTAAAAGAAAACAATTCAAAAGCAAAGCTTTTTGATCCCCCCCCATACAAACACACACAATGCGTACATTCCTTGTCTCCAATCAATAAGAAAAAGTATTAAACTTTTCAATATTTCCCATTATACACATGATGAGAATCCTGTTAAGAACACATCCAGAAAAATCAAAACTGAATTCTCTCACCTTGTATCAAACTGTTTATTGGCTGGGAAGATAGCTCAGCAGATAAAGGCCCTTGCCTCCAAGGCAAGCAACTTTTCAATCCTTGGGAGGTCATATGGTAGAAGGCAAGAACCTGCTCCTGCACACTGAATTCTGACCTCCACATGCACACTCCATGATATACATATGCCGAAACACACACACACACACACACACACACTACTGAGGGCCCATCCCAGCCTTTCAGAGTTTGGAGCTGAGGTGGAACACAGAGTTGGATGAAAGCCAAAGGACTGGTGATCTCCAGTCTTGTAACTGGAGGCTGGAAGCTGATGGCTTCTGGAAGCTTAACACTCTCTTGCTTATTCTGTGGCTGAAAACCACTGGCTTCTCTTCTCTTTAACTCTGTGCTTAAGTAAGCACTGGGGAAACTTAACTCTTTGTGCTTGAATAAGCGCTAACTTCTGGCTATTTAACAGGTGCTGTTTATGAGTGAGAAATTAAGTAAAAGGATGTATTGCTGGTACCCTTTCCCTGGCCTCTCAGCCAGGAGCCCCTGCTGGCCAGGTGAGAGGCTGGGAGCTTGTTAACTCTTTTTGAACCAGAGAGAAAAGAACAGAAAGGAAAGAAGTCACTCACACAGACAACACACACACCGGGTGAAGTGGAGAACAGCCACATCTCGTTACTGTTTCAGCCTCTTTATAGCTTTTGAGACAAAAAAAAAAAAAAAAAAAAAAAATCCCTATGTAAGAAAGAATTACCTCATAGATAAAAATGTTACATAAAACAGGAGTAACAGAAGGATATCAGTAACGAGTTCAAAGCCGTGTTTTATTCTGTAAGCTCATGAAGTTCAAAGCAACAGGTCTTTTTGTGATGGCCTTGCCTAGCACAGTGCACACCTGTGGCTTCATCCTTGGACCTGAATGTTTTTTCTTGAACACATATTTGTCCCACAAGCATTTCTCTTTTTAGTGTAATCATGAAAGTCCATTATATTTTTATTTTATTTTAGCCTTTACTTACTATATGAAGATGGGCACATTCTACTCTTGATTCTAACTTTATTACATCTTTCTAGCAAAGCGACTAACGCCGGCTCTTAAAACCTTCTCCCTAAGATTATCTGAATCAAATCAGGAAGTCTATTAAATCATAATTCATCCAAACTGCTTTAGTTCATGGAAGTTCATCTTCAGGTTGATATGCGGGAACTCTGTTAATAGGGTGGGCTAATGCCCAAGAATTCTTAGGGTATGTGATGGTGATAGGAAATGCATATCAACTGCAAGAAGCAATCCTGAGATGAAGTCTCTTGGGTCCTGGCCTCTCAGAGCTCACCCACTGCAGACCATGGAAAGATGGTAGGGCTACCTCCAGGAAGGTCACCTGCTAGCCTTAACCTTTCCTGACAATACATGTGCAAAAAAAAAAAAAAAGTAAATAAGTAACATATAATAAAAGTACAGTTGTCCGAGTCAGTAAAGAAGCCATTGGTGAAAAATGAATGTGACGTATTATGCTCTCGGAGGGACTGAGAACCTGGGAAGTTCACAGTCACGCATGTGCAAAGCCATACGCATGTTGATCTACAGTTTGAACATCACCTGGTGGTGCAGGAGCCTTGAACAAGGTGAGCCTGACCTTGAAGCACTGGTAAGATATCCAAGCAAGGTAACAGAGAGGAGGCCTCCATATTGCAGGCCCTGAAGGAGGGCAGGCCAATGCAGGTTCTGAAGAACTGAGCATACTTTGTATGGAGTAGACTTATGTGGGTGAGGAGCTGAAGGGGACCTGGAATTCCTGGAGACTCTGCCCATCCTAAGTGTAATTCACTGAACCTTCACAATTTTGCACAGCCTTGCCTGATGACTTTAAGGACGGAGAAAGCACTTGCTGGGAAGGTTCCTTGTGTTTGTTCTTCAGAAGTTATCTGGTCAATACGGAGCCAAGGCGGTACCTTGTCCCAGGTTCTATTACAGCCCATCGCTCTTCCCTCCTTGTCTATCTATCTGTTGCTTGCCATACCACAAGCTCTGTGAGGATAGTGATTGTTTCTTACCATTTTTTAATGTACTCCACTTGACACAATACCCACAACATTGTGGGTGGTCAGTTGAATTGATTCATTAAATAATTAATGAGGTACCAGATATGCTATTGCATCTCTCCTCTTCATGGTTTCTCTCTCCTTTTTCTAAAAGATTATTTATTTGATGTATGTGAGTACACTGTTGCTCTCTTTTTCCTCTCTCCAGTCCCACTTGCTCCCAGCCCCGCTCACTCTAGCCCAAAGATTTATTTATTATTCTATGTAAGTACACTGTAGCTGTCTTCAGACACACCAGAAGAGAGCATCAGATCTCATTACGGATGGTTGTGAGCCACCATGTGGTTGCTGAGATTTGAACTCGGGACTTTCGGCAGAGCAGTCAGTGCTCTTAACCACTGAGCCATCTCTCCAGCCCTCCTCATGGTTTCTCCTGCTGTGCTGTCTTGGATAGTGCTAGTGTTCCACGTGAGAAGGTTTTATAGAGAGAGCAAAGGTGGTGGCGGTAAAGTGACAGGAGACCATGAGACCACCATTGTGTAGGGGCTGCAATTATATATATGAGAGAGAGAGAGAGAGGGATCTTTGGATGTTGATTGTTGAACATCCAAATCCTGAACCATATAAGAGCCCAAGTGGAAGACGCCTTGCCAGAGTGCCTGCAACAGAACCTATCTTTCGAGAATGATATTTGAGAAACCATTGCAAAGCAAAACATGGAGGTGGTGAATTACCATCACAGCCAAGCAAATTGATCATCTGGAATGTGTAGCTGTGTGTAAGACTGGATCTAAGGGAGAGGGAAGGGGGTGGGTAGCATGTTTGGCTCAGCTGTTTATCATTTTAAGCGCTTAATGGGATGATAATTTGCTGTTGAGTATGTTCATTTTGAAGAGCTTCTCTCATTTGGAGGAAAAAAATGAATAAAACCAAGCCTTTTTTGCTCCAAATCTGTATGGAAACATCAATATCCTTCCACCAAAGAAACAGGTGGTTAAGAGGGCTAGAAGCACGGAAGAGACAGCCTCCGTCACAAAGACAATCTTCCATCTCTTGGAAGCTAAGAACCCTATTATTTCACCAGGTATGTTCAACCTGAAGGCACCTGGATTGCCTTCATCCAGGCTAGCTATGAAAGCAGAAAACCACATTGGCAGATAACAACACCGCGTTGCAATGTAAAAAGGTTGGACCACCTTCCATCTAGTCTTTAACAGTCCCTCAAGAGATCCCATGGAGCCAAGACCCAAGTGAACAATTTGGATGTATACGTGAAGGGGATTTACATTCGAGTGTGTATGTGCATGTGTATACCTCTGTGTGTGTGTGTGTGTGTGTGTGTGTGTGTGTGTATTTATCCTACATCCATGAATCAAGAGGAGATCGGAGCTGAGATTTCCTGGCAAGATTTTATGTGGAATGTTTTCCACTCGTATTAAATACTAACTGTTCTGGTGACATTGATTTAGTTGATGTTTTTATCTCATGCCTTCATTTCTGTCCTGTCTGTCACATTTGAAATTAAGTCTAAAGCAGTTGAGTTGGTCTTTACATGTGTGTGTAAGCTCCTCAAGGTAGATCCTATGTCTACACTTCATACTTACCAAGTCTATAGATGCTGAAACATGAACTTGTTATAGGAGGTAGAAGCAAATGCATATCATTAGGCTACACAAAGAGGGGGGATGACAGAACCAGAGAAATACAAATGTGCTCAGTGAGGAGACCAAGACCCTTGCTCTCATAAAATATTGACAGAACCTCCACTAGGGGTGAAGGGCGCTACATCACTATTGTCTTCTAAAAATCCAGGATGCAGAATGTATGGTGCTACTTTGACTGAATGTATTTGAGGAGCTTGTCTCCTCAAAATGATGGGTCATAGTGTGCTTGTTGTCATAAAGGGGAAAAAATAGGTGAAACAATAAGAAGATGAGATATTTTTAACTGTATCTGTGATGTTTCATTTTTTTTATAAAGCCCAATAAAAAGAATATTAACATTTGATAAAAGTAAATGTCAAGATATATGGAAATCTGTGATACTGTTTTTCTGCTTTTATTGTGTATAGCAGAAAGTTAAATGCTTAGAAAACAGAAAATGATGATGGTGGTGGTGATGCTGAAGATGCAGATGTTGGTGGTAATGAAGATGCAGATGGTGGTGATGATGCTTATAACAGATATGATAGCGATGATTATTGTTATAATGATGGTCACAACGATGATAAGATGATAATGACTGAGGTACAGACGACCATGATGATGATGATAGAAATTCAAAGCAACAAGGTTCATAACTGGCAGAGTCTCGTCGGCATGCAGAGAAGGGGATTGTGATCTTGTCTTAGAAGAACAGGCCTCATGGCCTCTTTTCAGAACACATGGAGCTGACACACTCTCCCCAGTGTCAGAATTGAAGATTTTCTTATAAACCTCCAACGGGGAAAGTGAGCAAGACAGACAGCTTGATCAGCAAGGTGGTCCATTCCAACCGCTGTAATAAAGGTGCTGGGGAAATGTGTCACTTACAAAGAGTAGAAATGTATTTTTCTCAACGCTAGAACTGGAAAGTCCAAGCTCTCCAGCCCTGCAGATCTGGTGTCTGAAGAGGGCTGTTTCCCCTGAGTTTTTACACAGTAGGAGTATAATGTTGTGTTCTCCTCTAGCAGAATGACAAGGGGCGGGGTTGGGGGAGATCCAACACATGGATTTGTAGGGAATGAGAACATTCAGGTCAAGCAACCCACAAGCATACATCTTGGCTTTGTTGATCAGAACCCTAGGGAGGTCTCTATGCACATCGGCTTGTCTGCCCAACCTCTCCAGTGGGCAGCGAGTACAACTATCAAGTTCCTAGTTCTTCGTGGATTCTAATTCCTTCCTGGGAATCAGAATCCTTCTGAAAGCACACCACCCCTGGATTACAGCTGCCTCCCTGGAGAGGAGTCCTGCTCATCCCAGAACCCTGACTGCTCCGTCATCCAGCTTTCCATTTCCTCCTCATTTCCCCTTGAGTCAAGAACAACTTAGCAATAGAAGATTGTAATGTTACAATGCAGAACCCAGAGTCTGCGGCTACCAGCTACTTACTCAATCCTGAGCTATATACCTGCTTTTCAACTTGAACCTCTAATCGTCTATCTGGCCTTCCTCTCCTTCATCCTTCTCTTTGTCCTGCTGCTAAGTTCTAAACCAGCCCACAAGCTAAGCCATAAAAGAAAAGGCATTGTCAGTACCTGGTACAGCGTTCATTTTGAGGAGCCATTGTGGCAGTGGTTCTCTACCTTCTCCAGGGAACAGACTTATAGACTTACCCTACATTTGCTGTGAACAGCAACAACTTGGCTTCAATGAAAAAGATCAGAGGAAGGCACATATAGGCCACCAAGTTAGAATACTTTTCCTGCCCCAATCCCAGCTGCTATCGGGGAAGGGGACAAGCCACGCACACCTGGTCAGGATGTGGGTCTTCAACTAATAGTTACTTCTGGCTTGTTGACAAGCTTTGATCCAGATAGTAACCAAGACAAAGGGCATCCCTAGCAACCCATCCAGGAAGACACAAAGGCTCAAGAAGAGTGAGTCCGGCACCAAGTAAACTGAGGACTTAAACCCTGCTTTCAAAAGCTTTCCTTGTTGCCAAACACAGTTGTTGCACCGATGAAGAACACAAACTGTTTGAGGAGCTTAACAATAAAGGGTGAGAGTGGAGTTGAGCAAACAGTAGACTGTCAATCATATATTCAATATTAAAATGAATGAATCCTTATTTTGGGATATCGTGCTGCTGGTTGATTGTATTTGGGGTAGTGAGAAATGTTTTGAGCTGGAGCTAAATCGAAGGTTAAGATGTTCTTATCAATTGGGTTCTACTCTACTAAATTCAAGTTGCAGATAAAAAGTAAATAAATTAAGTATATTAATAAATTAAGTACATCCAAGCACGAGGCTGACTAAAGCATTCCTCCTCATCAGGCAATTGGAAATCCTACCAAGACTTTTTAACTTCATAATTCAGTTTTTGCACCAAAAGAAATTATACAGATAAAAATAAAATAAGGACTAGAAAATGAATTCTGTCCATTCTAGCCAATAGGTAAAGAGCTCTGTGAAACTAATTTGCAAAATTCATTATCCCAAGAGACACGGTCAACATAGAAGAAATACCACCAGTAAAACATATGAAAAATGGTTACTTTTGATATAAAAAATGTTGAAAAGAAAACTATACTACAAAATCCCATTGTAGACACTATGGTTTATACCCAGTCTGACCACTGCTCTCTCAGAAGTGACTCTCTCATACATTGTTTTTGATCATTTATAGCGATACAAACCTTGGTAGAAAACAATGTAGCAATCGATAGCACAGTTTAAAGATACTCATTCTCTTGAGTCAGTCTGGGGATCACTAAAGGAAGTTGCTCAAAACCTCAAGAGAGGAAAGAAAGCTGTCCAAAAGATATTCCAAGTGCAATTTTTAAAAGTAAGCACTGGGTAGGTCTAACAACAAAGGACAGTTGGCTCTGTGCTAGGTCTCTTGTGGTTGTAAAGCTTGGTGTTCTTGTGGGACTCTTAAGAGTGGGCTGGGGAGATCTCTGACACTTCCGCCTGTGCTTGAGACCCCTTCCCTCCTACCGAGTTGCCTCATCCAGCCGTGATCCAAGAGTTTGAGCATAAACTTATTGTAACTTGTTAGGCTGATTATCCTTGGGAGGACTGGTTTTTTTTGTTTGTTTGTTTGGTTTTTTTTTTTGTTTTTTTTTTTTTTTTTTTTTTTTTTTTTTGCAAGATGGAAGAAGAAAGGATCTGGAGAAGAGGGGTGGCTGGGGGTGGGCTGGGGTGGAGGTAGAGGAAACTGTGGGCAGGGTGTAATGTATGCAAAGAATAACCATGCACAAGTTTGAGTAATCCTTAGCTGAAATGTTTAGAACCAGAAATATTTCCGAGATGATTTTCAATCCTGAAATATTTATGTATATACAAGAAGACACCATAGTAAGAGGCTAGGAACCCAAATCTGAACAAGATTTATTTGTGCCTCACACACTTTATCTTCCATAGCCTGAAGGAGTTGTAATCCATTAGGCAATATTTTTAGTCCCCTGAGTTTGACTGCAACCTCTCTCACGGGCAGGGGTTGAGTTATCTACCTGTAGTAGCTGATGCTCAGTGCTTTGGATTTTGAAGCATTTTAGATTTTGGATTTTTCATATCAGGAATGTTTATCTTGTATACTGAAAGACTGAAATCTCATTTCTAGGTTCTGCCTAACTTTCCTCTCTGGTGATCCGGGATTTTGTCTCTTGTCTCCTTTCTGTACTTCCAGATTGGGCACGAGATTCTGGTTAGCAGGAATCCAATGAAAATGTCTCTCTTCATTTATAGCAAACCTGATCTAGGAGACCGTGGGATGATGCTTTGCTAATGTAGGAACTGCTCTTCCTTGAAGGTAGATTGGAGACAAGATTGGAACCATTCAAGAAGTGACAATTACTCTGGGCTGGATCTTGAATGCCTCATAAAGACCTACATGTCAAAGGCTTGCAAATGTAGCTGTGTGTTATTGGAGCAGGTGGGATCTTAAGAATAGAGCCTAGTAGGAGAAAGTTAAGTCACGGGTATGTTCTTCAAGAGATTGTGAGACCCTGGATTCTTCCCTTCTCCTTTTACTTCCTGGATATCATAGGCAAGCAGCTTCATTGGCCTCCTGCTATGACGTTCTGTCCCTCCAATGATCCAAGGCTGGTGTGGGGCCAAGAGATAATTGACTGGAATCTCTGGATCTGTGAGGTGAAGGAAATCCTTTCTTGTTTCGGGCTGATTTATCTCATGTGTTTGCACAACACTGGAAAGATGACTGACATGTGTATTGCTAGTGATTGTCTAGAACATTTTGTAAGCATGTCTTCTGCTTTGTAGTGGAAAGGCCTTGGATGGGCAAACCCAGATTATCGCTTGAACCTCTCACACCTCAGATTCTTTAATTCATTAAATGCAAGGTGAGAGGTCACTTTACAAATATTTTACATTTATTGGAGTTAAAACTAATTCACATAAATTTTTATATCATTCATACAATAATGATTGGACTTTAGAATAAGAACATTACATAGATGATACATACAGACATAGAATAATAGGTTCACAAGTGAGAGATTGGTGGTGGATGATGACTGATAGACAGATGACACAAAACTGATGGATAGATGGGTTGATGAAGCGGATACTATATAACTTATGGATAGTTAGATTAACAATGATGACAGATAGATGATACATAGCTCTAACTTCCTATTCAGTTAAAGTTATCTTCTTGGCAATATCACTAATAGTAGGCCATCCAATATTAATTTAAAAATTCTTGGAACAGAAATCATATTGTCTTCATAAGTGGGTGACTTTAGCTGTTTGAATAACCCCAACATATGGCCAAATACATATGCTTATAATATCTACTCCTTGACCTAATTCTTGCAGTTGACTAGTCCATGGTTATGATTTGAATATACATTTTTCCCTCACAGGTTCATGTTGTGAACCCTTGTGTGTCTTGGGAGGCTGTGGTGGAGCCTAGCTGGTAGAACTTGGTCACGAAGGGTAGCCCTTTGAATGATGTACTGAGTCCCTAGTTCTGGTACCACTTTCTACTTTCTGTGTGCTGTGGTATGATGGGCCTTCACTGTAAGACCCCCTCCTGCCACAAGCAGGGTTGTTTCATCTTGCCTTCTGCACCATCATGGATTGAAATCTCTGCAAACTGTGAGCCAAGATAAACCCCCTTACCTTTTGTTAATTCTGTTACATATTTTGTCCAGTGACACAAATGAAGTTAATGTAACCATGGTGCTTAACTATGTGCTCAAACTCTAGTCCGGAGGTTGCTGTGAAGGTATTTGTGAATGAGGTTCACTTTTAAGCTGATGGATTTGAAGGAAAGCAGATTATGTTTTACAACGTGAGAGGGTCTCATTCAGTAAAAGGAAGGATTTAAGAAAACGCAGGTCCAGATTTCTGGAGGAAAAGGGAATTCTGCCTTTAGCATGTCTTTAGACTCTTCTCTAGGTAGGGCTCCAACCTTGTGGGTCTAACCTGCAGATTTGGAACTTTCCAGTCTCTATAAATGTATGAGCCAATTCCTTAAAACATTTGTCTGTCTGCCTATCTATCTCCTATATATTATTAATCTAGCCATCTTCTATATATCTATGTATCAGCCTACCAATCTAGTCTTTATCTATCTATTCATCAGCCAATCATTTATCATCAATTTATTCATAATCTATGTATCTATCATCAAAATATCTCTGTTCTCTATATATCTATCAGTGTAGTCATCATCTATCTATTCATCAATAAATCATCATCTTTCATTAATCTTTCTTATTTATGTATCTATCATCTATGCTTGTAAGTATGTAAGAATCATCTATTATCAATCCACCTATCTATCTTCTATGTATCTATCAATGTGTTCATCATCTGTTACTGTCTAGGGTCTTGATAGGGAAACTTCATTGTCTAGGAGTCTTTGTTTTCTCTGACAGTTAAAGAATTAAAAGGCAGGAAAAATCTCAAGCATGACAGGTGACAATAGAGAAATGTCAGACACTGTAGACAGCAGCAGACAGAACCAACAACTGAAGAAAGGTGTTTATTGGGGTTGAGGAAACACACACATGTGGCAGGCACACAGAGAAAAAGACCCTTTGTGAAGCAAAGGGTACAGGGAATCCTGGGAAGCTGAAAAAATCCAGTCTCTTCTGGAGGGCTGTTTTGTTTTTTAAAAGTCTCTGAAGAGTTTTTCTGCCTCTAATTTATTGTTAGTCAGTTTGAAGAAAGATAGGATAGTTGATCGGCCCACAGTATTGTGGAACATGTCCTGATGTGGTCTTGAACTTATTGAGCCAGTCCCAGCAGCCAGCTAGTAGCTGGGAAGAAAAGAGCCTACAAGGCCTTTGTTTTAATCTGCCAGGGTTTTGTCTCGTGTCAGGAAGGTACGGAAGAAGCCAGATATTTTGAAAGCTTGCTGCCTTTATTACCTAATTACGGCTCCTGTCCTTATCTGTCCTTATTCCAGGGAGTCTGTCTAATTTCAGGTCCCTTACATCTGTTTATTAATCATTCAATCAACCAGTCATTATTTGTCATCTTTTCATGATGGATGTACATACATATGTATATATGTACTAAGTATGTTTGTATGTATTTATGTATAAATGTATGATCTATCATCTATCTATTTATCCATCCATCCATCCATCCATCCATGCCCTATTGGTCATGTTTCTCTCAAAAGCTTGAGTATTCATACTCAGAACAATACGTAAGGCCTTCCAAATTGCAGAGTTTTCATATAACGTGTTAAATTGGGTCCCGAGACTAGGTGCAGGGTTTGATGGGACTTGTTCTAGGCAAGAGAAGCAAACTTCCACCACTAGACTTAAAAGGAGCAGAGGCAGAATGCTGGGGGGGGGGGGGGGGGAGATTGTAAATTGCTGAAGGGGTCAGCACCGAGCTTTACATCTATTAGGACCCCTTTCCTGAGAACCGTTACCATAATAAAGACACTCGGGCAGCTGGCCAGGCAGCCGCCAGAGCCTTCTGACATTGGTAGGGTTCTTAGTCTGTCACAATATTTGCTTTCACGCTTGGGAGATAATTGGCACTTGGCTGTCACAGCAACAGCAGTAGGAACAAGACCCACACCACACACGGAAGGGGGTGGGTCTGGTTTTCATCTGCTAGATCCGGCATAAGAGCAGCTCCTCGCCTGGACAGCTGTCGTCACCCTGTCTGGTAGCTGTGCTTACTTCCTGAGACTGAGGGTGACTGGAAAATCTTTGCCACACGGAAGCTAAGGACAGTGTTCCCGAGGTGGCGCTCAAAGTCATTTGCATTTCGAATCTTCACATGGCGGGGGAGGTGTGCAGAGCTACAGTTGGCAAACTGATAGGCACAATGCCAAATCTGGTCTGTTCCCACAGCAGGCTGCGCCACCCTTATTGAATTTAGGGTACCAAATACTAAGGAAAAGAGGTTATGATAAAAATCTTAGAAGCCCACTGTAAGCACAGCTATTCTTAAGTTCACGTTTTCCTATTGGTGCTCATGATGCTCCGCCCCTTCATCCCCCCCCCCCCCCCACACACACACACCCCGTGGCATGAGAGTCGGAGGGAGACTTGTTGGGAAGGAGTTTCAGTATTACAGAGCAAGAGTGAGATGGGATGATGGATATGAAAAATGACCAGGACCTGCTATTTGCAGGTATGAAACTGTCAAAGGGGACTATTTTCTTGGTTTCTTCCCACCTTCCAACCAAGCTGTGTGTGAATGGAATCAGTGCATCCAGAGAGTTCTGTACAGCATAGGTTTCTACTCAGAATTCATGATGAGCACATCTGTATCTCATCTCTCTTCCTGAATGCCGTTTTATAGTGGTATTATTTCAGAGCATCGGCACCTCATCAGTCTCTGTGAGTCCGTGTGAGCCCTGCTTAGTTGATTCTGTCGGGTGTGTTCTCCTGGTGTCCTTGACCCTTTCGGCTCCTAGAATCCCTCCTCCCCTCTTCTGCCTATGTAGTAATTTTTATAAAGCTATATCCACCCATCAGTAGAGCACTTGCTCCTGCTGGCCGTCTCTCACCAACACTAGGCATTCCTCCCTTTATTTCGTCTAGGGAGGACATGGGAGAAGAAGGAGGCAGTAATGAGAGGCAAGAATCCATCTTCTGGGACTTTATCACTTTCTCACAGGAGCCGAATATGGTAATAAGCTGGTAATCTAGAAACACATGCCACTTTCCAAACGGATGACGACAGCAATGATGTCCCTGGTGTCTTGTCTTGGATTAAATGTCAGCCTGCGGACATCTCAATGCCTTCCAATATTTTAGCATAAAAAGGTACAAATCCCTCCATACCCTGGACAGCCCAATGCTCTTTTGAGCGTTCCCTCCTTCTGGCACAATCATACCTCACAAATCACCTCGTGCCACACATCAGAATCTTCATCCACATCTCTTTAATAGCAAGTTTATTCTCAGCCTTTTGTTGTCGTTGGAGACCCCCCCCCCTTTGTGCTTCATGGTGTCTTTAGCCCATTGAAAGCCTCTCTGATGCGTTTCCCATTGTGGTTTTAAAAAAAGAAACAATTGTGTAATGGCTGACTTCTTTTGGTTCCTCTAAAACCCAGCATCTCGGTGGTTGTTTCAGACATGCTTAATAAGGAAGCCATTAGAAAGGCAGAAGAGAACCCTATCATTATTTGCTGGTTTCCTCCTTAATTATAGACAATCGCTCTTGAAGGAAGGGGACAGCTTCTCTGACAAAAGTTGCGTAGCATTTAGCAGAACAATTTGGAATTGGATTGAATGGATCAATGCTGTGTCAACTCGCAGATGCGCAACAAAAACTGCTCAGATGGAATGAGGGGCCAATTCAGCTGTTTTTCCCTTCACTCAGGAAGTGGAAAGTGGGCGCTTTTTTAATGGCTGCCCATTCTTTCTTTTTTTATGTTAGAGCATTTCATACATGCATATTTTTTGATCAAATCTATCCCTATCCCCTCCCTTCTGACTCTTCCCCTAACATTCCCTCCTACCACTTTTTCTTCCCAACTTCACGTGTTTTCTTTGGTAAACCCACTGAGTCTACTGAGTGCTGCATGTGTGTGGGGGTTTAAGACCATCTAGTGGAACAGGGGTAGCCATATTAACAGCTATGGTCATTGCTCTTGATTACTCCCCAAAACATGATGGTAAAACTCTATTCCTGAAGACACCACATCCCTAAAACATGGGATGCAGAAAAATCAAGCTGGTATCAACCTAGAAGTTTCATCCCAGGGTCTAGACTCTATAGTACTTGGAGGTGCTAGGCACATAGCCAGGAGAGCAAAACCATCGACAGTCTGACCTTGCTATGAACCTTATAAGCAATGACTGCCCTAGGAATGCTTGCCGCTGTGGTAGTGGCACAAATGTTATGGGAGTACCAATAACTTTCTGATTAGATTTAAAGCTACTCCACAAGATAAAACTCATGCCTGTTATTGTTAACTGGGCCAAAAGCTAATCGCTGGCTAGTTCCTAGGTCCTAGGGGAAAGCCTAGATTCATTATTCTGTTAAATCAATATAGTGCTAAACTACCCTCTAAGTTCTTTATACCTGTGACCTGTGGTGGTTTGAACCAGAATATTCCCCATAGATTCGTATGTTTGAGTGCTTGGTCCCTGGTTAGTGGAACTGTTTAAGAAGGATCAGGTAAGACCTGGTTGGAAGACATGTGAGTAGGGGTGAGCTGTGAGGTTTAAAAAGCCCACTCTAAGTCCTTTCTCTCTCTCCCCCCCCCTCCCTGCTGCCTGCAGATCAGAATGCAAAGCTCTCACCTACTGTTCCAGAGCAATGCCTAGCTGCTTCCTGTAAGCAAGCCCCCAATTAAATGCTTTTTTAAAAGAGAGCTCCCTTGGTCATGGTGTCTCTTGAAAGCAGTGGAAGCGTAACTTAAACATAGACTAGTACATCTCTCATCCCTCACTGGAGAGACTTCTTTTTGCCTTAGGTGACAATTACTACAGAGACCCACAACTGGTCAACATCAGTGAGTAAGATACTGGAGTACTCATCTCTAAATGCAGCATCTATACCATGCTTCCCCCCCCCCCCCACTCCACCCCACCCCAAGGCTCAGGGAACATCTTAGAAGAGAGGGTGGAAATAGTTAAAGAGACAAAAGGAATAAAGACCCCCGGCCAAGCATTATTTTCCAGATATGACCGTGTCACCACACACGGAAATGTACCACAGCCGGAGCTGCATGCACAAGACTCTTATAAGAGCAAGCCAGACTAAATACGGGTATTTTTGTTTGGTGTCTTTATTAAACTTTTACTCCAAAAGAGCAAAAACTCTGTTTAAAACTCATGTTAAAAAATGATATGTCCCCAAATTTGAGCCCTGTGTTGCCACATACGACCCCATTATCATAAGAACTACTGAATTCTTCCCAATGCCATCCTTCGGCTCCAATCTTTTCTCTAGAAGCTGAACCCTGAAGTTGACTTATGTTCCCATGTCTCCAAGTTGGGTAGAGCCTCCTGGCAGACCAACATGCACTGAGTGTGGAGGTTAAACACAGAGGCTCAGAGGCTGTCTCTCTCTCTCAATGCTAACACAGTCAAGTCAACACCCCTGAGTCCAGAAGGGGAAAAAAAAATCTCTGTTCAGAAAGTCACAAAAAGACAAACTGAAATGAGACGCAACATGGCTGTTTTCCATTCTGTGTGCTTGCTTGCCTGTCTTCCCACAATGCATAGGGCTGAGGGTAGACAGCAATGGAACCCAAAGGAGGGCATTTAGTAATACACTACACAGAGTACCTGGCTTGATAACATCAGACCTCTAGTTTTTATTTTACCAGTGGTTCCCATACACCTTCGTGACACAGTGGGATTGGCTGTCTTCTTTCTATCTGTTTACATGAACTCTTTGGGTAACCTCATTTATTTGTCTCCTTGTTACAAGCCTCAGGCGGTTAGGAAATATTTCTGGATGACACAGCTAATAAATAGAGTTGGGATCCTACCAAAGCCTCAATGACTGCATACATAGACACCATTACCTCCCCCCTAAAGCAAGAAGATCAACAGAAAAGGTGACCTAAGTGTGGTGGTACACCTAACCCTTGGGAAGGCTGACTGATGCAAGAGATTGAAAATTCAAGGCTAGCCTGGGCTACATGGTGAGACCCTATCAAAAACAAACAGTGAGGAAGAACTAAGGACATTCCCAACACCAGCAGCCTTACCTTATGTGTTCCCCCCTCAATTTCTCCACCTCATAGAAATGGAGGTGTCTAATATTTGAGGCAAACATTTTTTTTTTTCATGGTAGGTTAGGTATCTTAGATTTTCATTGCTGTGATAAAGATCATGATCAAAGCTGGGCAGCAGCAATACATGCCTTGATCCCAAGATCAGAAGGCAGAGGCAGGCAGAGCTCCAAGTTCCAGGCCAGCCTGGTCTACAGAGCAAGTTCTAAAACAGCCAGGGCTACACAAGGAAACCCTGTCCCAAAAAAGAACAAAAACAAACAAAAGATCATGATCAAAAGCAACTTGGGGAGGGATGGGTTAATTTCATTTTATAGTTGTAGTCTTCATGAAGGGAAGTCAGGGCAGGAACAGCAGGCAGGAACTGAAGCAAAAAAGCCAGGGAGAAATGTTGCTTACTGGCTCGCTCACCCTAGGCTTGTTTGTTTGGCTTCTTATATGCCCTAGGACCATCTGTCCAGGGGTGGCACCATCCACAGTGACCTGGGGCCTCCTACTTCAGTCACTAATAAAAAAAGATTCCCCGAAGACTTGCCTACAGTTAATCTTATACAGGCATTTCTTCACTGAGGTTCCTCCTCCCAGAGAACTCTAGCTTGTGTAAAGTTGACAAAAGTTAAAAAAAAAACAAAAACAAAAAACCCTTTATGAATGTCTTTTGAAATATTTTATTAATTATTAATTTCATTTTTAAAATGTAAAGGTCTATAAATGCGGTAATCTTCTATCTATCTCCACCTACAACCTATTGATTTGTACCAACAGAGTAACGACTGAAAAGAGTCCACTTCAGGTATCGTGGATGTTCTGACTTGAACAGAAATACTTACTATGTTGTAACCTGTTTTCTAATTTAGTATGTGAGTCATTCTCTCTCTCCCCCTCCCTTTCCATGTGCGTGTGTGTGTGTGTGTGTGTGTGTGTGTGTCCATGTGTACTAACATTCCTTGATAAATGTTTACTGTGGGTGGACATTACTAGACTTCTCTAATGTCTCCTTCTTGCTCTTCTTGCTAATAGGAAGCAACCAGAACGGCCTGTACATGTGGCTTTGGAAATATGTACATATTTATCTACAAAATACATTCAGAAAAGCAGAAACGGCGAGTCAAAGGATCGAACATTTTAAATCATTACAACATTAATTGTGTTACGCCATACTTTGCCAAATTAATTTTAAATGCTCATGCCTATGTGTTCTCCCAGGAGAAACTGTGCACAGGGCATCAGTAAGGATCATAGCCAGTTATGGAGGGGGTTGGAAATCATCAAATTTTAATCTTTGCCAGTCCCGTGGGAGTCAACACAAGTGAGTCCCTTAGGTTTCTTTGACTATCAGTGAGCATGATTCTTTTTTTGTTTGTTTGTTTGTTTTGTTTTTTTCGAGACAGGGTTTCTCTGTATAGCCCTGGCTGGCCTGGAACTCACTCTGTAGACCAGGCTGGCCTCCTCGAACTCAGAAATCCGCCTGCCTCTGCCTCCGGAGTGCTGGGATAAAAGGCCACCACTGCCCGGCGCATGATTCTTGGTTATGAACTAAGCATGCTCTCTGCACATGGCCTCCCTCTCCGACCTCTCTTTGCCTGGCCTCCCTCTCTATGAGGCTTCCTTCTTTCTGCCTTATGCAATTTGCTCTGAAATGTTAGTCTTTTTCTTCTCTGTTTCCAGGAGCTCTTGGTTAGCGTGGGAAAACCGGCCCTTTTGTTACAAATGTTGCTATATTTTCTCCGCAGACCATCTTACCTCATGTTTTAAGCATTTTTCCCCCTGTAGGCAAATCTGCCTTCCCTCCCTTTACTGTTCTAATTCTCACTCTGTGCTTAACAGAGCTGTACCTGTTCGAAGATTCTTCTTAACTCCTGAGAGTTTCGTTCTCATGCTTTTACAGATCCACATTTTTTACACTGAAACATTTGGTCCTTCTGGGATTTATTTGGTGCAAGGAAGGAAACAGAAATCAAAGCTTTCCCGGGTGAGGCAGTTACTCACACCAGGAAAGCACACTGAGTTCAACCAAATCCTTGATGGTGCATGGAAAGCATGCGTTCGCTGTATCAAGACTAAACAGCACACCGCCATGTTCACCATCCCCCTCAGCCTCCACCATCTGGCTGCCTCATGATGACCTCATGGTCTGTTCAGCTGGCTGAGTCAAGCCTCAGTTTACCTCCCAAGTGTGCTGACATCGATCAACTGAATGCTTCTTCATTATTCTCCTACTTTAGGAATTCTTAGCTTTTTAAAAATACTTATTGCATATATGATACATGTTTCTTCCTTGCTCTCAGCCTTTCGCCCCAGCCTGCGTCAATCCCAATGTCTCTTCCCCTCCTGCCTCCTATCAAAGCATCTCATTACCCACACGTTTACAAGCACATAGCATGGTCTTGATGCAGTCTGCAAAAATAATATCGGAATATGTTCTTGTAGGTGTCTATCACGCATTCGGTTGTTTGTCCCTGCATTTGATGTTTCTTCCCTGTGTCATCACATTAACAGTTCTTCTGATTCTTTCCTTGAGAGATGAGTTGACATCAGAAGGTTGTTGACAAAGACCTCATCACTGACAATATTTTGAGAGCAGAAAGAAAACGGTAATGGTGGATTTGTGTAATGAAAAGAGCCTTGGTGAATGACAGTACCACGCAAAGATAGATATCTTACCCTGGAGACGCCAGGAAGTCTGACAGTCGGCTCCATACCTTCCACCTGTGATGTGTAATATTTTATTAGATCATTGGCCTCTCTGCCTTTGCCCGAAGCGAGCTCTTGCATCTGAGCCAGCAATGTCAGCTCCCACAAAGGCCTCGCCATTCCAGTCTCTGGAGCCCCTGAGAAAGAACACCTCTGACCAAGGGACAGAAAAAAAAATCATTAAGCAACTTCTTGTTGTTCAGTGGCTGAAGAATGCATAGGTCCAAACCAATCAATCAATCTATCTATCTGTCTGTCTATGTAGCTACATGTCTCATTTGTTCTCTCTAGTTCTTTCCCCTCTCTCTTTTCTTCTCTATTCTATGCTGAAATGGTACCTGAAAGAAAATGAAATCTCAAACAAAAACAAAAATATTGATAATGTATTGACAAATTATTGATAATATATAACAAATATATTGACAAAAGGCAAATTTAGAAACTGAAAGCAGGTGGTCCCTCTGTTGCTGTCACCACTGCTCTCTTGCAGTGGGACAACCCAATAAGCTTGTCCAAGGAAGGGAGGGAGGGAGGGAGGGAGGGAGGGAGGGAGGGAGGGAAGGAAGGCGGGAATGATAAAGGAAGGGAATATTTCTCTTAAATGGACCTTCCGGACTATGCAAAGGCAGAGGGGAAAAGGGGGTGGGGAGATATAAATTATAAGCAACAAAAATGTCACAAATCTGCTAAATTAAGAAGAGACTGTCTTCTTTGAAAACACATTCTTATAGAAATTCAACAGCTAGAATATAAAGGTATAATTACTATCGACAACATTAGTCGTTTCCTTTACTGAGTCTGGCTCGATATCATAAAAATTCAAGTTATGAATCTTCAGAAATTTATTTTAGCTTTCTTACTGTCTGGCGTATGATTACTCATTCCTGTTTGCTCACCATGAGGCCAAGATGAGATCACCAGAAGCCATCTAGCTTAACACCCCCCCCCCCAAAAGATGACGAAGCAGGACTATCAGGAAGCTCGACTATGGCATGCAAGGTCACAGTGAGTCAGCCAAGAGCTGCTATGAACCTCAGATCTACCTTTGTGGTGCTTGAAGATCATGTCATCTCCCACAAGCAACTTGACAAAGTCACCTCATGTTACAAAACCCTCAGGGCTGGCTCTTTGTACCTCTAGCATCTTCCATGGAGTGTTCCCCAATTCTGCTGTCTTAGAAGGCTGAATGACATGGGCTCACCTGACTTCCGGCTCATACTTCTAGTTGAGATAATCCAGGGAGAGCCAGGGCAAGTCTATGAAGGACTGAGGATGTTTCTGGAACTTCCCTCTCAGGCCAGTGTCCTCCTGAGATGAGAGCACCATGTAGGTAATTTTCTTTCCTTCACCTCACCACTTCAGGCCTTAAGTGCGTATTTATGTCAGTGAGTTCTCTAGAAGAACAGAATAGTATTGAAAGAGAGATTAAGAAACGGGGAAGAGGAGAAGGAAGACAGAGGGGGCAGGGAAATGGAGGAGGACAGAGGATAGAAAGAGAGGCAGAGAGAGGGAGAGCGAATAGAGAGAAAGGAGGAAAGGGGAGAGAGAAGACGGAGAGAACGGGAGAGAAGAAGGGAGAGAGAGACAGAGAGAGAGAGACGGACACAGACACAGACAGACACAGAGCCTGTTAAATCAGCTTACTTTTAAGTAGTAACAATAACTACCTCACACCTGAAAGGTTAAAAGCCCTATAGTTACTTAGTCACGTAAGCCTTCAGGCTGGCTCCCGATCTAGTGCCAAAACTTGGAAGGCTCCAGGAGATCTGCGGACCCTTGGCCGATGATGGAAAACAGGGAATGCTGGTCCTCATACAAGCAAAGCAGTCGACAGCAGCAGCTAGGGCATACAACTCTGAGACAAGAGCCAAGGCCAAGTGAACGAAAAGCAAGTATTCCATCTGCCATGCCCCTGTTCTCTGGGCTGCCACTAGGAAGTGCTACCATGCTTGGGCTGGGTCTTGTCACATCAGTTAAAGCAATCAGAATAGTTTCCCAGGTGAGGCTCCCTACTGAGTTAGTTTTAATTGGTGAAAGTGGACCTTAAAGCCAACCATCATGGTCTCCTAGAGCTCCTGAAACAAACATCAGAACAAGGGAACTGTGTTTCATTTTTCTAGGGTCTAGAAGTTTACAACTAAGGGGCTAGCAGAGCCTCCCCACCTCTCTCTGGTCTAAGGGAGGCTTTCTGAGTTTTCCTAGCCATTCATCACCATGCAGTGTCTTCGGTGTCTCTGCCATGTCTCTTCTCCTCTTATGAGGGTACTACACACTGGATGAGAGTCCCCTGCTATGTCTGTAAGCACCACCCCTCTAAGACTACACACTTGGGAACTGTAGAGAGATGGTAACTTAAGTGTACCTGATAGATAGATAGATAGATAGATAAGATAGGCAGGCAGGCTGGCAGGCAGGCAGGCAGACAAGAGAGATAGCTCGCTAGTTGAGAGCATAGGATCAGGGATTGGCTCACAGTGCTCATGTGGCAGCTCACAACTACTTATGACTCCAAAGGATCCTACACACTTTTCTGGCCTTCGTGAGCACTGCACACACATGGTATATAGACATACATACAGGCAAACAGACACTAAATTAAAAATAAATAAACCTTTAAATATATATAAACAGTCTATTAAATCTAAGAATGTTATGTGCTTGCAGACAGGAGCCTAGCATGGCTGCCCTCTGAGAGATCCAACAAGCAGCTGAAACAGTCAGATGCAGATATTTTCACCCAACCAATGGACAGAAGCTGGTGGCCCTTGTGGTTGAATTAGGGAAAGACTGGAAGAAGCTGAGGAAGAGGAGGGTGACCCCATGGAAAGACCAGCAGTCTCAACTAACCTGGACCCCGAGATCTCTCAGACACTGAGCCACTAACCAGACAGCATATATCAGCTGATAAGAGGCCCAGATACATACACAACAGAGGATTGCCTGGTCTGGCTTCAGTGAGAGAAGATACACCTAACCCTCGGCCGACTTGAGGCCCCAGGAAACGGAGAGGTCTGGTGGGGTGGGGATGGAGGGGTGGGGACATCTTCTTGGAGACAGGGGTGGGCGGGGGAGGTATGGGATGGTGAGCAGTTGGGGGGCAGACCAGGAGGGGGAGGAAGACTGGGCTGTAAAAAAGGATTAAAGAATAAAAAGAATCTCAGAATATTCTACAAGCATACAATATATTTTGATCTTATTCAGCCCTTACTTCTCCCTCTAACCTCTCCCATCTTCATGTCTTTTTATTTTCATTTTTTGTAACTCACCAAGTCCAATTACTGCTATCCACAAACTCACGGGTATTACACCGTGACATGGTAAACCTACCAGGGACTACTTAAAGACAACTGACTTTCTGTCCCCCAGTAACCATCAACTACCAATAGTTCCCTGGCTTGGGGTGGGCACTTGTAAACTCTCTTGCACTGGCCAGTCTTATGTCAACTTAACACACAAAAGAGATATATTTGAAAGGAGGGAACCTTAATTGGGAAGATGCCTACATAAGATCCGAGTGTAAAGCACTGTGGGCGGGAACATCCCTGGGCTGGTGGTCCCTGGTTCTATAAGAAAGCAAGCTGAGCAAGCCAGGGGAAGCAAGCCAGTAAGCAGCACCCCTCCATGGCTCCTACATCAGCTCCTGCCTCCAGGATCCTGCCCTGTTTGAGTTCCTGTCCTGACTTCCTTCAATAATAAATAGCAATATGGGAGTATAAGCCAAACAAACCTTTTCTCCTCAAATTGCTTTTTGGTCATGGTTTCATGGCAGTGTAGAAACCCTAAGGTAGCTAGCTCCTCACTATGCTGGAATCAACATACCTCCCTGAGGGACACAGTTCAGTCCACAGCTGGGTGAATAATAGCATTCTGCTACATCTGACCCCAGGGTGATGTATTATCCTTGTGGATTTCATATGTTCTACGAGTATTTCTATAAGTAATTCTTTTAATAAACTCTCTTTTGTTTCCACGTAGAATACAGAAAGCAGCAAGAGAATGTGGGACCTACCCTCATGAGAAGAGGCCAAACAGATTGTGTAACTGTAGCCTTCCTGAGCCCATCAGAAGTCTGGGAGCGTAAAACAACTAAGCCCACTTTAACAAATCACAAGCTCCTCAAGAAGAAATGAACCACACGAACTGTCTCCCTTCCAGCAGAATACAAAATGAAAATGCACCTGTCGTACAAGTGAGTTCAAGGAAAAGAACTGTCGTCTTAACAAATTCTTAAGACTCAGTTGTAAGCTAAGGAAACAGTATGGAGTCCCTGGAACCTAATAACAAGCAGAAGCTGCCCCCAAACAGCAGTTCCTTCCCAGAATCTTAAACCAAGTTCTCTAAGAAAGACTGAGGCAGGAGATGCCCTTGGGTGGCACTGGTGCTCTTGTGGAGACTTGCTGCACTGGTACAAAAGTGAAGTCCCACCTATTTAGCAGAATCTTTGAGATGAAGTAAACATTTACAGTTGCTAGGAAACAGAGGCATTCCTGCCTCCCACTCTAGAGCCCAGGCAGACTCTTGCTGCTCCTGAGAAAACAAAAGTTAACATTCTCTACCACTGTCCTAAGAAAGCCTCTCCAAGCAAGAGAAACTTCTCTGGCTCAGAATCCTGTACTGATCAAGCAGTGTCTTGCAACCATTGAAAGCTGAAAAATATAACCATGTAAAGATGCCCCAGATAGAAAGCAGTCTTTGGATGAAGCAGGAGCAAGGGAAATGTTGAGAAAATACTATCACTGAGAACCAGAGAAACATACTTCACCTATGGTGAAAATGAAACCAGGTAATAAAATTCTTCCTTGGACAATCCTGAGGGACACATGAGGTAGCAAGCAAAGCAGTGAGCTCCAGGTTCAGGGAGACCCTGCCTCAAAGGATAAGATGAAGAGTGACTGAGGAAGACATTGGGAGTGAACCTCTGTCCTTTACACACATGTCCATGTGCACATGTCCACACATACACACACACACACACACACACACACACACACACACACAGACTATTTTGTGAAAAACAAAACATGAGAGGCTCAGCTGCCAGTAGACTTGTATTAAATACAAATTTGTAACTAAAAGAAATTCTTCAAACAAAAATAGTGAGATAAAAGATGGAAAATTTAGCCTGCACATAGAAATGAGAAACAATGAAAGTACTAAACTCAAAAATTACACAGAGGCATTTTGGTTATTGTAAGTCTTTTTAAAGGAAATTCGCTAATGCAAAATCCTAATGTATTATAGAGTTTATGTCATGTGGAGGAGGAACTATATGATTAAAAACAGGAAAAAAGATAAGGGAAAAGTAGTTTTAAAAACTCTATGCAACAGAAGAGATGCATCAGAGAGTATCATATATGATTTTAAAATTACAATAAGTGAAGAGTGATTTTTCACCATGCTAATATAATCTACCAGGAAGATATCAGTGCTAGATGTGTGCATGCATAGCATAGGTTTCAAAGTACATGATGGAGATGCTGATCTATTCAGATGGGAATTGATAAATCCAGAACTTTGATAAATCCAGAACATAGCATCAACAGTGAAGAGTTCAATATTAGTGCCTCAGCAATCAATTGAACTGCCTAGGACCTGAGCAAGGGTACAGAGAATCTAAATACCATAGACCAGCTTGATCCAATTGCCATCTCACTCAGTGACAGCAAAGACCCATTCTTTCAAGTATACACAAAATATTCACCACCAGATTATGTGCTCAGCTAAAATTCAACATATTTTTAAAGGATAAATTAAGCACAAGAGATGTGCTGTGACCACCGTGGGCTCAGACTAGAAACCAGTAACAGCAGGGTATCTGGGCAATTACCAAATGTTGAAAAATTAAACACATTTAAATGGAACCAAGGTAATTTTTAAAAAACCATTTTGGATAAAATCGAAACTACAATAGGACCCAAGCTGAACTGTGTTTAGAGGGAATCAGATAGCCTTTTTTTTTTTTTTTTAAAGGCCACATCTCCTAATAGTGCCATTCTCTCTCTCTCTCTCTCTCTCTCTCTCTCTCTCATATATATATATATAATTACACTGTATCTGTCTTCAGACACACCAGAAGAGGGCACCAGATCTCATTACAGATGGTTGTGAGCCGCCATGTGGTTGCTGGGATTTGAACTCCTGACCTCTGGAAGAGCAGTCAGTGCTCTTAACCGCTGAGCCATCTCTCCAGCCCCAGATAGCCTTTAAATGATTGTATTAGAAACTAAGAAACACCATACATCAGTTTGTTTGGCTTTTTTTCTACCTTAAGGGCCTAGGGGGGAAAGGAGCAAATTATAACCAAAGCAGACAGAAGGAGGAGAATAATAAAGGTGAAAAGAGACACCAATAAAACAGACAAGAGCAAACTGTGTCTGTGGACTCCAGAGGTAGCAGGGCGTGTAAGGTAATATGGGCGCACTTACTAAGTAGTTGGCGCTGAGGACTAGCACCTCTTGTTTGTAGCACTCCAGCTGATGTACACTCTCTCCACACACACTTGCCTGTGTCCAACGCCATTTAAATGGCTGGCCAAAGACTGAGCCAAGAGTCCATGGTGTCAGGACGCTTGCTTCCAAACCCCATCTTCTCTTCACAGCTTCTCCTGATTCCTTATCTTAAAAGCTGGACATTGTTTAGAGGACCCAAGCATCTTATTCCCGCCTTCTGAATGAGCCCGGACTGAGGTAAGCCACAAGCAAAACTGGAAATGTTTGGCCATGGCTGAGCCCTCAAAACACTGAGTTCTCATGATTACTTGAAAAAAAAATTGCATCACTTTTTACATGTTTCATGCAGATCATTCATTAAAATTTTTAAAATACAAGGCTGGAGAGGTGGCTCAGCAGTTAAGAGCACTGACTGCTCTTCCAGAGGTCCTGAGTTCAATTCCCAGCAACCACATGGTGGCTCACAATCATCTGTAATGGGATCCAATGCCCTCTTCTGGTGTGTCTGAAGACATCTACAGTGTACTCATATACATTAAAATGAATAAATTGGGCAGTGGTGGTACACGCCTTTAATCCCAGCACTCAGGAGGCAAAGGCAGGCAAATTTCTGAGTTGGAGGCCAGCCTGGTCTACAGAGTGAGTTCCAGGACAACCAGGGCTACACAGAGAAACCTTGTCTCGAAAAACCAAAAATAAAATAAAATAAAATAAAATGAATAAATCTCTTTTTTATTCTTAAAATACTATCCATTGGGGTAAAAAAAAAATGGCTATTTTTTTCATATACCATAAAGATGTTTACAATAGTTAAATGTTACATCCCTGAGGAGTCAATAAATCTCAAATAATCTAACTAACAACAAAGCTGGGAAGCAATTTGGATGAACACTCTTTCATTTGGACCCACTGTGTCCTTAAACGCTCAGCTAAAACTTGTTTCGGATACCATGCTTTCAGAATATAGAAATGATGGGAAATCTCTGCTATGTTTTATCCACACCCATCTCCCTACATGGCATGCCAATAAGGATGATATAGATGAGCGTTTATTGAAAATACTCGTTCACATTTACTGACTATGGGAAACCACAGGGTATCATCATCAGGATGTCCTTAGAGTGGCAATAATATCAGGTAAATGACTTCTGTTTATAGAGTCACATCTTAGTTAGGGTTTCTGTGACTGTGATGTAACACCATGACCAAAAGCAACTTGGAGAGGAAAGGGTTCCCTTACCCACAGACCATCATCAGAAGCAGTGAGGGCAGGAACTGAATCAGAGCAGGAACCTGAGGGCAGGAGCTGATGCAGAGGCCCTGGAGGGGTGCTGCTTACTGGCTTACTCCTCATGACTTGCTCAACCTACATCCTTATAGCACCCACAAGTACCAGTCCAGGAATGGCTCCACCCACAATGGGCTGGGCCTTCCATCAATCACTAAACAAGAAAATGCCCTACAGGCTTGCCAAAAGCCAGATCTTATGGATGCATCTTCTCATTTGAAGCTCTCTCCACTCTGATGACTCCAACTTGTATCAAGTTGACATAAAACTAGCTTCAGGTGTCCAGGACAAGCCACTTGAGGGGCTAGAGGGATGAAAGTGGTTACAAATTTTGGCTGCTCTTCCAGAGAACATGGGTTCAATCCCAGGCACCCAAATAGCAGAACACATTACCTATAATTCTAGTTCTTGGGGATCCAATGACTTCTTCTAACCTCCATGGACATTGCATATATGTGGTACACAGACATTTATGCAGGTGGAATACCCACACACATAAAAATAGAGGTATAATTATATGTGCATGCACACACACACACACACACATATATCCACCTAACTAAGTAGCAATCCTAATAACGAAGCGCTGACTTCATCTATAAATTCTTTCACAGAAAGCTGAAGCATGGGTCTATGAAGGAATCTGTGCCAGTTTGCCCTTGCCCTTTGGGGTGTGTAGAAATGAGCAGGACAAGAATTTATCATTTACAGTATGAATTAGGTACCATGCTTTGACTGACTGAGCTGGCTTGGTCAGTCTCCCTTCCTGGTCTCCCCTCAGCAAACCCCCACACCATCCCTCCTCCCCTTTACCTCTAGGAGGGTGCTTCCCCACCCACCCACCCATCCATTCCTGCCTCACCCCAATGGAAGAGTAAGGGGAAGGAATGAAGAAACTGATGGGGATTGAGACCCCATAGGAAGAACAATATCAACTAACCAAATCCCACAGAGCTCCCAGGGACCAAACCACCAACCAAAGAGTACACATGAGTCAGTCCAGTCCGTGGTTCCCACTGCACATGTAGCAGAGGACTGGAAAGGGAGGGGCTTTGTCCTGTGAAGAATTTCTTTGTTCCTGACTTCTGAGGTTTCAGTCCATCCTGATGGGGAAGATAGAGTGGGACAGCTTACAGTGGGGGGAGGGGAGAGGGGGGAGGAAAAGGGAGGGAAGGAGAGAGAGAGAGGGAGGGAGGGAGGGAGGCAAGGAGGGAAGAGGAGAAGAGAGAAGATGAAGAAAGAAAGAGTGCTTACACTAGCTTACTTCTTACTTTTATTGCACAGGGTCACCAGCCATGGACTGGTGCTCATATGCATGATGAATCTTCCTCTGCTTTGTTCATCCTCTGGAAACTTGAGCTCACGGACATGCGCACTCACGGATACACACATAGGTGTGCCTCACTAACTCCTTAGGCGCTTCTCAATCAGATCAAGTTGGCAACCAAATTTAACCATCACAGAGGTTAACTAAAAATTAGAAATTTGAACCCTGAAGTCTCCAGCACCATTATCGATCTGACCCATTGCCAGCACACACCAAGACCATTTCTACTACCCCATGGTTGCTGCCTGGGAGTGTACATTCTCTTCTGAGGGAAGCAGAGCACAGCTAACCCCTAATACAATTCCAAGCATCAACAGGGCCTTGATGGCCTTATGGGCAAAAATGAGATAAACAGACGACTATGAGATTAGACGGAGATGCCACAGGTCCCAGCTCAACCAACTCAACTAAGCCATTACTCTGGCTGCTGTCCTGAAGAGACAGAGGCATTAGCCATAACAAAAATAGGCACCACCATGTCTCCTTCGCTGAAAAACCATCTGAATAAACAGAATAGGAAATCGAGTCTTAAGGACAGCAATGAGAGAATCAATTTAATTATTCCTAGCTGCTCAGGACTTCTAAACACTCACACTTAAGTAAAAGCTCTTGCAGACTCTTGAGAAGACTCCTCAAAGCCACGCCCTATGTTATTTTGTCTCAGGACTGGACCACAGGCATGGCTGCTTTCTGTGAACTCAGGAAACAAGGTAACCGACTACAGATCACTGTTTTCCTGATCCTGTTTCAAGTCTCTTCCTGCTACTAACCCAACGTTGACAGAGAACTATGGAGATCTGCAGGTCTCCCTCCCAGTCTTTAGAGGACCGAACCCTGTGTGTAGACAAAGAAACTGCTCCAGACTCAAAGGACCTGCAAAAAGTCCGGAGGAAGCAGCTCCTACACAGAGCCAAGAATAAGCCCTGTTCCACCAGTGCTGGGCCGTAAGCAGATGTTTCAGACTGTCTTTTGCCCTAGGTGGAGTAATGAAGACCATCTTGGGCATCTTGGGTGGATAGTGTAGACTGCCTCAGACCTTAAATGAAAGCTACTGATAGTCATGGGACTTAGGTAGATCCTGCAGACCGTCTTGGGCCCTAGGTGGGGCACTGCAGACCATCTTGCCTCAGTGGGGGTGGATAATTAAATCTAAAATTTTATTCTGCTTCATGGTTATTTTTCAAGAATGGAATTTTCTTCAGCCGATTTGCATATAAATTCATTTCCTGGCTTTGAGAACTGTAAAAATTTCCTTTTGTTCATCGGTATAATATTGCAGTATTTTGATTACTGGTTTAATTTCAGTTCTGCCTTTAAAACCCTAATACTTAAGTATGGAGATTGTATGCTATTTGTTTGACAGATAGTAAAAGGGTGAGGCTAACAGGGTTCCTGCTTGTTTTGTTTGACCATGCCATGTTTTTTGATATTTTATTATATCTCTTTCATATTTCCCTTTCTCATCCACTGTCTATAGTGTAATTCCCCCTCACATTTTGCCCTTTCTCACCCAAGGTTTCTTCCTCAGAAGATTGCCCATTAAAATTGGGTTTCCCACCAACAGAGCAGCCATGCTGACAGAGCTGTCACCATGCCTCTGGCTAGAGACCTCTTCCTTGGAAGGCGATGAGCAACCACACCCCCGAGAGTAACCATAGCAATGATTCGTTTGGGCCATTTTCTTACATTACGAGGATGAAATCATACGGAGTATATCTCTGTGTCTAGCTCCTTTCATCTTACCACGTGACTCATCCACGGAACACAGTTTGTTCTCTCTCCTGCTGCATGCCACCACTCTATGAGGATATGCCACAACCGATGCTCTTGAAATCACTTCACCTTTGGGTCTAATGTGAATAGTGTTGATGTGAGCCTTCTTGTGTATGTCTCGGTAACTGTCTGAATATAATATGCCTGGGGCTAAAATTGCTTGTTCATAGACAAGGACTGTGCTGGCTAGTTTTATGGCAACTTGACACAAGCTAGAGTCATCTGAGAGGACGAAATCTTAATTGAGAAAATGCCTCCATAAGATCCAGCTGTCAGGTATTTTTGTAATTAGTGGTTGATGGGGAAGAGATCAGCCCATTGTAGGGGATGCCACTCCTAGGCTGTTGGTCCTAGGTTCTGTAAGAAAGCAGGCTGAGAAAGCCACAGGGAGCAAGCCAGTAAGCAGCACCCCTCCATGGCCTCTGCTTTAGCTCCTGCATCCAGGTTCCTGCCTTGATTGAGTTCCTGACCTGACTTCCTTCAGTGATGGATGCAAAAGCATAAAGTCAAATAAATCCTTTCCTCTCTAGCTTGCTGATGTGATGGTCATAGTATTTCATCATGGCAATAGTAATCCAGAGTAAGACAGGGTGTATAAAATGTATAAAAATTCTTGTTACTACACATACTTGTCAAAATGTGATATTGCCTTTTCTGCTTAATCTGTTTTAGCAAAACATGGCAATACTTCACCACAATAAAGCACTTATTTATTTTGTTATTAAGCCATTGGTTGTCTTCTTTTAGGAGTGTATTTTGGTCATTTTTCTCACACTTCATTTTGAAGCAAAAAGACCTTTTCCCTGATGACTAATGAAGTTACCATGCTCACAAACCAAATGAGTCACGGTGCTAAAGTGAGACTTAGAACAACAGCCCGAAGCCTCCAGGCTTTTGCTGCCACCAGAATAGGGAGCTCAGGGTCAGTCGTAGTTGGTAATTGTGGCCAAGAAAAGCCAAGAATGCTGCCCAATTTAAAAAAAAATCTTAATTTACTTAAACTATGATGAGACTCTATGTGTGCACGTGTGTGTGTGTTTGTGTGTGTGTGTGTGTGTGTGTGTGTGTGTGTGTGTGGTTTCTTTTGTAACTCATTGCATTCTCCAGCATGAGCTTTATATATAACTGCATCATGCTACAGTGTCAAAAGGTGAGCTAAATAATGATATGGGCATTTATGAATTCCAGGGACTGACCTAAAACTTGTGTGTGGGATAGATGGTAGAAAGTGAAACTGTGTGTGGGTAAAAATAGTTGGAGATAAGTGGGACAGGAAGAGAGGCAACAAAACCAGAAAACAAAGACAAACCAGAGCAAGCTGGAAAGGAAATTTTACAAGAACTAATCCTTTAATTCTTTTTTTAAATCCAAAAGCAGAAAAAGAAAGGTTTTTTTCTGATGACAGATGGATGCAGCAAGCCATAGGAAAAGGCAGTTTTTGAAAAGTACATACTTTGTGTAAAATCCAATGACTTTTGACAGGTCAGAAATATCCAGGAAAAAATACCTCATCCTGAAAAATGGGAATTTTAGTTCAAGAAATATAAGGCGAATGATAGAGATAGGTGAATCAGTTGAAAGGGGACCTAGAAGTAAAGATAAGTTAGAAAAAGGTCAAAGAAATAGGAAGTGAAAGGCCACCTATGCCAGGAACTCAAGGACAAAATCAAAGCAGCAGGTCTACAGCAGCGGGGTTTAGGGCAGCAGGGTCTAGAGCAGCAGGTCTAGGGCAGCGGGGTCTAGAGCAGCAGGGTCTAGAGCAGCAGGTCTAGAGCA
>JADRCH010000102.1:8057381-8115768 GCA_019843965.1 Rhynchomys soricoides
GGGGGGGGTGGCATCCTCTTGGAGACAGGGGAGGAGGAATGGGATGAGGAACAATCAGAAGGCAGACTGGGAGGGGGATAATGACTGGACTGTAAAAAAAGATTAAAGAAGAAGAAGAAAGAAAGAAAGGAAGGAAGGAAGGAAGGAAGGAAGGAAGGAAGGAAGGAAGGAAGGAAGAAAGAAAGAAAGGAAGGAAGGAAGGAAGGATATTGAGAGCAATGCAGGTGATGGAGGCCTGGCTTGTGATGTTGCAGAAGGAAATTTAAAGATTCTATCAGGGCTATTTGCTATTTTGAATTGAGATTCTGTCATTCTAGTTACATGGATTAACAGCCAGGATTAACAAGAGGCCAGTACCATTGAAATGAAACCGTTACATTCCTGGGACAATTGATTCTGGGTAGCTTGTGCTAAGAAATTTTGCAGTATTTAAGAAGAGACCAGCATCACTACAGTGAACCCTTCTGGTAAGTGTTTCCTGAAAGCACAGAGAAGCTGTGTTGCAGAGGTAGCCAAAGTTGTACCTCATGCTGTCACCCAGACTTGTAATGTGTCAGAGTCACCCAGATGGTGCTGGTTCTGAAGGCATGAACGGGTGGGTCATGGAGAGTACCACTGAGGCTTGGTACTGTGAGATGCCAGGAGAGGCCACTGGTGAAGGTGCAGCCTCAGTGGCAGTTGAAGGCCCAGACCTAAAGAGGTTATGCAGAGAAACTGAGGCATGGCACATAAATAGAGCCTATTAAGAGGCTATTGGTGGAAGTGCATGCAGCCCTGCTGCAGTAGAAAACCCCCAGTGTATTGGAAATGCCCAAGTACCATGGGATGACTGCCAAGAACAGCAGCAGCAGTGGAGTGAAGTCAGATGGACACTATAAGACAAGCTGTGTATGCTGTAGAGGGCAGAGCTGGAGAAGTGACCCAAGCCCTTTGGAGGAGTCCAAAAGACTGTGGGTGGATCCCAGACATTGGATGCTCAGAATTTGGTTTTGCTTTGATTTGTGACTGTGGCTTGATTTTTTTCCTTTTGAAATAAAGTAGTTTACTGGAGCCCACAGTTGAGAGACTTTGGATTTTAAAAGAGATTGGCTATTTTAAAGGTACTGATATTTTAATGTGTTTGCACTTGTAAAGACTGTGGGGCTTTTAAAGTTATTTGTTTTTAATGTAAGATTTTGGGGACACGTAAGAAAAGGAGGGTTGTGGTTTAGTAATGGTGTGTTTGTGTGCCAAGTTGACAAAGGGTCAGTAGTACTGGCTGGTTTTGTGTGTCAACGTGACACAAGCTGGAATCACCAGAGAGGAAGAAGCCTCAACTGAGAAAGTGTGTTCAGAAGATCCAGCCATAAGGCATTTCCTTAATGAATGGTCAATGGGTCAGGGCCCAGCCCATTGTGGTCGGTGCTGTCCCTGGACTGGTGGTCCTCGGCTCTATAAGAAAGCAAGCTAAGCAAGCCACGGGAAGCAAACCAGTAATCAGCACCCTTCATGGCCTCTCCATCAGCTGTTACCTTCAGGTTCCTGACCTGATTGAGTTTGTCCTGACTTCTTTAGTGATGAACAGGGTTGTGGAAGTGTAAGCTAACTAAGTCCTTTCCTCCCCAACTTGCTTTTTGGTCATGATATTTTGTCACAGCAACGAGAACCCTGACTAAGGCAGGTTCCTTCATAACAGTGTTGCTTTCCCCATGTTGTGTAAAGATTAATTACTGAACACATAACATATTGGCCAAAGAGGAAGCTGACCAGAAGAAAAAAAAAACAGATCCAGAGATAACCAGCAAACTCAAGGAGAAAAAAACCCAGAGAGATGTTCCTCTAAGTTTATGTCTTCCCCACAAACAGCAGGGAGAAAGGGAGAGATGGAGGGAGGGAGGGAGAGAGGGAGAGAGGGAGGGTAGATCATACCACCAGACCCCCAAAGTCCAAGAGCAAAAATGGCAAAACACTACCTACTGGAACTGACCGGGGCATCATTTTAACCTGTAGACATGAGGTCATCTCCCAAGTAGATTCTGCTCATTTTTGTTATTGACTTAAAGACATCTATTTTCATGGGCTGAATAGCTGAACTGGATACTTGTTGTCTGAGCCAGAAGATACTAGAAAACTGAACACTCTGAGTGATGTCTGTACCTGATATTGCACTAATATAAAGTCAGCTAGACCTAGTCTACAGTGCTCTGTCGAGATCTCTGAGGAGTGCTCTGTACAGAGCACTATAGAAAGGTCCTTGAAGTACTCAGGTAAGGAGAGAGGTAAACAGCACAATCAAGCAGTACATGGGAAATCCACTCATTCCATACCATCCCCAGGCTGCCATACCTGCAGACCATCCACTGAGGAAAGATTGGTAGCATGAAGCTTTCCAACTAAAATCTACCAGACTTCCAATTAACCGGAGCTCCTCACCCACCACCCTCTCCTTGGTGTTCTCAGGACTTAATTCGGTCCTCTCCATCTGCTCACCGTTGTTCATAATCTAACTCGACAGAAGTCTAATTAGCAGAAGAAACTCAAGGACTCGTTCTAAGGGCTTGAGACCTCGAGTGCACAACAGGGAGAAGGGCTCAGTCCTCCTCTGTGTGTTCCTCTCAGAAAAGCAACAATTAAGTGCTCCAAGGTCCCCGAACAAAAAAAGCCTGTACTTGTATTGTTTTAGTCTAAAGAATGACTATCTCTTGTTTCTATCAACCTAAGAAACACTGTGGAAACCTGCCGTGTAACATGTAATATGACACTGCAGGCATGTATAGGGACAGGAGCAAACCTTTCCTATGTGTGTAAGGAGAAACTTACATATGCCTGTACATGCAAACTGCCAAGAAAGGATTACCTCTTGGTTAAATCATAATTCCCAAAAGTACTTGAGGAGAAACCTCATCTTTTACATCAGTCATCTCAGGACTGAGTCTAGTTTTCTCAGTCAGACCGACCACGTTTTAAATAGTCAACCATTGGCACTCAGTGATACCTTAATACGTGGAAATTTCCCATCCAATTCCTTATTCATATGGTATTCTGCCATCATCACTTTGAGATAGAATGGGGTGGAGCTGAGTCTCACGCCTAAGAATCAATTCTGCAGAATTTTTTGGGGGGGGGGGTAAGGGGGGTGTCTGTCTTTTTTGGCAATTTTTTTTTCTGTGCTCAGGTGATCGGTCTGAAATGGCTTCAGAAAATTTAGGTTATCCTAACCCCACACCTCATCCACTCCAGAGCCTCATCAACCAACAGTTTCTCCCTTCTTGAGAAAAAGAATGCTTGCAAGGTTGGAGAGATGGCTCAGCAGTTAAGAGCACTGGTGGCTTTTCCAGAGGACCAGGATTTGAGTCCCAGTACCCATATAGCAGCTCACAACTGTCTGTATCTCCAGTTCCAGGGGACCCAACACCCTCACACAGGCATGCATGCAAGCAAAACACCAATGCATATAAAAGTAAAATTAAATAAATAAGCAAATAATTTTGAAAAAAGAATGCTTGCAAAGTGTTTTACAGATTCCTTGCAGGACAAGGATCCAATGTAACAAGCTCTTTGTCCAGAAAAGAAAGATATGATGTTTATGTGGTATTTTACAGCTCAAAGGGTTGCTCCCTAAACAGGCTCAGTGGTTGCCACTTCAGTCTCTGTGAGCCCTCATAAGCCCTGCTTAGTTGAATTTGTGGACTCGTGAGGTCTAATTTATCAACATTTCTTTCCATGCCTGTGGTGTCAGACCTATGAGCTTGTCACCTCTACATAGGTCTCAGAATATTCCACTAGTTTCCTGAGTTTCATACATTTTTTCATTTTACATTTAAGTTCATGATCCATCTTGAGTTAATGTTTAAGTGGGTGGTCTGAATTGAGGTCATTCTTCTCCCATAGATGCTCAATCGCCCCCTGTTCCATTTGCCACAAAACCTAGCTTTTTCCTCCATCTTCAGGAAAGTTAGGCAGAAAAGGTTCTAGAGATCTGTATCACAATAATCTGAATGCTCTTTGACACTAACACTACTATCTACTTAACGTGGTGAAGATGATCAATTTCAGCAGATATAGTGACTATAATTCCAGTCATTTAGGAGAGACTAAGGCAGGAAGATTACAAAATTGATACTTGCTTGAGGTAAAATGTGAGTTCAAGGACAGCTTGGAAAACTTAGTGAGACTTTGTCTCAAACTGAACAGGGGCTTAGGACACTAGCTCAGTGGTGCAGCACTTGCTCCCATCTTCAAGATCCTGTACTCAAGCATCATCACTACACAGGTTTTAAAATTCTTATTTCAACATTTGTTTAAGAACTATTTGGGCTCTCTGTGATGTTCCATGGATCTGCATAGCCATACCTATAGTGTCATACTGCCTTGATCTCTGTAGAGAGTTCATATGTGTTAAAATAAGTACAGTGATTACACACACACACGTTATCTTTCTCAAAACTGTTCTAGCTATTCTGCATCCATGTGGACATCCATACTTCACCCTTCAAACATTGTAAGACAGACAGACAGATAGATACATAGATTTAACAGAAAGAAAAAGAATCAATGATCTCTGTTTAGTCATCAAACATTCATTCAGCAAATAACCATTGATTGAGCATCTTCCATTAATCAGCTCATTATACACAGATTCTAACTCAGACTTCATGAAACCCTGTGCTATGTGTCATCCTTTCTGGAGGCAAGGTTGCTGAGATGAAATAGCTTAGCAATTCTCCCAAGGACAAACAGGTGATGAACAAGAGATCCAAGATAGGAACACAGTTCTATTTGAGTCAAAGACCATGACTCTCTGCCATAGCATCCTGTACATCTGTCACAATGTCTGCCATCTGCTTGATAACCTGCTAGTCTTGGTGACACAAAGGTGAACAAAATAAAAAACATTTGAGAATCTTTTAGATTACTTCCTCTGACTCAACCATCAAAGTGAAGGCTTGGTTCAACTGGGACACATTCCACCACCACCACCCCCATTTCAAAGTTATTCATTTCACCCCAGTTTTTTGTCTTTTAACAATGATTAGCCTCTTGGCCCACCTAGATTTTTTAAACTGAAAGATAATAATTATTATCTCTTACTGAACCTACCTTTAAGTCTCAGTAATAGTCCTTTATTGCATATGACTTTCCTTTTCCCACACCCTTCCCAGTACTGAAGACAGATCCCAAAGGCCTGAGCATATGAAGCAAGCCCTATACCATTGACACACATCTCCAGCCATAAATGCCTTATGTGTAATAAACAACATCTTTACTGTGTGCTGCAGGCCCAATGGTGGCTGGAAATCCTACTGTGCTAAGGCCTATTAGAGTCTGCACAGCTGAGAAGCTACTTAGCAGTCACAGTACAGTAGTGTACAACTATTTTAAAACATGATGCTGGTATCTATTAATATCTGGGTTCTAAGATATCAATCAAGAGAGAAAGGGCAATATGAAATTATCTGTTCCATTTCACATGACTTTGTTAATATTGTTATAAATTCCTCTTGTAAGCAATAAATTTTCTTAGCTTCCAAGAAGATTAAAAAAGGTCAAATCTGATTGTCATTGTCTATCAAAAGATAACTGTTGGTTTCTATAACAGAATCTCATATATATGGTAATCAGTTACAAAAAGAAAAAAAGGAAAGTTCCAGAATAAATTGATCACTAGGGGGGCAGGTCACAGCTCTGTACAGTATATGTTCAAATATTGTGCAAGTTCTCTGGCTTATACAGATGGGAAAAGATGAGTAGCCTTGAGGATCTTATGGTAGCAAATAGCTGTAATAAATTCTAAATTCTAAAATAAAGGTTTCCATAAAGTTCTATTGAAAGAAAGAAAATTTTTGTTCAATTATAAAACATTGAGAAAAGCTGAATTAAAATTAAAATATTCAAGTTTATCTTGAAAGGTTTAATATCAAATTGAAGACAAGAAAATGACCATCTTGAGAAAAAGTAATTCCCCAAGAAGCTTGATTTCAGATGTCCTCTTTGACAGAGCTTCTGTCTGTTCGCTAGCCTATAAATCAGAGCTGACAACACTGCCTCCCTGCACACAGACACTGAGATGATGGTAACATTGTTGATGCAATAGGAATCCTTAATCAGACAGGGGGACAGAAGCTCTTTGTGCTTGCTGAATCACACCCACTCTAGAGACAGCACTTTACAGCTAAGTCAGAGAACACGCTTTCTATAAGACAACTATGCCCCCTCCAATGACCTACCCTCCTCCCTCCCCCATTTCCCACCCCACCACCACCACCACCCCACCACCACTTCTCCACCCCCAGTCATCATGAAGGATCCACCAACTGAATAGTGGGAGACCCTGGAATGATCAGAAAATGTTCCACAGCCAGACCGCCTCTCTATGAATGTCACAAAGACCAAGACACATGTGAACCCTCCTCTGAGATACATAGTTCCAAGGAGAGGTTATTAGTGACTATCAAAGCCAACAAGAAGGAAGGGCAACTGTGGTGGTTTGAATATGCTGGGCCCATAGGGAGTGATACTGTTAGGAGGAGTGGCCTTGTTGGAGTGGGTGTGTCACTGTAGGGGTGGGATTTGAAGCTCTGCCCAGTGCGGAAGAGTCATTTTTCTTTTGGGTACAGTCAGATCATGATGCAGAATTCTCTGCTCTCCTGCACCATGCCTGCCTGGATGTTGTCATGCTCCTGCCTTAATGATAATGGACTGAACCTCTGAACCTGTAAGCCAGCCCCAATTAAATGTTGTCCTTTGTAAGAGTTGCCTTGGTCACGGTGTCTGATCACAGCAGTAAAACCCAATCTAAGACAGCAACCAACAGACATACCCTGTCAAATGCCTTGGCCACATATCAGTGGCTTCATAGCCCTGAACAGCTGTCTGACAAGGCAAGATTCAGAATCAACCTCCCTGTCAACAGATGAATGGATACAGAAATGTGGGAGATATACACAGCAAGATATGATTCAGCATTTAAAAAAAAAAAGAAGGAGGAAATCCTGTCCTTTGTGACATCACAGATGAGCCTGGAGAGCATCGGGTAAGAAGAGATGTCAGGCACAAGAAGACAGACACTGCAGGACCTCAAGACCTCAGGACCTCAGGACCTCAGGACCTCAGGACATGTGGAATTTCAGGAGGCTGGGCTTAGAGAATTGAGAGTAGAATGTGGCTCCCTGAGGCTACAGAGGGAGAAGAATGGAGAGCTGATGGTCAAAGAGCACATTTCAGCTGGCCAGGAGGAACGTTCAAGGGCTCTATTGTACACCACTGTGGCAACGGTTAGTTAACAATGTATTATGTCATAGTTCATCTTGACTACCAGTATGAGGGTGTTTAGAATCTCTATAGAGACAGACCTCTGGGTCCATAAGGGCATTTCTAGAAAGATTTAACAGAGGAAAGAAGACTCACCATAGGATTCCATGGACTGTAATCCTGGATGAATGAAAAGAATAGAATATTTTTCTAATTCTGTGCATGAGAAATACCTACTTGCCAATTCCCACGCCCACTGATCAGAGTTCCCAGCTCCAGTGTTACTGTCCGAGCTTGTACCTGTTGAGTGCCAATGGGTTTCTATTGCAGCTATGCTACAAAACTGACAGAGAGGCCTAAGAAGATGGGATACTGGAGGTGTTAGCAAGAGACCAGGGGCATCTGTAAGACACAGGTCAAGTGTCTCACACAGCTCATTGTCTACAGTGTCCCAGCATATTCCTAAGGACTTACATCAATCAAGTAAAAGAAAGCATTGTAAGTTGTTTCTTTCTCTTCTTTTTTGTCTTCCTCTTCCTCTCCTCCCCTTTCTCCTCCTCCTCCTATCTATAATCCTTTTAAGACTTGAAAAAAAGGGGACATATTTGGTCAAAAATTCTGCTTCATGGTGGAACTCAGAATCATCTAAAGAGAAATATTCTACTTGCCTGACAAAAGTATCAAATTATATTAAAAACATGTATATCGTGAAGATGTGAGAAAGCATGGCAATAAGAGACCTGATTTGGGTCTGGAAAGATGGCTCAGCGGTTAAGAGCACTGGCTGCTCTTCCAGAGGTTCTGAGTTGAAATCCCAGCAACTACAGGGTGGCTTACAACCATCTATAATAGGACCCTATGCTCTCTTCTGGTGTGGCTAAAGAGAGTGACAGTGTGGTCATATACATAAAATAAATAAAATCTAAAAAAAAGAGAGAAGTCCTGATCTGAAGGAGGGGCCACCCCACTCTCAGTCTAAATATTATGGACTCAGTATTGTTAAAGTCTCTGCAACAGTTAGATAGGTCTTAGCTACCCTAGCAGCACACACTTATAGTCCCAGCACATAGAAGACAGATGAGAGAATTCCAGTAAGGCTGAGATCAGCCTGACCTACAAAGTGAGTCAAGAGTCTCCAAGTTCCCAGGTGTTAAAGGTTTAGTTCCCAGCTTTGAGATATTGAGAGGTGTAGAAACAATAAGGGCATGGAGCCCCAGGGTATGTACTTGAAGTAGATAGTGAGATGTCTATCTCTATCTGTCTGTCTGTCTGTCTGTCTGTCTATCTATCCATAACTTCCATGAAGTAAGTGGGTTTCCTTTGCTAACTGCTTTCCTAACATGACAGATACTTCCTCATCACAAATCTAAAAGCAACTGAGTCAATCAATCATAGCCCAAAGCCTCAAAACTGTGAGCCAAATCAACCATTTTTCTCTTTTTAAATTGGTAGCCTCAGATGTTTTATTACAGCAACAGAAATCTGACTGACATAGTCTGTCTTCCAACTAAACAGCTAAAGGAAGTGGGCAGCAGATATTTGAATAGAAAATTGGCTCCTGCATTTGATGAATAGCCAGAAACTTTGGCAGACAAGATTATCAGAATACAGCATTCAGTTCAAATTTTCAGCAAAAACATTTAACTCTAGCAACAGAAATTAAAGTAAGTTTTAAGAATAGACTATACCCTGTAAATAAGACTCATGGCCTTTTATACCTTAAATAAATGAATAATAGTTAAATGTTTCCTTAAAGCAACATACATTTTAAATACATTATTAAAACTCATAGTAGTGAAAATAAATAGTTTCTATGGAAGGAGAAATTTATCACAATAAGGGTTATCACAATAAGGGTTATCTTCTTTTATTCCAAATTTTATTACTTATTTATAATTACTCATTAAATTTTTATAGGAAAAAGATAAGTGGTTGTATTTTTATGGGGATCTGCCTCCGTTTCACATTAGGGAACTGCGTTAGACAACATTTCACACAGTAGACTACATGCTAGTCCATGGGTCTCTGAGAAGAGAGAGTTCTATGGGAGGGTGTGCTTAGGAAACTCTAGATGAAACTAAACAACATGGTCCCTTCTCTGAAATATCACTTTTCTAGACATTGAAAATACAGAGAGTAGGGCTGGAAAGGTGGCTCAGCAGTTCAGAGCCCTGGATATCCTTGCAGAGGATCCCAGTGTCACATTCCTGACCTCCACACCAGTTGGCTCACAACTGCCTGTGACTCCATCTCCATGGGACCTGACACCTCTGGCCTCCAAAGGTTCCTGCAATTGAGTGTTCACATACCTACAGATAGAAAGAGACAGAGAGACAGAGAAACAGAGATAGAGATAGCAGAGGCAGGGAGACAAAATAAATATCTAAATAAACTAAGATGGCAGGAAGTTGAACAGTGGCCTGGTTCCCCAGACTAAGTGGTATTAATGTCAAGGACAAAGTACCCATATGGGAATCTGACCACAGCCAGAGTTTGCAAACTGTGAAGACTCAGAGTCTGAGTGTGCTTCAAACCATCCAAGGAGGGAGGAAAAGGGTGCAAGCAGGGGGCCCTTGAATGCACAGAGCTCTGAGCCTTTCAATCCTGTAGCCAGAGTCCTTTTCCATTTCTGTGTCTTAACTGTTCTCTGGAAAGAAGGCAGTTACCTAAAACCTTAGCTATCTTTTTCACAGTGTTGTAAACAGCTCATTGAGAACTGCATATCCACCCAGGCCTAAGTCTAAGGCTGCACCACTGTTTATCAAGTAGTGGAACCAAGCCACAAGAATAGAACAGACTTCATCCTCAGATACAGAGGGAAGCCTGGTTATGTCTCATACTTACACAATTAAAAACTACATGCCCAGTTAAGATCATTAGTCCATGTATTTATATCTCTGTCCTGACATATACCTGAATTTGGAAATCTCACTCTTCCCCAAATCCATGCCATAGAAATGCCTCATCCTGTTGGGCCTGTCCCACGCCTCCTTCCCCCACAGCAACAAGGCCTAGGGCATATCATTGCCTGGACTTCGGCGGCACTGCTGCTCCCAATCTTGGTCTCGCTGCATCTTCATTGCCACTCCCCTTCGGCTGTCCAGCCTGGCCTAGCACCACAACCTTATCCATGGTGACAGCCCTCAGTGCCTAATCCAGGGATGGCTGGGCCCAAGGCACAGAGAGGAGAGAGCTCCAGCTTCCTCTTTTAAGTGGCTCCTGTTCTGCAGGGGACGCTGATGGTCTCGGGGTGCGCCTTCCCGGCACATGGACCAGGGAGTGCTGCATGCAGCCTGGGGCAGCTCCAGCCATAGGGGCAGGGTGCAGTGGCCCTGGGTTCACAGCGACTACTGTGGTAGCAAGAGCGGCTTTGGTGGCAGCGCCCCAATTCCTAGCTGAATTGTCCATCCACCCTCCTGCACTGGGTTCTGTGTTGCCAAGCCAAGCTGGGGCTCTGGCAGCTCCAGGCTGGGGCTCAGAATGGGACCTGACAGCTCAGAGCTGGGGGTGTTCTCCTCCTCCCACTGTCCCAAGGGCAAGAGGGTGGGGACCTGGACAGTAGTAGTATTGGGCCCCATTTTGACCCTGGTTTGGGCCTTGAGGACAAACCTGAGCCTGGCTTGAGTTCTGACACCTGTCTCAATCACTTCCGTATCCGGGTGACTCAGCAAGACCTGTTTGGCCCTCTTTCTGCCCTGCTGTTGCCTGTGGATTGTCAATGTGGAGCTTTGCTATTGGCCCTGTCAGTTTCCCCTTCCCCTCTTCCTACGTCATCTCTCCCCATACCTAAGTGCCCACCCCCTTTGCCTTCTCTATATAAGCAAGGGGTTGATGCAATAAAGTTGAGTTTCTGCTTTGACAAGACTCCCACCCTGGTGTGTTTCTTTTGAGCTGCTGACACTTGCCATCCTGCTCAGCCCTGGACAGACTCGGCTGGACTGGGTTCTCTCCTCTCGCCTGGACCTGCTGGCAAGGAGTCAACACCATCCTACCCTTCTCTTCCACTGCTAGCTCCTTTCTGCACCATAACTGGCCTAGCATACTGTGGTCATTTGAATAAAAATGGCTCCTGTAGGTTTATAGGGAGTGGCACTATTAGAAAGGGTAGCCTTGTTGGAGTAGGTGTGGCTTTGTGGGAATTAGTGTGTTACTAAGGCTTTGAGGTCTCAGAAGCTGAAGCCAGGCCTGGTGGTTCACTCTTCCTGCTGCCTGCAGATCCAGATATGGAATTCTTAGCTACATCTCCAGTGGGATATCTACGGGAAAGCTACCATGCTTTCCACCATAACAATAACAGATTAAACCTCTGATCTATAAGCCAGCCCCAGTTAAACCTTCTCCATTATTAGATTTGCTGTAGTCATGATGTCTCTTCATAGCAACAAAACCCTCACTAAGACACATATACACACAGAGACAATGCAGGCCACATGAAGCTCCACTCATGGTCCTTGAAACAATCAATACTTCAGCTGTTTTCTGGCCCAGTTGTATATATACAGCCACCAGTACTTCTACTTCAGGAGGCTCTGGAACAAGGCCCATGGAACTAGGAAATTATGAAAGGGATGTGGAGGTCTTAAACATTGGAATTCTTTCTAAAATTAAGAAATATAGGGGGCTAGAGAGATGGCTCAGCAGTTAAGAGCACTGACTGCTCTTCTGAAGGTCCTGAGTTCAAATCCCAGCAACCACATGATGGCTCACAACCATCCATAATGAGATCTGGTGCCTTCTTCTGGAGTGTCTGAAGACAGCTACAGTGAGTGGGGCCGGAGCGAGTGGGGCCAGAGCAAGAAGAAAAATATCTGAAAGACAGCTACAGTGTACTTACATATAATGAATAAATAAATCTTTAAAAAAATTTAAAAAAAAGAAATATAGGGGAAGGAAGAAAAGATCAAAATATATTGTAATAAAAATTAGTGAAAATATGCATATAAAATATGGGCTCCAACTAGTTACATGCTTTTAATCTCAAGAACTTTTCACTCATGAGGCATGAGAAAATCTAAGGAGAGCCAGAGAGGGTGACTTAAAGCATGACCCCAGGACCAGAGTCCCTCCTGCCAAAGCTTAGGGCAGGACTAGTGGATCCTAAACTGCAAGGCATGAAGCAGGGATGGGAAGACAGAAATGGGCTGTAGATCAGCCTGAGTGACCCAGGCATGACAGTAATTTCAGCCTTGGTGCACAGGGACTTCCTTTTTTCTCAAGAAAAAAAATAAATAAATAAATTACTTGTATTTAATTTGCCAAGGGAGTTCTATAAAGAAAAATTATCCCAGCTTCAATTAACAGGGTGTTTGTTTGTTTGTTTGTTTGTTTCATTTTGTGTTTTAGGAAAAAGCTTCTAAATGAATACATCTGGAGCTATATTCATAAACAGATATGTTAACATCAAACCAGCTTGTTTGGAGTTCATGAAAAGATGAGTTATCAAGTCTCGCTCCAAGCAAGCACTAGTTCAACCATTCAACAAATATGGTTAGCATCTCTACTGGAGTCATAGAGTGAACACCCACACAAAAGTCTTGCCTTCTAGAATTTTCTATTCTTTTAGGCCCAGTATGTTTAATGGTGTCTTAGTCACAGTTCTATTGCTGAGAACAGGCAGCACCATGACCAAGGCAGCCCTTATAAAGGAAAGCATTTAATTGGGAACTTGCTTAAAATTTCAGAGGCTTAGTCCATTATCATTATGGCAGGGAGCACAGCAGCATGCATGGAAGGAATGATGCTGGAGCAGTAGCTGAGAGCTACATCCTGATCTGTAGACAGAGATAGAGAAACTGGGTCTAGCATGGGCTTTGAAATCTCAAAGCCTACCCTCAGCAAAACTCCTTCAACAAGGCCACGCCCCCTAATCCCTCTCAAATAGTGCTACTCCCTGATGACTAAGCATTCAATCCTGTGGGGGCCATCCTTCTTCAAAGTACCACAAATGAGATAAATTCTATGACAATATACAAATGAGCTAACGTGTTGATTGCTATTCTCACTGTGAGCAAGTACCTAACAGAAACCACCAGAAGGAAGGAAGGACTTAATCTGGTTCGTAGCTTTTGAGATTTCATCCTGAAGACATGGACTCCACTGATTTTGGGCACAGAGAGACTTGGTAGTGGGAGGAGATGGCAGAAGAAGCTGTCTACTTCAAGACAGATAGGAAGCAGAAAGTAAAAGTTGAGGGCCAGTTATAACCTTTACCCCAGTGACCTACTTCCTCCAACTGAACTCCACTTCCTCAAGTTTCCAAGGACTCCCTGATTAAGCCACCGGCTGGGACCCATGTGTTCCATCTGCAGAGGAGCCTCTGAAAATCAATTCATATCCAACCATAACAATGGAAGTAATAAGTGACAATCTCTTCAAAACAGTGACAAATAAGCAGAGACCACAGGAAAAGGGATGACCTCTCAGAGAAAAGCATTCCATACAGAAGGAACAGTAAGCCCAAAGACTTCAGGGTGGCAATAACCCAAGTATGATCTGCAGCATGGTCTATATGTGGTCTATATATGGTCTATATCTATATATATGGTCTATAATAGACAGTAGAGTTAGATGACACTGAGCAACGGGGAAGCAGCAGACACTGAAGATGGAAAGTAAGCTCCAGTCAGAGTGAGCCCCGTTGAGATAAATATTCATGAGTCACTGTCTCCTCCCTCCACCCCAGGGTTGTTGGACACTGGCCCAGGAGGACAAAGGGAGCAGAGCTGATGAACAGGGTTTCAGAAATCCCATGAACATAAAGGAAATAACAGACTTATCCTCAGGACCAGCTTTGGGGTGACAGATCAACTTTATTTAGGGTGAATCAAGGGTTACATAGTTTGGGGGTATCCAGAGTAAGAAAAGGTCATTGGCTGAAGGCTAAGGCACTGAGATGCCTCATTAGCATAGGAGGCACTCCAGGACTCTCAGGTGCTTGCTGAGTGGGTTTCTTATAGGGAGAAAGGAAGCTGAACCTGTAATCTCACAAGGCTATGCAATACTCCACAGGTGTGGATTGAGGATTTTGAGCTCCTCCTACAAACTCAGAGAAGGAGAATCCCTGCTGGTAAAGGGAGTCCTCCATTTATGGCAAAGTCAGAAGGCTATCCCAACAATGGTAGGCATTAATTAATCAATTAATGCTAATTAATGGACCATAATTAACAGGGTTTCTCCACAAGTGACTAGTCTCCACAAGTTGACAGAACTCTAAGCAAAACAACTCAGCCAAGGAGAGCAAATACAAAAGTATTAGTCCAAACAGAGAAAGAAGCCCTGGGAAGCATTAATAGAGACCACAGGGAAGGGAGCCAGGATGAAGCCTAGAAATAACTTGTTATGGCTTGGGGTATGGGGTGAGTGTCCCAAGACTCCTCCCTGATTAAAGGATTGGTGGGAGTGGGGCCTAATCAGGAGGCCCGGAAGTCATTTGGGGTGTGTCCTTAGAAGGGACCATAGTATGCTGTCTCTATTCCTGGTTGCTCACACTATGACTGCTCACTCTCATATGCATTCCCGTTGTGAAGTATGTCATCTGCCATCCGCACCACAGAACACAGCCATGGAGCCTTGGGTCTTGGATTATTAACTGCAATACCCTTTTCTGTATTATTGGCCTGAATCACATATTTTATTATTGTGGTCGAAAGCTGACTAATACATAAGTGATCCTTCCTAAAGAGATGGAGTAGCCACGAGGATTAAATACTTAAAAAGAAAAAAAGTCAGGCCAAATTAGTACTTACATAGTCCTATTGGCTTTGACAAGTAGGAAGTCACTAGTGACCATTGTCAAAGAAATTTCTACACAATTAGGACAGCCAAAGTCAAAGTCCATTGGGGTGAGGGAAGTGTGGGGGGTGATAAGGCAGATTCTGCAGACTGATTTCAGTTTGGTTTGGTTTGGTTTGGGTTTGTTTGTTTTTTTTTAATAGATCTTGGCTATGAATGGAAAGTAACAGGAAATTTCATTCTGACTGCAGTGTGTGGGAGTGCCTAAGTGCGTGCGTGCATGCATCTGTGTGCGCATGCGTGTGTTGTAATATGAGCACATATGTATATAGTGACATGTACCCATGAATGCTCAGAGACCAGAGGAGATCATTCAATGCCGTACTCTGCCTTATTCTCTTGACACAGAATCTCTAGTTGAGCCTGAGGTTAGTCTGCTGGCCAGCAAACTCAGCGATCTTCCTGCCGCCATTACCATGCCCCTTCAGAGCACTGTAGTTATAGAAGTAAACAAAGGCCACACCCAGTTTTTTACTGGGGTTCTGGGGATTTGAACTCAAGCTTTGTGTTTGTACTAGGATCACTCTTACCCCCAAGAAATGGTTGGGGGTTTTTGTTTGTTTGTTTGTTTGTACAGAAGGAAGGGTTTCTTTGGGGCCTACAATTCCAAAGGGTTAGGAATCCATGCCTGTCATGGCAGAAAGCTGGGACAAAGGCAGGCGGGCAAGGTGCCGGAGCAGCTCATGTCCAAATTCACAAAGAGGAAGTGGGAAGACAGCAGGGAATCAAAAGACACTAATGAAAAAGAAAAGCATTAATGTACACACGGAAGGAGTCGCTGGATTGGAACAGGCTTATCCATTTCAAACTCCGCCCTCTTGAGAGAAAGCCTCATTTAACATAACTGCAAGCCGGCTTCAGCAAGCTAACTCACTCCAGCGCTACAGGAAGCGGTGACTTATTTGATGAGTAAGCTTAGAGAGAAAAATGGCACCTGCGGCTGAGCTCCACCCTTCAGCGTTTCAGGAAGGGTTTTCCTTCTCATCTTCAAGCAGTAACTGTATTTCCCCATCCCAAACCCAACCCCCACCCCCACCCCCAGCCCCAGCCCCAGGAAGGCCCCTGCCCAGCACTACTAGGACTTCCCAGTTGAGTCTGAGATAGTCAAGTCTGATCACATAGTCCTGCACCTTTATAATGTGGCTTCTGTCAGGATGAAAAGAGAACAAACCTCTTACTAATGTATCCTCAGAGACCTTGATAGGAGTGAGATGTCAGTAATCGAGACATGAAAAGAACAGGAGGGCATTTTGCCAGAGAAGAGAACAAGAGGAATGATTTTCTATCTTCTGAAATCAAAAAATAGGAGAGACGATAGGTGGGTGGTACCAGCTCATTGGTCTGTGCCAGCAGAGATGAGGCTACTTACTGTAGGGGAGGAGACTGAAGATGCATTGTATTATTTCCAAGGGATTAAAATAGTACTTGCAGAAATGAGAGAGTGGATCGAGGACACACGAGTGTGAAGACAGTCCCGCTGCTCCCCACGCCTATCACTTAGCATTAAATCGTTCTTCTTCCAAAAACCAAGCTGGGGAGAGAAAATGGCCACATACTGAGCTTTCAGTCATGACTAGAACCAACACTCTAATGTTCTCCCCTGGATGATGTCTGAGGAAAGGGCAAGGGCTCACTAGACTCACATCCCAGTGACAAAGCCACCGTATGAGCTGCTGAAGGAGATTGGTACGCAATAGGCAACGGCCTGCGTGGCCTTCCATGATATCTTCTCGCGTTCACTCCTTTGCATGGCTCCCGTCTCTGCATTGGATCTAATGGCTTGCTTCCGGAGACTAAAACATAGCCTGAGAATGAGATGCCATTTGTAAAATTGGATCTATTGTCTTGTTCACACATTGTCTCTCTACTAGTTGGCTTTGATGGGGTGACAGAAAAGGCCCATGGAGAGAACCAAAGGAAGTCTCCAGCTAACCTAGTGAGGAACTGAACCCTTCAACCTAGCAACTTTCCAGGGACTGACTCATTCCCTATCCGCTTGATTGGGAAAGAACTCTGCCCAGCTGAGCTTTCAGATTAGCGTGCAACTCTGAAAGACATCTTGCATGCAGATGTGTGAGATCCAGCTATTAATAATGTATGGTTGATGTTATTACCCTCATGAAGTCATAAGCTGAACCTATTCCTCAATCCAATGGTTACTGGAGGTGGGGCCTTTACGAGGACTCCCCCCTCGTGAATTAAAGTAGTACGCTTATATTTTTATGACTCCCATACATATATGGGGAAGTCGCTCAGAGATAGCAAAGTGAGGGTCTACATGAGAGAGAGACAGAGACAGAGACAGACAGACAGACAGAGAGAAAGAAGACAGAAATAGACAGTGACCAGAGAGTTCACATTCTCCTGTGGTGCTGGAAGGCCCCTGGGAATCCAGCCCTTCTACAAAGGACCTAGAACCTCACCAGATACTAAATCTGGCAACACCTTACTTTTGACTTCCTCCAGAACTGTGACAAAAGAATGCTGTGGATTCTAAGTCTGTGATATTCAGTAGAGCACATACGCAAACTAAGATTCTAAAGCAAAAGATGCATGTCTGGATTTCTGACACAAAGAAACTGTGAGGAGACATAGGTATAGTGTCTTATACCACTGGGCTTTAGTGTCACTCGTAATACAGATAACGCCTGGTGTGGCACTGGCCGAGAGTGCTGTGGCGCTCATAATGCTTCTGTGCCAGCTAAGCAATGGGCTCTACAGTGCCATGTCATTCTGTCCAAAGAGAACATTGAAAGGACAGAGATGACAGACCCTGTTCACTCCCTGCCGGGGAATTAGGGACAAATTTAAAAGCTCACACTTCTTCTCCAGAGCTCTGTAAGATGAGCATTCATGCTCTCCTTTTAAAGAATAAGATTAAGGATTAAGTGAGGATTAAGTAATGAAATATGTATAGAGCAATTAGCAGAGAGGCTGGAAAATAATAGATATTGAATGAACGCTCTTCAGTTCCCCTTCCTTATCCTATAGGGAAACAGAGTCTGGTTAAAGCAGCAACCAGGGCAAATGCTGGGATCATAGGCTACGTCTGTAATTATCACAGCTTTAGAAGAGAGAGCTACACAGATAACTGATGAGTTAAGATTGAGAATTAATCCCACGCATTGAAAGCAATAGGCCAAAACTACCAAGAGGAAATGAAACAGCATAAACACCTTTAGGAAATTCAGAAGAGGCTTGACTAGAGAGCTACTTACATACAACATATCTGGGGTTAATCACCACCTTCATACAAGCCAAAAGTGATACATAGATCTTAGAAAATTAAGTCTCTTGTCTCTAGACCAGATGCAGTCTAGTAATGCATTAGTCCAAGAACAGAGACATCTAAGCACAGTACGCTGCTCAAAGCAGAGCTAGAACATCCAAACCAGATATGGACTCTTGCAATACAAGGAAACTGGGAAAACAGGTTTTTCCCACATTAATCAAGATGTGGAATCTGAACTCTGCCATCCAAGTATGATTAAGTGACTAGAGACACCTAAAACAAACACTGATCCCACCCATCCCCCTGCCTACTCTACCAGGAATTCCTACAGCACTATCTGCATTCCCAGGGTTCCTGCTTCCAAGTGTACTTAGTGAGGCAGTATAGGAGTCGGGGGGGGGGGGGGTGTTCAAAAGACTAACTTGCAACATCAGTACCCACTAATGCCAAGTGCCAGGATACACCTTCCTCTGAGACTCAGTTCTCTGACCTATTAAATAACTAAACTTTCCGTAGAATCCTTGGGCAGAAGGCTGAAGTTTTCTGTGTTCAGAAATGGTCCAGTCCCACAGATCACATGATAGCATCAGAATTAGTACGGTCACTAAACCTATAAGTTCTCATAAACACACAGCACTCAGCTTCTATACCAAGTCAGTGGTACCCAAAAAGGCTTCGTGGGACAGCATTTCTGGATAACAATTAAGAATGAACCCAAAAGTCCTACCCTTATGCAAATAACTATAGGCAACTAATGACTGCAGAGAGATGGAGAATTAGCCTCTCCCAGGCATGAGCCTCTAACTGGTGATCCAGTACAAAGTGGTTGGCCCAGAAATCATACATACGAGGTACTAAACAGACTCAAGTTTTATTTATTTATGCGTATATGTGTAACAATAATAAAGAGGCAATCAATTTGAGAGGGAGTGAGGGGGTGGGGAGGGATTGGAAGGAGAACAAGGAAAGGGGAGGAAGAGGTTGTCTTAAACATATGGCATATCTTCTCCCTACTCAGGATGCTAGATCTTATATAAGTATATATACATATATAAAATATATTTAAGCTATGAAAGTAGAGGGGTTGCTTAGGGGAAAGAAGGAAATAAACAGGAAGAGGCAGGGGAGAAAGGAAAGACTATGCTGTAAATACCGTCACAACATGTGATACTCTTAAGTAGCTACATGTATGATATCTATATCTGTTATATAAACTAATATAAAAGGGCCAGGTCTGCAGTGCTGATTGGGGAACTCCACCTAAACCACCCTCCTCTTAAGAGATTCACAATCCACCTCAGCATATTAAGGACCTGAAAATTTCCACAACCTGTAAGACACTGCAACATTGTTCAGATTAGTACTTTTTCCATCTTGTGTGAAGCCTGTGCCACATTGGTCCACAGTCTGTCTTTCTGAAGCAGGGATCTGGATCAGCGGTAATTAGTTACTTTGTATCCCATGCTGAGCCAGCCTTTCCTTCATTGCCAGGCACAAACAGTCCCTGCAGAGAAGAACATCAAGCAGCAAGTGTGTGTGTGTGTGTGTGTGTGTGTGTGTGTGTGTGTGTGTGTGTGTTTCTTAAAGAAACCAGTCCTTAGGACTGTCATGTCACAAGTCTCTGTTTGGAGAAAAGGAGCTGTCCACACTTGAGAGCTCAGCCACATGGATCTATTGTAGAGTCGGGTTACAGAATTCAGCACTGCCTGAGAACTATAGTTATTCTCAAGCTAAATATTGCTAAGTAGCCCTTTGAGAAATAGTAATGAGAGATTAAATACAAGATTTAGAAGAACAAACATTTCCCAAAGTCATTCCTTCCACTCTTGAATCTTACAAATTAGCCTGAACTCTCTGTTACCAATACATATGGTAATATTTACAGCCTAAAACAAGAGTAATAAATAGAAGTAAAATGAATATAAAACACGTTTTAACAGCAGTTCATATCAGTACTATTCTGCTGTCCATTTCAGCAGAAAATTAATTGTGAGGGCAAAGCTGCATCAGTAACCTATGCTGCTTTCATAGCCTTGAAAACGACTTAAAGCCAGTAAAGTTGAGTCTTGAAAGGTTTCATTACCATTAAAGGAATAGTCCACTCACCAATCTCCTTCCTAACATTAATGTGATTTCCCTTGCACATAAAGTGCAATTATCTGGCCCCAGAATGAACGATGGGGCACCCATTTTGCTTGGGAAAGTAATAGATGCTCCATTTCTTTTGTGCTGCCCAGCCTGCCATCCAAATCCTGACTCTCTCTGAGAGATCTAGTTCATCTCTGTCTTGCTTGAAATAGTCCTCAGTCATGCAAAGATTGTTTGATGTGTGAACACCCAACTATGACTAGAAGTGTAAATTATAGTTACTTTTCTATTCTTCTGATAAGACAGCATGGCCAAAGTAACTTATAGAAGAAAGGGTTTATTAAGCTTACAGATTCTGAGGGTGGGTCCATGACCATTATGGCAGGGAGCATGGCCACAGACAGGCAGGCATGGTGCTAGAGCAGTAGCTGAGCACTTATATCTTTATACTCAAACAGGAGATAGAGAAAGCTATCCAGGAATGTCTTGGGCCTTTAAAACCTCAAAGCCCATCCCCAGTGGCACACCTCCTCCAACAAGGCCACACCTCTTAATCCTTCCCAAACAGTTCCACCAAGTGGGAGCCAGTCATTCAAAGACATGAGCCTATGTAAGGGGGGGACATTCTCATTTAAACTAACACGATACCAACTTTAAAGGGGGCCGTAAGAATTCCAGCCTGTATGAAAAAGCCAATGTTAAGGAGCTGGTGGGAAGGAAGATAAATAGGTAAAGAGAATCAAAGAGAGAATCAAAGGAGCCTGAAAAGCCTAGAAGGACTTACTTATGTGATATAATAATGGTTTTATTGTAAAAAAATATTCATTTTATTCAGTCTTTATTACTCCAACACAAAACACTAGGTTCAAATCCTTATTCTGCCTCTTCCCAAGTAGAGTAGCTCTGGTAAGTCACATAGTCTTCCTGAGTCTCAATAAATAAAAATTGGGTTTAATGACAGATTTCATAGAGGGGGGCAGTAATAACAATACATTGAACAGGATAGTTTATTCCTCTCTAATATAAAATTTTAGAGATCACATAGCAATTCAGGTGAACTAAGCTACTTTCTCTCTCTCTCTCTCTCTCTCTCTCTCTCTCTCTCTCTCTCTCAATATTTACTTACATTTCAAATGTTTTCCCCTTTCCAGGTCTCCCCTTTGGAAACCCCCTATCCCATCCCCCCTCCCCCTGCTCTATGAGGGTGCTCCCCAACCCACCCACCCACCCACCCTCTTCCCTCCCTAGCATTCCACTACACTGGGGCATCTAACACCCTCAGGCCCAAGGGTCTCTCCTCCCATTGATGGCCAACAAGGTCCTCCTCTGCCACGTATGTGGCCAGCACCATGGGTCCCTCCATGTTTATTCTTTGGTTGGTGGTCCAGTCTCCAGGAGCTTCGGGGGGTCTGGCCAGTTGACACTGTTGCTCCCTCCATTGGGCTGCAAACTCCCTCAGCTCCTTCAGTCCCTTCTCCAACTCCTCCATCTGAAACCCCACACTCAGTCCAATGGTTGGCTGTGAGCATCTGCCTTTGTATTTGTCAGGCTCTGCCTGAGCCTCTCAGGAGACAGCTTATCATGCTTCCATAAGCAAGCATTTCCCAGCATCCGCAATAACATCTGGGTTTGGTGGCTACATGGATGTATCCCCAGGTGGGGCAGTCTCTGGATGGCCTTTCTTTCAGTCTCTGCTCTACATTTTGTCTCCATATTTCCTCCTGTGAGTATTTTGTTCACCCTTCTATGAAACACTGAAGCATCCACATTTTGGTCTCCCTTCTTCTTAGGCTTCATATGGTCTGTAAATTAAATCTTGGGTATTCTTAACTTTTGGGGTAATATCCACTTATCAGTGAGTACGTACTGTGTTTGTTCTTTTGTGACTGAGTTACCTCACTCAGGATGATATTTTCAAGTTCCATCCATTTGCCTGTGGATTTCCTGAGTTGTTTTTAATAGCTGAGTAGTATTCCATTGTGTAAATGTACCACATTTTCTGTATCTATTCCCCTGTTGATACTTCCACCTTCAATGTTGTTATCATAAAGTATGACCTCAGCATCATGGCCCTCCATAGGATGGAAGAAGGGAGAAGTAGAAGGGACACAAAGTGTGTATCAGCATCTCATAAGAGTTTACAGTAAGCCACCTCCATGTGTTTCTAATCTAAATCCCACTGGCCATTTATCTCCAATGGCCACACTTACCAGCAAAGGAATAGAACCTGCCATCTTTAGGCTGAGCAGTTATACAGCTACTCCTATTGGGAAACAGAAAACAAATACTAAGAGACAACTGACTGTTTCAACCACACTACAGTTTACTTTAGGCTGGACCTAAGATGGACTCCATGAAATGTATTTGAGACATTAACAACAATAGAAAACAAAATTCTATGAGCAGGAGTTCAAAAAAAAAAAACAAACAAAACCAAAAGGTAACAGAATCATGACAAAGAACAGGTGTTGATTATCAAATATGGACTTCAAAATTAATATGCTTTAGAAAAAGTTTGTTTTAGTAAAGTAGGAACTGGGGGTGTGACTTTGCCTGACATACATGAAACACAGGATTTGATTCCCAGCACTGGAAGGAAAGAAGGGTGCAAGGAGGAAGGAGGGAGAGAGGGAAGGAGGGAGGAAGGAAGGAAAAGAGAGAAGGAGGGAGGGAGGGAAGAGAGTGAGAAGGAAGAAGTGGGAGAGAGACTATGGAAGGTTAAACAGCAGATTAGATTGAGTTGAAGAAAGAATTAGTGAAACAGAAGACAGATATCTTGGTCAGAGTTTCCCATGAAGCCAATTTTTATGAAGGAACTGGAGCGAAGAAATTACATGGTATGTTCACACAGTCACTATAACATATATAGTAAAACCAGAAAGAAAGTCGTAGAAATACCTGAAGTCAAATTAGTGATTCTCTCTAAAAAGAAGGGTTTAGGGCTGGAGGGATGGCATCATGCTCTTCCGTAGTACCCAGGATCGGTACCCAGAACCCATGGTGGCTTACAGCTGCCTGCAACAGCTCCCGAGAATCTGACACCCTCAACTGGCTTCTGCAGGCACCTATATTCACACATGTCATACATTCACACAAACACACACATATATAATTCTTTTCAAAAAGAATTTTTATAAGATGTAGCTAAAGGAGCTTCAAGACTCCTAGAAACACACGGGAAGAATACATACATCTTAATTTATGACTATTACTTAAAGTGGTGCTATATGCTCTCTTTCCTATATATGATATAATTTACAACATATTATCAAAAAGGAAAGATTAACATAAGCAAGCATTAAGAGGTAAAATGGGGAGCTCTGGGGTGGCTCAGCAGATGAAGGGACCTGCCACAAAAGCCGGACAACCTGAGCTCTTTCCCCAGAACCCACACTAAGGCAGAATGGGAAAACCCACTCCCCAACATGTCCTCTGACCTCTGCAAGCGTACCAGGGCATGTTCACACACCATCACAAGCACATACACACAATCATTATTATTTTTAAAAGAGGTGAACAGGAACTTAATGAAATAAGTTATCAGAATAAAAAATACACAAAAAGAATTTCAATTCATGGGCATATAGCAATATTAGATACATTCAATAATCCCATTTGACAGGGCCAGTTCAATCTTGGACAAAAGCCTTATAACTAGGAAAAGACTGCAAAGAAACCTATAGTTGACCGAGACACACAGAAGCACACACTACCTGGTGCTAGAAAGACACAGAAATGTTTGCTTCATGTTTTAACGGGAGAGTTTTGAATGATCCCCACTTTACTTTTTAAAACGACAGACTCTGGAGTAAGACATGGTCTTGACTTGAGTAATTCCCTGTTTGTAAGACCTGGGATCACTTGTTTCATCTTCATTGCCTCCTGGGAACCATGAAGACCAGAAGTGTGTGTGTGGTTAAAACAGACAATGTTCCCAGCTTATGTTAATAGTACATCCACAAATGTTGGTGTTAGTGGAGCAAACATTGACCTCTTTCATTTGCCTTTCTTCATTTGGAGGCACCTACTCTTGTTTCAAGTGGACCCGAACCTCTCTAAATAGGAGCCTATAACCTAAGCAAGATAATGGATTCACCCCTGTGACTTTGGGCAGAGTCACAGGGAAGGAGGTACCATCTTCATTGACATGCTAGCTCCAAGTGTGTAGACTAGAGCCTAGGCAGTGGCCATCCTTGGAGCTGTAAAGACTGCCTGAGAGTGAAATCAACTCAGGAAGAAGCAGAGAGAGAGAGAGAGAGAGAGACAGAGACAGAGACAGAGACAGAGAGACAGAAACAGAGAGAGACAGACAGAGGTAGAGACAGAGACACAGAGAGATACAGAGACTCAGAGACAGAGGGACTTGTGGCATCCTTAAAACCAGCCATATCTAGAGAGGTCCATACTTCAAATATATTTCTGCCTCTTCTAAAACTCCTGTCTAATGAATGAGTTAGCACAGAAAATACCAGAGTAATCCAATTAGCTGCCTTTACACTATAAATACACCTTCCATTTCTGTTGTCTGTTCCTCTTGTTAATTCTTTTGCCATTGTTTTTCTATTTACTATACCTACCTGCCCCCTTATCCACGGGGGATTCATTCCATGACCTCCGTGTGGATGGTAGAAACTACAGATCATATCAGACTCTGTGATATGGTTTCCTCATGTGCACACCTACCTGTGATGAAATTAAAGCACACATCAGGCACAGTAAGAGATGGTATAACAAAAAATAAAATGGGGTGATTATAATTATATACTACAATAAAATTACCAGCATCACATCTCTTACGGGGCCATTGCTAAGTAAATAAAAGGGTTACCTCAACACAAGCATATGTTACCATGACGGTAAGTCAACACACAGAGGGCTGTGTGTGACTAATAGGATGATTTTATACGGTGTGGGGATGCTGGGCTACAGGATGAGTCAAGTCTCTAATAGAGAGCAGGACAGCCCAGGATTTCATCATTATCATTCGTAAATTGTGTTCTTCCACAACTTCATACATGTACACTATGCATACCGATCAGTTTCTACACACACACACACACACACACACACACACGCACACACGCCAGGTGGACTCCCCAATGGCTATTCAATTGGTTACCCCATGCTTTTATCTCTCTCGGAATTTGTTGGTTGCCAGTAAATGGTAAGAGCCTCTGAGTCCTTTCCCTCCGTAGCTGACTGTTAGGCCTGACATTCGTGGAGCCAGTGCTAGTATGCACAGCTGCTGTGAGTCTGTGGTCACCGTGGCCTTCCTGGTGGTGTTTAGAGGATGGTATTTCACACACCTCCCCTCATCTCCCAGCTCTGACAGTCTTCTTGCCCCCTCTCAGCAATGTCCCCGGAGCCTCAGGAAGGTGAGAGGAATCCTTGTCTAGAGCAGAGCCCTCGATCTTCCTTTGTCCTCTAGGGAAGCTCTGGTCACCCATGGGTCCTTGCACTTACTTCCATTCATTGAAAGGACGGGCTTTACTGTTTAAAGCTGAGAGGAGCCTTTATCTGTGGACATAAACAGGTATTTAGGAGACAGCTTGATGCTGTGTCAATCCGGCTAAGCAACCGTCTTAGGTTCATTTTCAGGCTAAAACTGTGCTTAGGAAAAAAAAGACATTTTCCCCCCTTATTTGATTATGCTTTTGTGTTTCTTGTTGGATTATTTTTGTTCCCTGCAGAATAGTTATTATTCAAAGAGTTGGGATCTCCAAAGCATTCCAGGCAGCAGCCAGCACACCACTTCTGATAGCCTATTCCTGGAAGCTGTGCTGTTTAGCCAGTTTCACGACTGTCGAGCCTACGTGAATTCTCTTCCTCCATGGCTTCAAGTGCATCATTTGCTGCCTCCACCCTAGTATCTTTTAGCTGTTATATTTAGCTTTATGGGGTCTTTTCTTGGGCTTTTCACATCTTTCCCCATAAAAGCTTCCTCTTCTTCTTCAGAAGAAGAAATATCCCCTTGTAATTTTTTTTCACATTTGGAGCAGATATTTTCTAAAATTGTTCTCTGATTCATACAGTAGATCTATTTTAGATGCAGGCAATCTTCCTGAGTCACCAGGGCAGAATAGCCTAAATGTGCAGATCTCGAATTGTTCGCTCAAGGTTCAAATCCCAGCCTTGTCACTTATGAATTCTGTACGCTTGAATAATGTTCTTAAAGGCTGGGAAGGGGTACCCTGTCTGGGCTGACGCTTTATTGTCAGCTTCACGCAAACGAGAGCCACCTGGGAATCTCTGCCTTCAGATTGGCCTGGGGTCACGTCTCCGAGGTATTTTCTTGGTTGATGTGGAAAGGCCCAGGCCAGCCCATCATGGACAGTGGCATCCCTAAGCAGGTAAACTCAGGATGTACAGGAAAAGTAGCTGAGCAAGCTGGTAAGCAGTGCTCCTCCATGGTCTCTGCTTCAGCTCCTGCCTCCGTGTGCTTGTCTTAGCATCCCCCAAGGGTGGGCTAAGTCCTGTAAGCCAAGTGAACCCTTGCCAACCCTAAGTGGCTTTTGGCCATGGTGTTTGTCACGGTGACAGAAGAGCAAATGAGGTCTGTGCCTCCCAGAGTCACAAGGCTAACACGTGTAAAATGATCAGAGCCATTGCAATATGCAGGGTGCTCTCAAAATTTTAATTATCACCAAAACAATGGCCAACTTAACTTGTGCTGCTACATATAACCCTAACACTGCCCACCTCCCCCTAGATTTAATTTGAGATGCACAGTTTCCCCTGGTTCTGCACAAACCGGTATGAGGTCTTCTGTCTTAGTAACAAAAGCCAAGACTGTCTCTTCCTGGTTAAAACAGGTTTAAAACTGAAAAAAAAAAAATTTCAAATATTACCTAAGTAATCATAAGTAGAGACTTAAATATGAATTATTTGATTCAATTTTACAATTCTTATTGCTGACAATTCCTCCAGTACAGATAACAGAAGGATAAACCCTTTAGGCCATCACACATGAGGGTCTACGTAATAAAAAATGTTTCCTGCAACACTAAAGAGTGCTCAAGATTCCTTTCCTTTATCCTAGTAACCTCAAGTCTCATGCCCCCAACCCCCACTCTGCCAGGCTGGCGGGGTAAAGAGGCACACACTCTGCATGTGGGGAGAATGGGCCTCATTGCACCAAAAAGGCAAGCTGCAATTCTGTACAGCTTCCTCAAGGTGTCTGTGAAGTGTTCAGAGCAGCTAGTACAGGCGTGAAGGGAGCCCAGCTGGCTGCTTGGCTGATAGCCCTTCACCCCAGACAGTCAAGGCACCAAGGCAGGGTCTAACCATTGTCAATTTAGGGAGTTAAATTCCCCCAATTTTAAACAAAAAAAGTCCATTAAAAAGAGACACTTATTCTAGAGCTTGCAGTTCTACTAAACTTCTCCATAGGGATGAAGACCAATTCCAACTGTGCTGAGACTCAATGGAAATTCAGAGAACTGGGAAATTAGAGGAGGTAAGCCTGCCTACCATTGGCAATTGGTTGAAAGAAAAAGTCAGTCTAGAAATTACCCCAGGGGTGGGCCAGGTCTACTTGGTACAAACCTAAAGACAGAATCTCTGCGTTGGCCTAGATGGGGTCTGAAATGGAGGATAAACTCTTTGTATTTCTTTTGGTCTGTTACTCAGCAGAGTCCCTAAGTGATTAGAGTTCACTGCTCTAATTACCGTAACTGCCCGTGCTGCAGCTTGAAAGGTCAAGGAGAAGACGAGCCAGTGAGCCACGTTCTGTTCCAATCTCCTTTAGCAGAAATCCATCCTTCTCACTCTTTTCTGTCACTGATGCTGCTGCTGTTCTCATTGGGTAAGAGATAGGTGGGGGTGGGGATGAGGGAGGACTGAGGCATACACATGTATGCCATGGTCAAAGAACACATTCAGGAGTCAGCTCTCTCCTACTGTGGCTTTCAGGTATCAAACTCAGGTCCTCAAGATTTTATACCAAACGCTTATTTTGCCCTCTGAGCCATCTCACTGACTCTTCACCAAGTCTTGCACACACACCAATCTCTCTTGAAAGTCCTCCCTGCCCCTCCTGTCAATATTTTGCCTTTCTGTCACTGGGGGCAGACTATCTCACCATGACTTATAGGAAGGTGATTCTCACATAGCCCTGATGGGTCAATGATGTAAGTGTGCAGGAAAGAATAGCGTGTCGTTTGTCCCCTCCTAACGCTGGCTTAATGGTGTCAGCCTCAGGTTAACAGCAGCTTGGAAGAGAGTTTAAGCAATGCAATGCTAAAAAGAAAAGGGTGTTAGTGTTAGTATCATGGGGGCCCTGGTAGGAGGGGCTGAGATAAATGTTAAATAGTCTTAGAGAGCACACATCAGTAGACATCTGCATAGTGCTCATATGTCAATAGACATTTATAGATGTGTTCATATGTATAATAAGCACTGCTGGATGTAACTATTTGTTACACATATGTATTCATACATATGTAATTATTCTGAGACAAAATCTAGCTGTCTCACCCAGTGTGGCCTTGAAATTACAATGTAACATAACCTAGGCTGTCCTCAATCCTCCTGTCGCTGCCCCCTAAATGCTGGGACAACAGTTGGGTGACACCATGTCTACTCTATTTAAAACTTTTGAAAAAAAAGTGTATTTTTCAACATGAGTGACATTTTCTCCAATTTGCTACAAATAGTGCCAGAAGTATCCAAAATGTCAGCATTGTAACGCTTGAGTGGTTTTTGAAGGAGTTTTTATTTTTAAATATTCTATGTCTTCTTCCAGTTGCATGTCTCTTCCAGCAAATATAAAATTACCCACTGAAATTTGCAAAGGCTTGTTGTACCTACATGTGCTTGGTATTAAGGGCATCTGCTATGTCCACAGATTGAATTTGGCCAATTCTTCCCCCATCCCCCACCTCTCCGCTGAGATCTTGGATCCTAAATAGACACTAAGTAGAACAATAATGATGAGACCCATTAACAGGTCCACCTGTCCCTGAGCCATAAGACAGGAGATTGTTAGGACACTGTCTTAGAGTTTCCTTTGCTGAGGCAAAATACTGTGACCAAAGAGCAAGTTGGAGAAAAGGGGTTTATTTGACTTACACTTCCACATTGCTGTTCATTATTGAAGTAAGTCAGAATGGGAACTCAAACAAGGCAGATCTAACCCTGGATGCAGGAACTGATACAGAAGCCATGGAGAGATGCTGCTTATAGGTTTGTTCAGTCTCCCTTCTTAAAGAGTCCAGGACCACCAGCCCAGGGATGGCACCACCCACCATGGACTTGGCCTTCCCCCACTGATCACTAAATGCCTTACAGCTGGATCTCATGGAGGCATTTTCTCAACTGAGACTCCTTCCTCTCTGATGACTCTAACCTGTGTCAAGTTGACTCACAAAACCAGCCAGTACAGACATTTTTAAACACTTTTAAATCACTATTGGTGATGGATCTTTACTGTAAGTGCCTCTTTTTAATGGACATTTTTTCCTTTAAATAATGATTTGAGGAATTTGACTCCCTAAATTAACAACTGTTAGACCCTGCTCTGGCAGCTTGACTGTCTGGGGTGAAGGGCTATCAGCCAAGCAGCCAACTGGGCTCCCTTCATGCCTGTACTATCTGCTCTGGACACTTCACAGACACCTTGAGGAAGCTACATCTCTTTGCTGCCAAAGCACACCTCTGACTCCTGAAGTCAGTGTGGTGGCTTGAATAGGTTCTCCCCCCTCCCCCCAAAGACTGATGTGTTTGAATGATTGGCCCACAGAGAGTGACACTATTAGGAGGTGTGTCTGTACTGGCTGGTTTTGTGTCAACTTGACACAAGCTGGAGTTATCACAGAGAAAGGAGCCTCCCTTGAGGAAATGCCTCCATGAAATCCAGCTGTAAGGCATTTTCTCAATTAGTGATCAAGGGGGGAGGGCCCATTGTGGGTAGTGCCATCCCTGGGCTGGTAGTCCCGGGTTCTATAAGAAAGCAAGCTGAGCAAGCCAGGGGAAGCAAGCCAGTAAGTAACATCCCTCCATGGCCTCTGCATCAGCTCCTGCTTCCTGACCTGCTTGAGTTCCAGTCCTGACTTCTTTTGGTGATGAACAGCAATGTGGAAGTGTAAGTTGAATAAACCCTTTCCTCCCCTACTTGCTTCTTGGTCATGATGTTTGTGCAGGAATAGAAACCCTGACAAAGACAGTGTCCTTTTTTTAAATAGGTGTGGTCTTGTTGGAAGAAGTGTGTCACTCTGAGGGGTGGGCTTCAAGGTCCTATGATCAAGCTCCGCCCAGTGCAGGAGAGGCAGTCTTCTTCTGGCTGCTCTCTGATCAAGATGTAGAACTCTCATTTTCTTCTCCAGCTTGCCTGCAGGCTGCTACACTTCCCACCATGATGATAATAGACTGAACATCTGAAACTGTAAGCCAACCCCGATTAATGTTTGCCTTTGTAAGAGTTGCCTTGGTCATGGTGTCTCCTCACAGCACTAAAACTCAAACGTAGAGAGTGTCTTAGCCACTGTTTCCTCACTTTGGACAGGGCATTTACCATCACCTGTCCAGTGAACTGACCCTGTAGTCATTTCTACCTAGCCCAGGGAAGGAGCCCTTCTCTTGTGGTCCCCAGCAGAAGTCTTGTGAATGATACTAACACAGTCCATTCTTGCTGGAGAACTTCTATGATTGGCATAGTCACTCTTATCGCCCCCCTTTCTAGTTACAAACTTGGGCTATTTGGCTCACAAGGAGACATCTTCTGTTCTGTTCTCCGATTGCCACATCACGCTCTATAGAAGGCTTCTTTCGAGTGGTCTTTTCTTGCCTGGTTTTGATCTTATTCATTGCTGGGTGTCTTAGTCACTGTTCTACTGCTGTGAAGAGACACCATGACCGAGGCAACTTTTATGAAAGGAGGCATTTCGTTGGGGGGCTTGCTACAGTTTCAGAGATTTAGTCTCATTACATCATGGTAGAGAACAGGGCAGCATGCAAGCAGGTACTGGAGCAGTGGCTTAGAGCTGCATCCTGGTGTGTAGGCAGAGAGAAGCAGAGACAGACAGACAGACAGACAGACAGACAGACTTGGTCTGCATGGGCTTTGGAAACCTCAAAGCCCACCTCCAGTGACCTACTTCCTCCAACAAGCCATGCCTCCCAAATAGTGCCACGCCTTGACGATTTAGCATGCAAACACTTGAGCCTGTGAGGGCCATTCTCATCACACTAGAGCAGACTAAGATGGTGACAACAAAGCCCTATGCAGAAGCAAAGGCAATGTCCCCAGTAGTAGTAAAGAGTTTCAGAGAGCAGCCAGGACAGACATGGGTGGCCAGAGACAACAAAAGCTGTTAAGAGCTGAAATCAACAGACAATAGGTCTGAGTAGTCAGGATTCCAGACCCTAAGGCCATTCTCAAGAGCTCAGGGCTCCCAACATGCCAGGATAGAGAGGGTCACACTTGTCACCGTAGGGCTGACAGTCACAGCACCTGAGGCTTTGTGACAGCTCTAACACTAGCAGGCAGTGCCAGGTACTGTCTGCCGCTGTCACTCAAAACTGGCAGGAGCTGAGGATTACAACAGCTGCCAAGTATCAGAGCTATTGACAAGCCCCCAACCTGAGTACCATATGTTTCTGGCTTCTAAAGCCTGAAGCACTAGGTCTCTAGCAATCAAGGTTGGAAGCCAACGGCCTCTAGATCTGCCTGTGAAGCCCCTAGACCTTGGACACTGACAGGCCCAAGATTGCCAGCACCATAATGGCTCCTCCTTGCTGTCCAATAATTCTTAGCCAGGTAGAGTAAAAGAATCCCAGGCAGGGGTGTGCTTAAGAACAGGGTTGTGCTGGGTGGTGGTAGTGTGTACCTTTAATCCCAGCACTTGGGAGGCAAAGGCAGGCTGATCCCTATAAGTTCAAGGCCAGCCTGGTCTACAGAGTGAGTGTCAGGACAGCCAAGGCTACACGGAGAAACCCTGGCTCAAAAAAACTTTTAAAAAAAAGAAAAAACAAGACAAACTAAAACAAGGCTATGCTCCTGACTCTTGGATAAAGAAGATACAGTCTTCAAGAAGACAGCCAGAAGGTGATCAGGAGAAGTATTAGGCATGGTTCTCTAGAGGAGCAGAGCCAATAGAATGTGTATACATGTTACAAAAGTGGACCTGCTAGGATGCATCAGAAGTCTGAGTGCAAAGGCCTGGGCCTCACTGCCCATGCCACATCACATGGAATCAGAAGAGCAGAGACAGCCAAGCTAGTGATCTGGGAAATAGCAGATTTCCCTGCATAGCCCCCACAATGGAACAAGAAGGATCAAGCAGTTCCTGGGGTACCCAAGGGTCCCTGGGGAGCCAGATCTCAGAGGTTCTTTTGTTGTTGTTGTTGTTGTTGTTGTTGTTTACAGACAGGGTTTCTCTGTGTAGCCCTGGCTGTCCTGGAACTCCCTCTGTAGACCAGGCTGGCCTGGAACTCAGAAATCTACCTGCCTGTGCTTCCCAAGTGCTGGGATTAAAGGTGTGTGCAGTCAATACTGCCGGCCCAACTTCAGAGTTTTTAAAGCCACATGGTCCAATGGCTGGGCAATTAAGGAAATATGAGAACTAGGTGCCAGAGGCAGGTAACACTGAGAAGCACACATTTCACCTGCCTCACACCTGGCTGTCCATCACCATCACCCCGTCTGCCCAGTTCACAAAGCTTCACCATAACACCAGAGAAAAAGCCAGAGTAAATTCAGAAATATCTATGCTCAAGGTTACACATCCCCTGGGACAGCTTAAAAATAGAATTAATTTCTCTTATAGAGAAAAAATTAACTACATTTCCTGTCTCCCAAACATATGGCCTAAATCCTGCCACTGCTTATATACCTATATCCAGATACCCACATTAATGTTTTTTGAAATGCTAGCAGTGGCTACCCATTGATGTAGAAAGAATCTCTTGTGCTCTGTATGGAAGCATCACCTGTCAATAAAAATATTGGCCTATCAGCTTAAGCAGGAAATAGGAGGTGGGAGTTCTGGTAGGGAGAGAGGATTCTGGGATAGAGTCAGGTGCAGGAGCCCCCAGCACTAGTGGAGACAGAGGCATGAAACTGGGGAGAGGTAATCAACCTTATGGCACTCATAGAATAAATGAGTTAATTAAGTTACAAGCTAGTGGGGAGTGAGCCCTAGCTTATGGCATTTATTCATAAATAATAAGTCTCAGTGTCATTATTTTGGGGAACTTGGGCATGGGTGGAAAAGCCTGTGGAGAAAGAATGAAGATTTTTAATTTTCAACATCTCCATACAGCTAATGTTTCATCCGTACAAAACAAAGCAAACACATTTTCACTTGGTGAGGTATTAGGTATTAGAAGTGAACGATCACTTCTTGAGAGCTGGAAGAGACTTGGGGGGTTCTTTCAGCTTCTCCCAGGTAACTGCGCCCCTAGGATTGTACACACAGCAGAATCCCTTATAGCTAAACTCTCCCTGGCCTTCACTCTTCCAGTTCCCGGCGAGTCATTCCCAGGCTGCCATCCTTTTTATGATGCCTGTCAGTCATGATGGCAAGGGACATCCACAAATCCCCAACCTCTTACTAAACTGTAACCCCTGCTGTTTTAACAATATCCTTGAATAAAACTCCAAGTGCCCTGTGGTTGAATGCCTGCCATGACGGTCTCATTGGGCCTTTGTGGTCTTAGTGTGGTCTCACTCACACACCTTTAAAGCTTATCATTGGCCGGGTCAATTTATCAAAATACAAAATAACCAGCAGAAAGAGAGACCACGGTGGAATAGTACAATCAGAGTCAATCAGTATAAAGCTGGAAGATTCATGTATATGAGAGAGATGGGTTAATTAACATAGAGTGGGGTTAATTAACATAGGGCGGGGTTAATTAACATAGGGCTAGGAGTTCATATATAGTTAAGTAAGCAAATTCAATTTCCCCTACAAACAATTTATGGCTTCAGGAAAAGGCTACAGCATCTTACAACAAAGGCATTTTCAGTGTTATTGATTAGTTGCAGTTAAAATATTACTTTCCCAGAAAATATAATTTTTCAAATATGTAGTTAAGAAATGGGATGAGTTAGCCTTTTCTGTTGCTTTTTGCACATCAGCAAGCTTGACAGGAAACTGCATTGGTCATGAGATGAACCAAAGCAGGTATGTTTGTGAGTTCACATAAACAGCACTTAAGGGTGCTTCTTGATGTTATAGGCAACCCGAGCTCATTCCCAGGACCCATGGGAACTGTAACCCCAGGAGGTCTGACATTGAGCACCCACACACAGGAAACACACACACAAATGCATATCCACACACATGAATAATAATAAATGTTTTAAAGGACCTTGACCTTGCCGGGCTAGTGTGGAAGGCTAGTCTGCTGTCCATCGCACTGTGGGGAAGACATCCCTTCTCTGTTGAAATCACTGAGGTATAATGTAGATGGATCTGTACTCAGATGTTCAAAGGACTTTAAGTGACAAGGCAGATCTTCTAAAGACCTCCCATCTCTCAAGACATATAGGTTATTGTAACTGTATCTAAAGTTGATTCAAGGTTTGGGGTTAGGTTTCCTTGAACACCTATGATAAGCACCTATAGCACCAGTTGGCTTGGTGCCATGCAAGGGGGTAAATCATACAAGGTCCTACCCCTAGATGGAGAGCTACTGGCAACTAGAGACTGCTAAGAGAGAATCATTCTTCCTTGGGATGAACCCCCAATTAGTTATCCATTACCAATTGGTCAGCCCTACACACACACACACACACACACACACACACACACACACACACAAGCAACACTAAACATACTCAGCAGGTTGTGCCTATATATGTATTTTTGCATATGTGTATGTATGTGTCTGTATTATGTGATACTAATAACTGAAGGGAAAGTGGCCATGAGCTTGAGAGGAGAATGAGGATATACAGTGCCAGTTGAGGGAAGAGGAAGAAGGAGGAGAGGAGAAATTATGTAAACAAATACAGTACACATATATGAAACCTTAAAAATGATACTCAGAAAATAAATTTTTATTTGAAAATATGATCTATGTTGTTTTCAGTAATTATCTTACATGCACACACATTTATTTTAGAGAAATGCCCCAGAAACAAATACTAAAAAATTAGAATTTTATAAATTTTATAAAATTTTATATTAAAAAAATTAGTGTTGCATACAACAGCATTAAACTGTTAACAATTTATTACTTTACCATAAAAAATTATGCTCAGTAAATTGAAAAATGAACTAAGGTCATTTTTCACCTATGGTCAGAGCCAATGAGCTGGCTGAGCAGGGAAAGACTCCTTCTGTCAAGCCAGAAGACATGAGTTGGGTTCCCCAGGACCGTATGGTAGAAAGATAGCCCTCTGCCTATATGACATGGCATGTGTTTGCATAACATACACACAGAGAGAAAAATAACCTAAGTGGTTTTATTTTTTTTAAAACTGGATATTTTTTTAATTTACATTTCAAATGTTATCCCCTTTCCCAGTTTCCCCTCTGCAAACCCCCTATTCCATCCCCCCTTACCCAGCTTCTCTGAGGGTGCTCCTCCACCCACCCACCCACTCCGGCCTCACCTCCCTAGCATTCCTCTACACTGGGGTATCGAGCCTTCACAGGACCAAGGGCCTCCCCTCCCATTGATGCCAGTTAAGGCCCCTTCAGCTCCTTCAGTCCTTTCTCTAACTCCTCCATTGGGGTCCCTGTGCTCAGTTCGATGGTTGGCTGCGGGCCTCCAAATCTGTATTGGTCAGGCTCTGGCAGAGCCTCTCAAGAGACAGCGTAAGTGGTTTTAATTAAATGTAAACTTTGTTTAACATAACAGCTGGTTCTTAACAAGGAGATGAAAACGCAGTGTCCTACCCACTGACCACAGCTCACCATGAAAAACAACCTATGTTAACTCACAGGGAAAAGATCCTTGAGAAGGTAGCCGCACACACTCTCAGTGGAGCCCGCCCTGTTTGGAACAACGGTGAGTTCATAGCTGTCTGTCTTTGCTTCCTCAGAACTAAATATAACCCAAGAGTCACAGACCTTGTGGCCACCAAGTGCTGCCTGTGCTATGCTGCATCAGGCTGTGATGTCATATAGTCTCTTCACCAACATGACCTAAAGGGGCAGGAGTCAGGGCTGCTGGCTTTAGGTATGTGAAGTACAAATTCTGAGGCCCAAGCTCTGGAGCTCATCAAGTATAACAAATGTGATAATTCGTACACACCAGCCAGGCGGGACGGGACGCATCAGCAGGAAGACCTTGTCCTACATTTTTTTAAAAAGGCACAGCGGCAATGCCTTTAATCTCAGCACTGAGGAAGCAGAAACAGATGGATCTCTGGGAGTTCAAGGCCAGCTTGGTCTACATAGTGAGTTTCAGGACAACCAGAGTTATGAGAGAGAGAGAGAGAGAGAGAGAGAGAGAGAGAGAGGCAGGCTGTCTTGGAAGAAGGGAGTAGGTAGAGCCAGCAACATGGCTGAGTGGTTCAAGATTCTTGCCACTGCTGGGCAGTGGTGGTGCACCCCTTTAATCCCAACACTTGGGAGACAGAGGCAGGTGGATTTCTGAGTTCAAGGCCAGCCTGGTCTACAGAGTTCCAGGACAGCCAGGGCTACACAGAGAAACCCTGTCTCGAAAAACCAAAAAAAAAAAAAAAGATTCTTGCCACCAAGCCTGATGACCTCACCCATTTCCCTTTCTGTTCACACCTGAGGCACTGATATCTATGTATTCCAGGGTAAGCTTAACCTGACAATCCCCATGTCTCAGTTCCCTAAGGGCTGCCATACTAAGCATATGTGTCCATACTAGTGATTTTTATACTTTGAACAGACTTTCAGAATGGACTATGATCTCTCTCTCTCTCTCTCTCTCTCTCTCTCTCTCTCTGACCAGAGGTGGAAAACAGACATAGACATAAATAGCATCAATTTAAGGGACAAAGTAACCAGTGTCATCCTGTTGTTGGCTGTGGCAGTGATACAGTCCCAGGGACTCTGCTCATGTGGAGCACTAGAAACTGGAAAGTTTGGGCTGGAGACTTCGAAGCAGGAAAAGAGAACACTAGAATATGTAACTATATATGCACACATATATTATCTTGGATGGGTTTCCTGTAAAAGACAGTCATCTAAGCACAAGGAAGTGAAAAATCTATCTTTATGAACTCTGTGCCATTTAGTTAACCGTGGTTGATAATGCCAGGCATCGAATTAAATGCTCTTGCTGAATTTATCATAATAAACTCTCATCAATATGTATTGAGAATTATTCTGATAATAATTCTCAATAATTACGCCATCAACCCAATCAGCTTAGAAAGGTTAAGTCAGGAAAGCTCTCTGAGGCTATGCAGCTGATGGAAGAAAGACTGTGGTTGTCATCCTGTTTGACCCCAAAGTCTGAGTTATTGCTGTTACTCTGATTGCTTGGGCGTTTGGAGATAATCAGATGGGTTCACTCTCGAGGCTCTTATGATTAAGTGAAGAGGAAGGGGAATTCGTGTCAGCATATCTTCAGGGTTCATGCTACGATAGAAGTTTGCCCAGAGACGACTGGGCTTAAAGAAGACATGCTAGATTCAGTGTAACAACAGGGATTGATTTAAGACAGGGGGAAGGGATATTGAGCGGAATCATAAAAACATGCATGAGCCCTGATCTTCAGATTCTGTGACTGTCACCGGACTTGAGAAGAGGTAAAGGAAGGATCTCGAAGTGAACAGATTACCTTGGATTATCGAAGTTGACCCTAAATCTGATGACAAGTGTTCTTATAAAGGCTGCTAGAGGTATGAGATGGCAGCATCCTCACTGTGTCCTCTGTGGGCTTTGTTCTGAATGCCTTCGAATCTGCATCCTAACCTCCTCTTCTAAGGACATTTATCAGAAGGAAAGAGAGGGGGTGGGGAAGGGGAAGGGGAAGGGGGAGGGGAAGAGGGGGAGAGGGGAGAATGAGAGGGGAGAGGGAGAGAAGGGGAGAGGGAGAGGGAGAGAATATCACAAGACATTTTGAAATAAAACTTCAGTTCTCCCAAGAAATAATACCTACAGCATGAAATTTTGAAGAGTCACTCTGAAGGAAAAAAATTAGAGTCCAGGATGTAGCTCATGCTAGTAAATACTTAACATATGCAAAGCTCTGAATTAAAGTCCCCTGTGAGGAAGGAAGGGAGAGAGGAGGAGAGAGGGTCCACACCAAAACTGTCCATCAAAGATACATAAAAATCTACACAATTCTGTTCTACCAGTGAGCATAGTTCAGGGTGAAACACACACTCACATGCAGAGAGTAAGATCGTTTTGTTAGAAAACAAAACAAAATTTCCTATCAAGAAATAAAGTCAAGGGGGAGTGGAGAGATAATTCAACAGTTAAAAGCGCGAGACGCTCTCACAGAGGGTTGGAGTTCAGTTCCCAGCATCTACATCAGGTGACTCGCCACCACCTGCAACTCCAGTTCCAGGTGGCCTGGAACCCTCTTCTGGCCTCTGTGGCCCTACACACACACACACACACACACACACACACACACACACACACACACAAATTTAAAAGTAAAAACTAAAACATGTTTTTAAAAGAAAATCAAGCAAAGGAGGAAAAGAGTAAGTAGGTGGGAAGATTCACAAATATAATTTTTAATCAAAATAACTTACTTTTTTAATGCTATGCCACAATTTGGGGGGAAAAGGATGTTTTGTTTGCATATAAAAGACCTTGGATTTCATCTCTAGGAGTAAGAGAGAGAGAGAATTATAAATCAATATTTAGTAGTTCAGCCAGGAAAGCAGAATTCCATCAGTTCTAAATTGTGTAGAAGCTTAAGGGTCTAGTTCATCACAGTAGTCAAGGAAGCCAAATAGGTTTTCTTAATGAATCTAATTTGCATCTCAAGTAACTCAACAGACCTAGCCTGTGTTAGCATGCCCTCACCACCTGGTCCTGACAATATGGCAGGGCACTGCCATTTACTCATAACAAAGTAATCTGAGGGCTGAGCCCCTCAACTCGGCAACCTGGCAGCATCAGCTGACATCTTGTCACTCCCTTGGTTCTTACTCCCAGGCTCTGGCCAGTTCTTGGTTCCACAGGCTATGGGGGTAGGGGGTGGGGTGAATATGAACAAAGGCTATGGCTAACAAGAGTGCTGTTGCTGCATATACCAACATCATTCAGGTTTGAATGAGTCCAGTTCTGACAAGCACTGGGTCCAGTCCTGCTTTAAGAGGGTGAATATTTACAGTAGTGGCAAATGTCAACCCGCTGCAGATGGTGAATGCCAAGTGTCACCTTCTGACTCATTTAACATTTGGATTAGTGACCCAGGAAAGTGTAAACAGCATGTTAATGTTATCTATGGATGATACCGTACAGAGCAATGAGCACATGAGAAGGTAATGCAGACAGTCCTGGGGTGGGGGGTGGGAGTCCAACAAAGGAAGAAGATAGGATGTCAACTGGGCAAAAAGAGATGAGCTAATGCAATAGGCTTAGGAGGATGAGCGGAACCACAGATAATGGATGGGCTGGTGGCTCACTCCGATGGTGGTAAAGCAAGGAGTGAGTCACACACAGCACGTCATGATTCCATACTGAGCCCACATTTCCGGACCATCCTGTCAATGAGAGGTTCCAGCCACTGTCTGGTGGACACTGTGTGTGTTTGCTTTCACAGCAAAAAAAACAGCTAGGATGACTCATCAGAGAGGACAGGCATGAGGAAAGGGGATTCTGGGGAATTAGAAGATGAACTGGGTGAGCTTTCTGCAAAAGCCAAAGGTTCAAAGGCTCACTTCTGCTCGATTCTCTTGCTTAGACTCTCTTAGTATGGCTTCATCTCAGAGTCAAGGAGAATGGAATGTGTGCCTGTCTGTCTATCTCTCTCTCTCTCTCTCTCTCTCTCTCTCTCTCTCTCTCTCTCCCTCCCTCCCTCCCTCCCCTCCCCTCCTCCTCTCTTCCACTGGTACCATCTTGGCATCACGTTGGGTCTACAGATATTAAACTCACACATAGCTTCAGTTCAGGTTCTCAGCACTGTGCTCAGAGTGGAAAGCCCTCTGCTTAAGTAGTGCAGTCTCTGAGCGCTTATTCCCTAGTCTCTTTCCCGTAATATAACCAGCCAGTTAGTGGCCATGGACCTTTCTCCTCTGGGGGTCTTCAACAAAAACCCCCAAAGCTGTGACAAAACTAACGTGCTGGAAGGAGATGGGAGTGGAGACGCTGGGTAGGAGCCATACGTAAGGAACAAGGAACGACATTTTCCCCCTCACCGGAGGCTCTGCTGCGGAAGTGCTTTTGCAGTTCTCTATTCACAGTTTCTCAGACTGTTATCACTGCTTTCCTGTCCTTTTTCTTCCTTGTCAGCAAGCCCACCCTTAAGCAATTAACCGTTCATTAACACCTTCAAAGAATAAAAGGAAGGGAAAGGAACTGGAGGGAGGGGTAGAAACACCCTATGAGCTCCAACTCTCTGAGAGAGAGAAATAGAGAAATTGTTTTGTTGATTCCATGGGCAGCATCTAATGTAGAAATCTTATTGCTACCTACAGAATCCTTCTCAGAGTCAAGAGCAAGATTTAGTGGGGGTTAGATTTGCTTCTTCCTTAGAGGTGTATTGTATTATGGCCCTTGACACTCAGAATCTTGGGAATCTTAGCATCAGCCCACCCCTTAACTTACAGAAAGGAATTTAAGTTACTTACAGCCACTGGGTTGGCTCTTCCCTTACGGAAACCAAATGGAAGTCAGTTTGAAACTTGCTTAGACTTCTATAGCCGGTGGGGAAATGTGGAGCAAGGGGCTCTTCTGGGTCATCACAGGGAACCTAGGGAGGTGGCTACTCCTGAGTTCTTACCCATCTCCACTCTGTAAATAAGGCAACAGCAATAGCCACCCAAGTGGACCAAGCAGCCAGCAAAGACTCTGCTTCCCAAGGAGGAAAAGCCCAGGACTCTGTTAGCCACACCTGCCTCTGGCCTCCCACTAAAATCACAGTTGAAGAAAATTAGCCTTCTAATAGAGAAAACCAGCCTTTGGTTGGTGGTAAATATGGAGACTTTATGCAAAAACTCAGACTGAGGCCCAAGAATAAATCTCAAGACCCAGAAATGCGTGTGTTTGATTTTGAAGTACCTCTCGGTGGGATGCCAAGTCTCACACAGTTGCAGCAGCTTCCCGTTGTAAATCAAACTCTGACTCATTCCAGTCCTGAAAACCCATCTCAGACCTCACATTTCCAAGGTTTAGTTCTTGTCCACTCCCAAGTCTTTTCCAGGCAACCACTCCACCCGTCATTCTCAGTGCTCAGTTCTCGATGCTCAGTTCTCAGTACTTAGTTCTCAGTGCTCATATGAGAAATCAATCTCAACATCAACTTTGTTTCTTTCTGTCTCTGTCTCTCTGTGTGTATCTCTGTCTCTCTGCATCCCCCCACCCCCATCCCCCACCCCATTCATCCATCCATCCTACCCACCTCTGTCCAATCTGGGCGCTTTTACACCTCACCACCCCACCCTGATCTAATGACCTTAGGTCAGGGCTCCCGTTCTCCGACACCTGCCTCAGTGAACTTCTCTCACTGAGTTGCAGCCTGCATCCATCCTTTAAACAGTTAAATATGATCATGATACCTCTCTGGTCAAAGAAATCTCCTACGGTTTCTCCCTTATCTCAGAGTGAGGTCTAAAGTCTTCATCAGGACCACAAGGGCCCCTCTGCCACCTCTGCTGCCTCATTTTTCCCTAACTGGATCTTCCTTTTCATGTGCCTCTGCTGTTCCCAGACCACAGAGAAGGCTCCCCACCCAAAGCTTCTGCTGTCCGCCATACCTCATCCCCCTTAGTTCATGTTGCTCAGAGCTTCTTTTAGAAGACTCCCCTTTAATGTCCTTCCTAAAGTAACAGCCACCCAGCCACAGTCCAATCTCCTATTTTCTCCCAAACATTTTTACTAGCAGGGTGTCTGATTGTATATTCCTCAACTGCCCTCTCCCATCGTTCATCCCATCAACTGTAGATCATGAGCCCATCAGAGTAGGTCTTCTCTTTCACTACTCAGTCTCCACAATCCAGCACAGTGATGGTCGTGTATCAGAAACTCATCAAAGTCTTGTTGAATGGACAGTATCCTTTCTATTTCATGGGTGTATGGGGGTGGGGGATTCCCTATACTTACTATCAGAAAAGTATTCTTGACATTTTTCTACCTTGCCCGGGGTTGGTCTAAAGGAGCGCATAGTCTGTGTACAGTAGGTTTGAGCACTGGGAAACTCTGGAAGAAGGGATCTGACTAGGGTAGATCCATCAAGGAAACCACAAGGGTCAGCCCAAGGCATGAGCTATCCCAACCCCCACAGAGTGAAATCCAGAAAGACTCCGTGTCTCGCCCTAGGTCACAGAAATACTAATTGGCAGAGATGGACGTACCGATTAAATCCCCTAGCTGTGTGTGTCCTGGTGCTGTTTCTCTCTAAACCGAGTTTGTGGGGAGGTAACAACTTCTTTAAAACATTTTTTAGCTAACTTCATTTCATGGTGTTAATTGATGAATCCATTTTGATCCTAACCCTTTGATGTCTCCCTGTGTTTTTCTAGGGAAGGTGTGCTTATCTAATTAGCATTTGATACAGAACTGAGAGGAAACAGCTAGTATAATGATCAAAAAGATTCTGATAAGCAACAGCAAGGAGCCATAGCTGATAAGAGGAAACTTATCGGGAATCCAAGGGCTGTAACTGGAGTCAGCCAGGAAAGAAACAAGGTACAGTAACGGCTATCATGGAAACCATGAAGGTGCTTGGAAATATCATGCAACCTCCTCCACCCTGATGTTATGATTCAGTAGAACCAGGCAGCCAACTGTCACGATGTAACGACACCTACAAACACCCAGTGTGGTGGCAGACTATACTAATAGAACATAGATTCTAAAATGAAGGTTACCATTCATTGTAGTGTTTGTTGGACAAACTAGATACTCATGCATACATTCATGACTGTGTCCATTAAGACTCAAGAGTCAGGTTTTATGGGCAAAAGATAGGCATATCTCTACACTCAACAAAGCTTGTAGCCTTGGGAGAAAGCCATTCTGTGCAAGCAGTATCACAGTCTTCATGAGCTTTCTTTACCTCAAATCTTCTCCCTAGAAGCTTCAGGAAGGCTGATAGCAGAGCAGAAACGTATCTTCAGTCCAAGAAGCCAGACTCTCCAGCCAATGGCTTTAGTATGAACTGTACCAAGAATCCCCTGTAGCTAGTTTTGTATCTTTATGGAGCTGTAAGCTGGTGATGAGATAGGGAATTACATCTGGTGGCACAACAGAGATGGCTCTGAGGAAGAGCACCTGATACACAAGCAGAGGACTTGACTTTGGATCTCAGCATCCATGTAAAAACCCAGGGGTGGTTGGCTGTGTACCTATAACCCCAGCACTGTGGGAGTGGAGACAGGAGGATCTGGCTACCAAACTATCTCTGGATCCACTGAGACGCTCTGTCTCAAAGGAATGAAGTGGAGAGTGATAAGTCAGGACACCCAACAGCCTCTTCTGGCCTCTGCTTCAGTACACACACACACACATGCATACATACATGCACATATCCCATACATACACATGCACATACACCATACACAAATATACCATACATACACACATACATGAACATACACCATGCGCACACATGCCATACACAAATACACAGTACACACACACTCATGCACACACACCATACATACATACATGAACATACACCATGTACACACGTGCACATATATCATCCACACATGCATATATACCATACACAACTGCATCATGCACACACACCCTAAATAAAATAAAATAAAATAAAATGCCTGCCTTTGCATAGGCTAGAGCACGGCAAGTCTGCCTGCCTATGCTGTCGAGTGTGACCCCTCTTGTAATTCTCATGCTCACACAGCCAGAGTCACCATCTCTGCCTGTGCCAGCCTGACCAGACCAATTGGCTTCCTGAACCAGTGCTATTTGCGCCTCTACCCTTCTAGGCCTGAAGCTAGGGGCCATTTGAGCACACCTTGCTTGTCTTTATAGTAATTTCCTCTCAGGAACCCCATCCCCCTGTCTAAATCACTTCTGTCTATCATGCAGGTTCTTCTACTCTTGACTCTCAGTAGTGGGATCAGAGTCCATCCTCCGGGAGAACCCTTCAATCTCAAAGGGAAGCAGCTGCCTCTGGAGAGTCAACCTCTGTATCCAGCATCACCTGCTCATTCCCAATCCCCCTCCCAGACAAAAAGCTGTTGAGCTCAAAAAGGCTAAAATTCATCCTGAGTGTCAAATTTTTACAGGATCATGAACAAGCTAGAGTTTGCTCAAAACACGGTGGACATGCAAATGATGATAGAAAGACAAGTGTTTGGCCTTGTCCCTACAGAACTTAACTCCCAGAATGATACAGGAAAGTAAGCACTAATGCATGATTAAAGATGCAGCCTGCTTAGACCTGCCCGAGTCTAGATCTATAGTGGGACTAATGGGACATAGAATTAGAAGGGATAGTTAGGCCTACCCAAGCCTAAGAGTATCTGGGTTGGTTTTGATAGATATAACTTTAATTTTCTTTTCAAAGCCTATTTTTAATGATTAAATGCTTTAATCTCCCTTTTAGCCCACTACCCACCAGAGGTGGTGAGAAAGATTGGATATGGGGGGTGGGGGGTGGACCTATTTAGAAAGGTTCTTTGGAGCAACGTCCATCTGTGTTGTCTGGAAATCGGCAGTTCAGTTCACAGCTCAGCAGCAGCAGCTCGATCCACTCGCAAACACTTCACAGATACACCAGCAGTCCGGTTCAATAGAGTCAAAACAGCAAACAGGAATCAGCAGTGGTGGCACAACCTAGCAGAGACAGCCAGGCCTCAACCTTGGCTCGAGTCAGCAGGAGGGACCAGGAGGAACGCCAGGAGAAGTTCTCATCTGTACATCTCTCGGGGAAGCGAAGATCAGCAAAGACATGAGACCCACAAGCACTGCATAACTAGCTCTATAAGCAAGCCAAGCTTGTGTTCTATTTATATCTCTCCAAACATCACATGTCCTCCACGGGTCTTGCCTCAGCACGTGCGTCTGTCTCAGCTGACATCACTATGCCAATCAGCCCAAGTCAGCTGAAGCGGCAAGAAACTGCAACACACCATCAGAAGTTTTTTGGTGTGTTTCTCTCTATGGAGTCCCGACAAATGCAGCTCAACCACACAATGTAAGGCAGACCAATACACGTGTGTTGTTAGCAAAGACTCCTTCATCACGTGTCCTTTCACACGCTTGCTTTAGCAGAACATCCTCTCTCCTGTGTCTGCTTCAGCTAAACATTCCTTCCCAAGTCTACTTTAGCCTTTTACACCTGTGTCCACTTTAGGAAAACACTCCTTTTGCCCCAGCAAAATACCATCCAACACAACTAGTAACTCTCCAAAGAACCCTGAGGTTCCCACTCCAGGTAGGTCACCAGGAGTCCACAGTAGAAACCTGCTCAGAACTGGGTGCGGTCCTCTAGCCTATTGACGGCATGTATGGGAAGGGGGGGGGATTAAAGAGCAGCAAAGCTGTTCTGATGCCATTGGCATCACCCACACACCAGACAGGAAACTTCCAACCCACAAGAGTGGTGTGGGGAAAAGGGGGGGAAGGGTAGATGAAAGAGAAGTGACTAAGCTCAAGGTCAGAGGACTCGCAATGAAGTGGATAGGGAACAAAGCCAGAAAGAGAGAGATGTCTGACTGGACTTTCTATTCCAAGCCAAAGACTGTGGAAGCAGAGGGTACAGTCTGCCTCTGAAATGTGCCCCAAAGGTTTGTGCTTTAAGTACGTGTTCTGGAGCTGGTGGTGCTACTTTGTGAGACGATGGAGAGCCAGATAGCTCAGTTGAGAGCCTTACACTGAAGAAGGGACTGTGGAACCTTCTTGGAAGGAGTAAATCATTGATGTAAGGCCTTTGAAGGTGACATCTGGCCCCTAGTTCCTGTCACATCCCCTGCTTCCTGATCCACCATGACATGAACAATCGTTGCCAGGCACTCCTGCTGGTATGGCTCCACCACGTCTTTCCAACACAAGGGGCTGAAACCCTGAACCTCCCTCCCTTAGGTTGCTTCTGTCTGGTGTTCTGCTCACCATGATGCAGAAGCAGCTGATGCACCTAAGTGATATCATTATTGTAGTTTTTTTAAAATGAGAAAGATATTTGTATGTGTGTGGAGGGGAACAAGGAAACGAGACAGGTACATAAATAATATTTGTTCCATTTTGGACGTGGTGGGATAAAACTGAAGTCCTGATGGACACCCATCTGGAAATGTCTAGGGAATAATGAGGAAGGCAACAAGATCTGCATTGATGCCATGACCTGTGTAGCTTGGGTCCTGGAACCTTGGCTGGAAGCAGAGAGGGAATGGAGAAAACACACACACACACACACACACACACACACACACACACACACACCATGAAGTTGAGACCAGGTTGGGTTTTCTAACTGCTGCTGCCCAGAACCTCAGGTTTACTATAGACAGCAGGAGGAGGGGTCAGCTGGACCCAGTAGGAGATCTCTGTAGGCAGCAATAACAAGAAGTAAACATGCAGGAGGAAGAAGCCACCGTTGCTAGTCTCTGTACACTCATACTTGGACTCCTTTCCAAGGAGAACTTTGCCATTCCTTTTGAGTTTGGGCCATCAGCTTTGCCAATTTCCCACAGGCCAATCGGGCTTGGAGTCCCCAACAAGCTGTGCCCATGTCAAAATAAACATTTGCTCTGGGCTTTATTTATTCGAGATTTCCTCTAATACCTACATTAGACATGGGGGTGGGACAGGGGCTAAAAGCAGTTGATCACGCATGACTCAGAATGAGTCACATATCGGTAAAGATGTGGAGACAGAAGATGAGATGGACTTGCTAAGGAGCTAGCCAATATAAGGACACAGGGAAGGTAAGAGATTAATAAGGTCCTTTTTCTCTGTTATCAAAACTCCTATTTTACTTATTGCAAAAAGAAAATGTTAAAGAGGTGTGGAGAAAAAAGACCGGGATTTCCTCCATCCTCCAGACAAACGCCATGAACTTCCCGAGGTTACTGCTTTAGCTTAGTAAGGATTTCTGTTGCTGTGAAGAGACACCACCACCATGGCAACTCTTATAAAGGAAAACATTTCATTGGCAACTGGCTTCTAATTCAGAGGTTTAGACTGTTGTCATCATGGTGGGAAGCATGGTGGCATGCAGGCAGACATGGTGCTGAAGAGGAGCTGAGAGTTCTCCATCCCTCAGGCAGCAGGAAGAGAGAGCAACACTGAGCCTGCAAGCTCATCCCTAGTGCTGCACTTCCTCCAACAAAGCCACGCCTCCTCCAGCAAGGCCACGCCTCCTCCAACAAAGGCCCTGCCTCCTAATGGTGCCCCTCCCTTTGGGCCTATGAGGTTGGCTTCATTAAGATCACCATACATTTAGACATTTCTCTATGCACATATTAGAAATATTTGCTTTGGGTAATTGCAAGTTTACGTCTAATGGTCTCTAATAACTTTTGCTTGGAAAGTTTTTCAGTGTACTTGTCTTATTTTGCCCAAACCAAAGTTCACATCAACTGCTAGACTTCTAGCATTCTTTGAAATTTTTTACTGTTAAAAAGAACCATCTTTCCTGCTGTTGAAAGGACACAGACAGGAAGTTTAACTGCATACTGTGACTTGTCGGGGAAAGGGTGATTTACCAGCTTCGGTGGGGTTTTTATAAAGGAGATGCCTGGTTGTGTTTGAGAATAGAACCAAGAGAAATTGGCAGACAGCACTAAAAAGGTTTTAGCCTTTGGAGGCCATGTGGGGCTAAAGCATGTGGCACTGAGCCTCTCTGAAGCTACAGACAGCCCAGTGAGGACTCCACAGTCAGCTTGTTACATAAGACCACGCATGGCTCTGCCTCCCGCCTTCGCTTTTGGGGGATTTGATTTCCTGTCAGGAAGCAAGGTGTCACCAAGAGAGCTGTCTTCACAGAGCTGCCTTCGGGGCTAATGAGATCACGACTTCTGAGTTCCTCTGAGAAGCAGGCTACCTAGATTCAGGGAAAACATTGCTCTAATCGGGTTTTTTTTTTTGTTTTTTTTTTTTTGTTTTTTTTTTTAAAGAGAGCCACGTGACTGCCTCTCTTCCTGTAGGATGATCAGTCCTGGCTCCAGGGGCACTCGGGATGTTTCCGGCTCTTTCATCTTCTATCCCTCCCGAGGGAGAGTCTCAGTGTCTATTCCTGCTTCCCATGCCAGTCTTCAATTGGCCCCCTCAGGATCTAGTCCCCATTACAGTCCAAACTGACACAAAAATCACCAAATATCCGGGGCTGGAGCTGAGCGATTCTAGAGGATGTGCCACCCAGATTCTTCTCAGAGGGCTGCCTGGGGTTTTGTTTGTTTTTATATGTTTAAGCAGCAGCATCTCCTCCAATGGATACACCTTTAATATCTATGTTCTTGAAAACATCCAAGCAATGCATTACTAGAAGCAAAGGAAAAGGCAGGAGTCTCCAATGGGACTACACATCAGCATCCCTTTGCATTTCAGAGCCTCCGGGAGCACCATGCCAGGGACTCAAGGGAAGTGACATTCATTAAGCCACATTTACTGGTGCGGCCATTAAGCCACATTTACTGGTGCGGCCTTCGGTTTCCCTGAGACAATGCTAAGGAAGAAGAAAAAAGAAAAGAAAGGACAGAACTATTCTGCAGCCAGGAGTACCCTCTAGTGTTCAGTTGGAGGTCTGAACTCCCGCCACAGCCCACAAGCCCAATAAAAACAATGGGAGAATCTATGTGATTATACTGAGGGCTGCCTCTCCTGAGCAGCTGAGGATTTGCTTCATTGACCTAAGCTTCACATACAATGATCTGTTCCCTATGAAAATATTGGAGATAGGAAGTATAGTGCAGGCCTTTAATCGCAGCACTCGGGAGATCTACAGAGCAAGTTCCAGGACAGCTGAGGCTACATTGAGAAAGCCTGTCTTGGGGAAGAGGGGGGGAGTTGGGGGTATATTAGTCAGGGTTCTCTAGAGTCACAGAACTTATAGGTAGTCTCTATACAGTAAGGGAATTTGTTAATGACTTACAGTCTGTAGTCAAACTCCCCAACAATGGTCACCAGTAGCTGTGAATGAAAACCCGAGGATCTAGCAGTCGCTTAGTCCCACAAGGCTCGCAGGTGAAGATTGAATCTTCCTCCTTCCAAAGTCCTTATGCAGATCTCCAGCAGCAGGTGTGGCCCAGATTAGAGGCGTTTGTACCACCACACCTGAAACTTTTGTCTTCCAGACTCAAGATCTAGATCACAGGTGAGCCTTCTAATTCTGGATTGTAACTCACTCCTGATATAGTCAAGTTGACAACCAGAAATAGCCACTATAGGGGGAGAGTGGGGCTTTGGGATGAATATGTTTTTGTTGAAGGAAGATTTCAGTCACTTATACACTGCCTAACAGCGTTAATATCTGTGTTTAAATATGGAATAGAATTACATTTTACATCATTAAACTAGTTTCAATGATACAGAAGTTGTAGAAAACTTCTAGGCATGATGTTGTATTCCTGCAATTTGGAGACTATGGTTGGAAGTTGAAGAGTTCAAGGCCAGCCTGGTGCATATAGTGAGACCCCACTGTCAGAGGTGTGCAGGGGCAGGAGTGTTCTTTGCCACTTTGCTGGCATCGTTGTAAGAAAGTAACATAATGATATATTTGAATAGCATGCGGTAGTTTTCAAGTCTGATCTACAGAGTATACTGTGTGGACATGTGCAAACACCAACCAGGATGGAGGATATTACAGTGACAGCTGTTACAGGGCGATGATTAGGGTTTGGAGGAGGCTTGTTTTGTTATCACTGTTGTAGCTGCTGTTTTGTCTCCAATTGCTTGTTAATGCATATCTAAGTTGGAACAAAGTTTTCGTGTCTGTAAGACCCTTCCAAAGCCAAGCTAAGTAATTACGTGGCTCTGGGTTTCGGAGTTGAGTTCTATATGATCATTTCAAAGCTTTTCTCTCTAATGCCAAGAATTCTATTAGTTACGAATAAGACACAGTAAGTGTACAATGCAGAAAACTTGCAGAAGCACCATGGATTATATGAATGTTAGATGAATCATAGCAGCATCGGGATGAGTAAAGGGCTGCAAATCAATTAGAGGAGGAAGCTAAATAACAATCATCAGAATGGTGTACACATCCTCTTAGCCAGAAAGCACAGAAATCGATTTAATATGGTCTGTATTATTGAAGCTTATGGTTGGCTCTTGCTTTTTGTAAAGTTGATGGATCTTGGGGGTAAGAGAGCTGGAATTGGGCCTATGAGATGGCTCAGTGCAGAAAAGGTCGTGCAGTCAAGCCTGGAAACCTGAGTTTGAGCTTCATGGTAGAAGAAGAAACCAACTTCCACAAATTGTCCTTTGACCTACACACACACCACTGGCATAGATACACAGAATACATATACATACAGAGTGTGTGTGTGTGTGTGTGAGAGAGAGAGAGAGAGAGAGAGTGTGTGTGTGTGTGTGTGTGAGAGAGAGAGAGAGAGTGTGTGTGTGTGTGAGAGTGTGTGTGTATGTGTGTGTGTGAGAGAGAGAGAGTGTGTGTGTGTGTGAGAGAGAGAGAGAGAGAGAGAGAGGGTGTGTGTGTGTGAGAGAGAGAGAGAGAGAGAGAGTGTGTGTGTGAGAGAGAGAGAGTGTGTGTGTGTGTGAGAGTGTGTGTGAGAGAGAGAGAGAGAGAGAGAGAGAGTGTGTGTGTGTGTGTGTGTGAGAGAGAGAGAGAGAGAGAGAGAGAGAGAGAAATTTTAAAATGATGGAATGACTCTGCTTTGCTTATTCTTTATATTTATGATCAGGAGATGCTCTTGTGGTCTCAGCAACTCATTGGGTTTTCCAAAAGTGTTCTCACAAGCAGAGACAGAGTTGCCAGAACAAAGTGGCTATCTACAAAGCAGCTTGCTAAGGGGCAGATCACTCTTGCATAGTTCTGTCAATATCTGACAGAAACAACTTACAGGAGGAGGTTCTATCTTAGTCCACAGTTTCAGAGGGTTCAATCCATTATGGCATAGAATGCACCACAGAGCAGGTCAGTTCATATCAGCAAGAGCCGGTGCAGAGGCTCCCATCATAGAGAACCAGGAAGCAGAGGGCAAGGCTACTAGAGTCCTTCAAAGGCCTGCCCCTGGTGAACTAGTTCTACCAGCTACACCTTTACCTCCTACAGTTCTACAGTCTTTCAAAATAGCACCACCAACTAAGGAATATACATTCAACTTGTGGAGAGAAATTAACTTAAAACACAGCAAAGTCTCTGAGAGAATTTTAGCAACATCCAGGTGATGACTTGATAAAGATAAGAATTCTAGCTAGCTTTTAGTCTCTTCTTGAAACTTTGGCATAAGCCACCAAAGTAGCCAAAGGACAGATTTGAAATCACATTGTACACTAAAATTAATGTTTCAGTAATCAGAATATCTCCAAATACATGCTACGGGGGTTGGGGTGGGGGTTATGGATCCAGGCCATTGGATGCCTTAGAAATAGCCAGGCTGTTCAAAGGCAGAACAAAGAAATACATAAGTTGTCCTTGCATCAGCCCACATTATGGTTCAGGAACAAATAAATCAACCTTTCGGAGTAATATTAATGTTCTCAAGTGACTTCCTGGTTCAATTTAAGAATAGAACAATAAGAAGAAATGGAGAAAAGTCACAAGTAAACAAGAAGTCTTCCTAAGAATAACATATTCTAAAATAAATAAGTCCCGGGGAAATATTAATAAATCAACATTCAAGAATATATATTCTGCCAAGCAACAAACACATCATAGCTGCAGCAACCCTTGTACAAAGAGGGTTAAGAATATGAGCCAGAGCTCCCTTTAACACTGTAGGATAAGATCAGTGTGTTCTGCTAAACTGTCTATCTGTTAAGAGTTACACTAGAGTAAACAACAAATAAACCAAAAATAAAATAAGAATAAAAAGAAGTGAACAGTTACTTCTACCAGGCCAGGTAAGTTCCCATGGGACAATGTGGAGAAACTCTGCTAATTAAGGATGAAGTCCTCCATGATCTGATAGACTCTGGGATCAGTGCAATTCGGGAGACTTCGTTCATTGGCCCAGCTTCTCCTTCTCAGACCTTGTCTGAGGTATTTACCGCGCACACACACACACACACACACACACACACACACACTATGTAGCCTCAATTAGATCACAGGATCAATTTCCTTTCTTCTGATAAAACCTCTTCAGCCAGCACCAGAGATTCCTGAAATGCTTCCCCATGCTAATGAGGTATTTTGGTATCCTAAAGCCCTCATCCAATGACTTTTGTCTATTCTGGATGCCCCTACCTTCAGTCCACCAACACTTCATAAGGCTTGAATCACCCTAAGTGATCTGCACTTATCTGCCTCCTGATAAGTGGTCCCGGTTTGGTCATTCTCCATATGTACTCACAGGGCTTCTGAAACCCAACACCCCCACACACCCTCCCTCCAAACCCTTCCCCTTGTTATCTCTGCTCCCACTGTCTGATGATCCACAAGAGTGAGGAGACCCATAGAACAAGAGCCCAGGTTCCTTCCACCTTGTTGCTCTACCAAGCAAAGCCTTGACCTCAGGGCCAAGGTGGCAATAACTGCCTTCCAGACAGCAAGATGAATCAATATTTTTAATGTACACCCAAATATTTTCCCAGACTTTGGTGATAAGGACATATTCAACTATGAGGGGAGCTACAAAATACTGGGTTCACTCTAGACAACCCTAGATAAGCTAAAAAACAACAACAAACAACAGTAATTGTATTGCCACAGAAGCAGACAAAATACTAGGAAAACACTAGTAACGAGTTAGTCTCGCTGACCTTATCATGCCCCAGTGGAGTGCAGAGAAGAAGGTAGAAGGTTGGGAATAAGTATACAGAAAAATTTACTACATCAGTGGCAGTCTCATTATTTGGGGGATTCAAGTGAATATTTTCTTTGTCTCCTTGGAGGTGAGGCAGTAAGAAGGAATTTGGACCTGAGGAGTTGAGTCCCAGAAGATGGAGGGGACCCAAGGAGGGAATGGAGGCAAGAGACTGTTGCTTGCTGTCCCGTTGTTCTGATCTGGAACTCAAGGAGAACCTTGAAGCAAAGCATCACAGGAGGAATGCATAGCATTGTGATGTATAGGAAACACATAGAGACAGAGAGAGGAAGCAAACCTCTTGCAACCAGGCCCTGTCTTCCATAGCTCCCACCACTTCCTTCCAATAACATATGAATGCTTCCATGGCAGAGACTGAATGAATACTCCCATAAGCTTAAACAACCTATGGTTACACACAGGCCCCTCTCTATTTCTACCACTGATATATACCCTTGAAATTTTCTGGCTTCTCTAACCTAGATTTTCCTAGATAGGAGTAATATTCCTGCCTCTGGCCATCTCTCAGAGTAATGGGATGGGTAAAACAGATGATAGTGAGGACCTGGAAGCTTTGTGAGCATGTTTATTGTGTCTCAGAGTTTCGTGACTTAATCTAATCTACAACATGAGCAAGATTTAGAGAAACTAGTGGAAGGCTCCTGTACTTTGTCTCTCCTTGAACCTTCACCAAACATCGTAAGATTGGTTTGTTGAGCTTCATTAGCTGTTCATGTGCTTTGGTTACAATGTATACCGTTCTTCAGATAATATTGGGGTCACACATGAGGTCTTCCCCAAAGGAACAGTAAGACTCTGAACTAAGTTGTCCTATAATACCCTTTACAGCTGAACACAGCACGTAAGAAATGGAGACTTGACTGCTCTGGTTAAAAGGATTCTGGTTTTTCTTTCCTAACAAGGTCAGCTTTCTGCAACATAGACTGTAGCTGCAGCCAAATCACTGTTCTAAAATGCCCCATGTGGGTTTTTCTCACTGGGTCTGCACCCTCAATCCTTCCTCTGCCCCAAACCAATTCTCATCTTGCCCGGTATCATTACCTCTGGGTTCCTTGGAGACTCCAGTTCCTATTTCATCACTCTCCACTACCTCTTCCTCCACCCCTGCCATCCCTTCTGCCCCTCACCCTCCTGTCATTGCCAGTCATAAGTAAATGTGACTTCTAGAACTCTCTGTGCCATAAGCAGAGGGGACATTATCCTGTCAGCAAGAGCCAGAGCGTCTAGCAGCCATTTTTATTTCCCCATGGCCTGAGGGTTGTCAGGGTCTCCCCATTTTCCTGTCTTCCTCTCCTTTGGGTTTGGTTGGGTCTCTGGGCCACCACTTAACCAAATAGTCCTTAATGTGAAAGACAAGCCAGGTCACACTTGTTAGCATGTTAGGGACTCCAGTAACCTACATCGATCGCTCTCAGACCACCCTCCTCTGTCCTACTTCTAGACTATGGTCCATATAGACCTTTTGACTGGTACCAAAACACCTATGGTGAACACTTCTAGGGAGAAGAGTCCTGTATACCTGAAACTTCCCAGAAACAAAAGGATGTATACAAATGCATCTAGAATAATCCAGCCTGACCTTAATGCCTCTTACCATATTTTCCCAGGACCAGCAGTCACTCAGCTATCCCCAAATCTCTGGGTTATGTCAAACCTTGGACTTTCCAATGCAAGAATTTTGTTTAGTTTACTTGGCTTGGCTTTTTTATTCTGATGTTTTTGTTGGGGGGGGTGTTTTTGGTTTTGTTTTTGTTGGTTTGTTTGGTTGGTTGGCGTTTTGTTTTGTTTTGGGGCTTGTTTCTGTTGTTTTTGTGTAGTATAGTCCCAGGCTGGCTCTGAATTCCTGATCCTTGTACCTCAGCAGTCTGAGTACTAGGATTATAGGTGTGCATCACTTCACCAATAGCTTGCTATTTAAACCTCAGAGGTGGGTTATATGACTACACACTAAATATTATATAAATGTTGTATGTTTTATTTTGCCTTCCAGAAACTTACAGTCAAATAACAGAGGCAAGAGGGTAGCACATGGACCATGGAGAGCAGAGTGGGGTGTAGCAGGGAAGAATCCAACACAGGCTGCAAGTCAGAGTTCTTTAGCAAAGCCCCCAAAGGACGTTAACAACACAGATCCCTGAGTCTCATTCCCAAATAGTTTTATTACTAGGTGTAGACTAGGCTTTGATCTTTTAATGAAAATTCCTAGGTGATTTTGATAATAGGAGGCTTAGTAAGGGTTTCTATCCCTGTGAAGAGACACCATGACCACAGCAACCCCTTTAAAGGAAAACGTAATTAGGGCTGGCTTACAGTTATCGTCACAGTGGAGGACATGGGAACCTCCAAGCAGACATGATGCTGGAGATGGAGCTGAGATTTCTACGTCGGGATCAACAGGCAGCAGGAAGTGAATGTCACACTAGACCTGGCTTGAGCATTTGAGACCTCAAAGCCCACTCCCAAGCGACACACCTCCTCAAACAAGGCCACACCTCCTAACAGTGCCATTCCCTGTGGGGCTATGGGGGCCATTTTTATTCAAACCACCACAGAGGCCAAGACACAAACCAACAAACAGCAGTATAGGTTGTTTGTTTGTTTGTTGGGGGAGGGGGTATTTAAAGCTTTCATTGCAACAAACTATAAGCAATAGTATTGGAGACCTTTTCACACCAACAGGCTCCATCGCTAAAACAGAGGCTACTGAAACAGTACGAACCAGTACTCAAAGTATCTCACACTGATTTTCCATGACTGAAAAGCAACTGAATCTGGAAGAACAAGCAACAAGCAATGTCAGGGGCACAAAGAGAAGGTTTTGGCTAACATAGTAGATCACTGGAAGGCCTTTAATTTCTGGTCCTCTTCATCAGTCTCGGTTAGCCTCCATGACTTGATCCAGAGACTGATTTCCCAAGTCCAACCTGCTGCCCTGGTCTTGGCAGAACCACCAGTGATACTCGATGATTGCTCTTTGACCATGGACACCTACCTACACCCTCCTGCCAGCCCCACCTGCTAGGAAAGAACAGGGTCCAATTTAGTAACAGAAGAAAACGACATTGTACTAACTTCTTCATTTTTCAAGGAGAGAAGAAGAGACTCAAAGCCACAGGCACAGCGCTCTGGCCTGCTCTAGAAGGCAGATAGGAAAAGCCCCCACATACCACCATGCCACCCAAGACAAAACCACTGACATGTCTAAAATGCCAGCAAGGCAAAATTTGCCTGGCTACAGAAACAGAGCCCAGTGAAGCTTAGATGGGTCTGGGCAGTCAACCTTAGTCAGGGGCAGGACAGGGAGGTGGGGTGGCCTTCAGAGCTCAGTGCCAGAGGCGTGGGCCACCAGGAGGAAGGAGGCTCTTTCCGCTGACTCACTCCCTGCACACTGCAGCTGTTCTTGTCACCCTACCCCGCTCCACACCTACCATGTTCCTGGTTTGGGTTCCAACCTTAGCAACTTGCTCCAGCAAATAGCACCACCTGCCCACTCGGCAAACCTGCACCCAAAGGACAACATACATGTAGCATTTTCTACACCATCATTTGCTGAAGCCAGGATGACTGCAAAAGAGAAAAGGATGCGTTACCATGAGCGGGCTTCTGGCAACACTGTCACCTACTAAGCCTGAGTTTGCACTGGTTTCCTCAAACCCCAGCTCCAGCCCAGTGACAGAGCCCTCAGAAACAGGTGGCAGATGCTCCACGCTCTGCAGAGGAGACATACTCTCTTTGTAGGTTTCTTGGCACCTCCAACAAGGCCACACCTCCCAATACTTGCAAATAGTACCACTCCCTGGTGACCAAGCCTTCAAATCTATAATGTATGGGGGCCACTCTTATGCAAACCACCATATCCTGCAAGTTCACAATGCCTACAAAGTGAAGGCAGAGGCCCAGACAGGAAGAGCTTGCCAAGGAAGTCATCCTGGCTGGGCAGTGGGTTCTTCTGAGAAGCCCGTCTCCAGCTCTGAGTCCTGGCTTGTCCCTCCCTGGAGACCAGGGTAGCATCTCTTCACATAGTTCTCCGTACACACAAGTCTGCATGTTTGTTATGTTGATTTGTTGGTTTGGCTTACTTGAGTGTTTGTGCTGAAGGACTATCCACTGTTAGACATCAATCACCGGAGCTTTCTGTGTGTGAGAGTCATGAGGTAGACCTCAAGCCACCTAGATTCTAATGTGAGAAATGAAACAGGCTCAGGGAGTAAAGATGTCAGCTACCAAGCCCGACCACCTGATTTCATCCCTGGGGCTCACCCAGTAGAAAGAGAAAACTAACTCCCCATGGTAGGCATTTGCCCACGAGCAGTATGCAAGTCACTAAATAAATGAGCGTAATTTTAATTTTTTAAGTAAAGCAGGCAACTATAGGTAATACACGTACATTGCTTTATGTGGCTCCATGACACTAGAGATATTTTTTTAAATCCTTTTGTTTTGTTGTTGTTGTTGTTGTTGTTGTTTTGTCAAATTAAATTCCATGAGACCTTCCTTTCCAAATGTGATTTAAAAGGTCATTTGGGGAGATGGAGGTTGGGGGAGGAGTGGAGACTGTCTTTCTCTTTCCCAAACACATAAGAACCATGGTGCTTATGTGACCCCAAAAAGAAGGTCGACGGCCTGCTCAGCATGTCTGTGCTCCATTCGCAGATACATGCTGCGTATATTCAATGGCAGGCAGCTGTACACCACCCATATTTGTACCCTGCCCCCATATCAGCTCAACAGTGAAGGTAGAGCCCCTGAATAACCAACACTCAGCCAAGCAGTCACTGATTTTGCATGGCTTCCCATTCCTGAGATGATAGATTCAGATGGACAGAGCTCCCTACTGTTGAGAATGCTCACAGCCCTCTCAATGGTTCTGGGAACTCTTCAGCTCTCTCTTCAAACTTTTCAGCCCTCAGAACCTCCTAGCACTCTAGACCTCTCAGCCCTGCCATGTTTTCTTCAAGGCGCAGACCTCTGAGACAGCTAGATGTATGGCCCACGTATTGATTGTCTATGTTTGAAGAAGAAGAAGAAAAGAAGAAGAAGAAGAAGAAGAAGAAGAAGAAGAAGAAGAAGAAGAA
>JADRCH010000102.1:8115778-8129881 GCA_019843965.1 Rhynchomys soricoides
AAGAAGAAGAAGAAGAAGAAGAAGAAGAAGAAGAAGAAGAAGAAGAAAAAGGTAGCAAGTCTATAAGAGCAGAATCTAGGAAATTTCTTGGCACCCCTTGGTGATGGGGATCTGCTGAATGAGTGACTTTATGTGCCATTTCCAACCACTTTGTTTGTTCATGCGACCCATGTCAGTGAGATTTTTCAATACTGTAAATAAATACCACAAAGAAACATTTCAAAAAGGAGTTTGTTTGAGCTCCTGGTTCAGAACTTCTAATCCATGGTCAGATTGCTGAGTAATCCATGGCTGCATTACTCAGGGCCTGAGAAGAGACAAACTTCATGGTTGCAGAGTGAGTGGAGGAAGAGCTTGTCATGTCATGGTCGACAGGAAGCAAAGGGATAAGGTCTGGGGACCTGGCACATCCTTCAGAGACATACCCCCAACTGATCTACTTCTTCCACATGGGCTCTACCTAGTAGATTCCATGACTTTCCCCACATAGTGCCCCTACCTGGGGATAAAGTGTTCAACACGGAGCCTTCGGGGAACATCCATAATCAGATCATAACATTATCAAACATTCCTTTTTTAAAATATTTATTTATTTTATATATGTGAGTACACTCTTGCTATCTTCAGACACACCAGAAGAGGGCATCAGATCCCATTGCAGATGGTTGTGAGCCACCATGTGGTTGCTGGGATTTGAACTCAGAACATCTGGAAGAGCAGTCAGTGCTCTTAACCACTGAGCCAAATCTCCAGCCCATCAAACATTCTTTTAACAGTAAACACCACACCTAGTGGATCTCAGTCTTCAAGAACAGCTCATCTCCTGGACAGAAAGTGGGAACACACCGTTGAGTATTTCAAGTTGAGTCCACAGCTGAAGACAATGCAAGTCAATATCTAATTGCTAGGTATATACACGTATACAGATATGTCTATGCTGTTAAGATGGTTTTGACGACACAGTGTAGGCTATGGATTGAACTGAACCAAGTCATAAAGCCAGTTTGTATTCAATAATTTTCAAACTAAAGATTCAAACTTGGCTTGATAGTTTCTTCACTTGTTTGCCACTCAGTGAGGAGATGGGCCATTGAAAGAAATCACACAAATAGATGCTTTTTTGTTACCTAATTCCTTCCAAAAGAAGAAACCCAGTGGTTTCAGCAGAATATGCAGAATTCTCCAAGACAAGAACTCAACACGACGGGCTTTCACGGCAGTTCCCTGTGAGAATAAGGAACATCTTTATCTGAGAAACAGCTGTTGTACATCTGCATCCTGTTTGTCACTACACCAGTGGCCATCTTTGGGGACACCAGGCCTGGCTACAGCTCACCAGAGGAAATATAGCTTAGTACCACCATAAAATAATTGAATAAACGACCGGACTATTCGAGAGTGGGTGTATGGTTAAATGAAAGTACGCAGAGGAACACAGGAGAAAGAAGATGTTTCCAAACATGTGAAGTGGCTTTGTTTAAAGCGGTGCAGAAAGGAAACCATTTGCACAGAGAGAAGGAACCAACCATCACAGGCACAGGCCTGGCTCCAAAGGAAGGAAGCTGTGGATGTGGGTTTTCACAGGCAGACTAGGGCCATCTGGTGGAGAGCACTGAAAGTAGCTAAGAATAAGAAGAATCTGTGGAAATCTGCTAGGGCAGGAGGGAACCACATTGCAAAAGTAGTGACTGGGAGGCACTGTTTATCTTTACTTATGAATATATTGAAATTCAACAAAATTAAACAACTTCCTTGGGACGAAAGAGCGAAGTGCAGTCAATATGAGTTGTTCGCCTCTTGGTAAGATTTAAATCAAATTCGAACCAAAAACTGAAGAATCGATTCCAAAGAGCTTCAATTACAAAATATAATTATTCTGTTCTGAAACTTTCACCTTTTGCTTTTTCTTGAACCCAGAAATATACAGAGCCAGTCACATGCTTTTTTTTGTCTTTGTTTTTCTTTTGGGGATATGATCTCATGTAGCCCAGGCTAGCCTCAAAATCGCTATGTAGCTGTCTTAGTTTGGGTTTTACTGCTGTGAAAGACACCATGAACCATGGCAACACTTATAAAGGAAAACATTTAATTGGGACTGGCTTACAGTTTCAGAGGTTTGGTCCACTGCCATCATGGCAGGAAGCATGGCATGTGCACACAGACATGGTGCTGGAGAAAGAGCTGAGAGTTCTACATCTTAATCTACAGGCAGCAGAAGGAGACTGCCACATTGAATGTAACTTGAGCATAGGAGACGTCCAAGCCCACCCCCATAGTGACACATTTACTCCAACAAAGTCACACCTACTCCAATTAGGCCACACCTCCTAATAGTGCCCCTCCCCATGGGCCAAGCATTCACACACAAGAGTTGATGGGGGCTATTCCTATGCAAACCACAACAGTAACTAAGGAGAACTTTGACCTTCTAATCCTCCTGCCTCAGCCTCCAAAGCCCTAGGACAACAGGTACATACAGCTATGCCTAGTCTATGCAATGCTGGGAATCAAACCTGGGCCTCATGCATCCTAGGCAAGCACTCTCCTATCTGAGCTACAGCCACAGCCATGATGATCCCTGAGGCTTGATTTGAGCCCCAGAAGCAACGATGGAATTCCTGCTGTCTCTCTGAGCCCCTTATGTGGAAGGGCAGTGACCACGTTTTTTCTTAAGTTTGTGCTGCGTTATCAATACCACCCCATTATCATTGGTGGCAACAATAACATTTCAAATAGGCTTATGTTTAGCCAAAGAGTCACCAAGAGTGTCCTACTTCAACTGCATACGAACTACAAAGATTTGCCTCATTCTGGTCTAGTTTAGGAAGAGATGTTGTTGGGCTTGAAACTTGCAGAATGGATTTTCTGAAAGTATGCTATTATGCTAGTGTGGGTCTGTGCTTGCTCTTAACATGAGCAGAGCATGTGGGCTGCTACTCAGACAGAAGTGTCTATGCCAGCAAAGATATTCTTCTCCAGGCCCAATCTCAAAAGTTAGACATTCATGACCAAAGGACAAGCTGATAGAAGAGAAAACACCCAGGATTGATGACAGCCTGGTCTAGGGAAAAAGGATCCTGCTTGAAGATGTGAAACAGCAGCCAGTACCTACAGCCTACAGGCAGCAATGCCACTCAACTGCACTGCGGGTTTCTAGTGAACTACCTTTGCCACTGCTCAGTCTATAGGCTCCTGAGACTAACCATTAACATGGTTTTCTCCCATTCAAGTGGGGTTAAGAGCACGGACTGCTCTCCCAGAGGTCCTGAGTTCAATTTCCAGCAACCACATGGTGGCTCACAACCATCTGTAATGGGAACCGATGCCCTCTTCTGGTGTGTCTGAAGAGAGCTGCAGTGTACTCACATACATAAAATAAAATAAATGGTCTTCTCAAGGCTCCAGCCTTCTATTGTCAAGCTAGAAAATCAGTTCCATCATGTAGTAGAAACTGCTGTGTGGTCACCAGAACCCATGAGCTGACACTGCTCCAGACTCCCTTGCAGCTAGTGAAACATGTCTGATCCAGTCAGTACAGAAATGCTAGAAGAAAAGTACTTTCCTCCCTGAGAGAGAAAGTCTCATTATAAATGCTCTACAAGTGTCCCTTTCTTGATTCTCTCAATTATCTCTGAGGATCTAGAATATAACAGAACCATAGATTTCAGTTTAAAAGAAGATACCCTAAGCCCCTGAGTGAGCATATGGAACAGTGGCCCACCGGTACCTCTCACATCAAATTCTGAATGAACTATAGGCAAATGTACATTGCTTGCACCTGTGTGTCAAGAGGGTAGGAATGGCTACAGCTGCTGTCCCTCACTCTAAGGATGCTGCCCGTGTTGCTCACTTACAAATTAAATGTTATATGGACACAGTTTGATTGAAAGAAGCTAGATTTATTTGGTACATCCTAGCTGCAAGGGAGTTGGGGGAAATGTAGCTTTTCTGGCATTGTTTTCTGAAAGCAGTATTCTGAATATGGACAATTACTAAACTGTGGAAAAATCAACAACCAAAGTGTTATTCTGACAGATAGCAAACTATTTCTAGAAATTAGAACTCCAAAAGCCAATAACTACAATTGACTTGCAAATTTCACAACTAGTCACAGAAAGGCAAAATTATGCTCACTCCCAAAACAGGTAAGCAGTATTTTACAACTACTACATTATAAAATACTAGCAAGGTGGTGGTAGCACACATCTTTGATCCCAGCGCTTGAGAGGCAGAAGTAAGTGTATCTCTATGTGTTCAAGTTCAGCCTGGTCTACAGAATGAGCTCCAAGACAGCCAGGACTACATAGTGAGATCCTATCTCAAAAAAAAAAAAGCCTTGTTATAATTTGGCAGTAATGTAGATAAATAGTACCATTGTATCACATTCATGATAGAAAATAATTACTGCATCCACTTTGGAGAATGAAGTTGAACATCAAACAGTTAAAGATGTGGACTGAGACTCAACCCAGAAGTCTGTGTCTAGACATCTTAGTAATGGGGTATTTCACCCTGGAAGCTAAATATCCAGAAGTGACTCAAATTGGTTTCCACATAGCCCATTGATCACAACTAGTCAAACCAGATGCCTGACTGCAGGACAATATTCTTCCCTCATTCTACCCCAGAAGGGGGTAAAAAACAACATAGTTTTTTACTAAAAATTAAAACTCTCTAGTACACTTTTTCAATGAACTTCAATGCTGAAAACTTTCTCAAGTGACAGCCTCTGTAGGGATAATGTTTATATACATACTGTGAAGATGTGTCTCTGTCCTTCCTTGCCTGCCTAAGGCATCCTCTGATTGGTTAAAATAAAGTGCCTATGGCCTATAACAAAAGACAGAATAGTAAGGTGGGACATCTGGCAGAGAGAACAACTCTGGGAAAGAGTGAGAGGCAGGATATTCGCCACCAAGATGTGGAGGAAACCAGACTTGTGAAACTGAGGAGAGGTAACAAGCCATGTGGCAGAATTTAGATTAGCATAAATGGAATAATTAAGTTATGAGCTAGTTGGGAACAAGTCTGGCTTCAGGCCTAAGCATTAATTAATAAAAATAAGCCTCCTTGGGGTCAAGGACACCACAAGAAGACCTACAGAGTCAGCTATCCTGGGCCCATGAGGTCTCACAGACACTGAACCACACTAACCAAAGAACATGCAGAGGGCTGGACCTAGTCTCTCTCTCTCTCTCTCACACACACACACACACACACACACACACACACACACACACATTTGTCATAGATGTGCAGCTTGATCTTCATGTGGGCACCCTAACTATTGGAGTGGAGGCTGTCTCTGACTCTGCTGCCTGCCTGTCATTGGATCCCCTTCTCCTATCTGGACTTCCTGGTTGGGCATTAGTGGGAGAGGAGGTGCTTAGTTCTGCTGGGACTAGTTGTCCCAGGGTGGGGTGGTCCCAAGGTGGCCTTCCCCTTCTCTGAGAAGAAGGAGAGAGGTTGATGGTGGGAGAGATTTGTAAGGGCAAGATGGGAGGAGAGCAAGAAGGGGGGCTGTGACTACTAGTATGTAATGTAAATTTAAAAACTTATGGAAAAAAATAAAGTTCACAGTTACCATAGGGGGAAAAAAGCCTCCATGTCATTATTCAGGAACTGGACAATATTAGAAAAGCCCTATAGTTACCAGCCTCACTGGAAGGTCTTCTCACAGTGCCAAGATTTGTTGTCATCAAAGGCTACAAGAATAAATCTTTTAGTAAGACAGAAGCCAGAGCTGATAAAAAGGACAGTCTGTAGAGCTAAACTTGGAGAGGTAACAATTAAACTGTAGTAAAGTTGAAGTGATTCATCCCTTCCATGACATCCAGACTCGGGCATCCATGGTGACATCCTTCCACCTCTTATCCCTGATGTAAACCCATTTCTCAACAACTCTCCATCAACAGTGATATGCCTTGCCATTCAGTTACAGTGATCCACCCCAGACAGACATCTTGATATCCTCTTGTTGGAAAGCCAGCCAAAAGGCAAACGCTGATACAGCTGTAATCATCCAGAATGCCCAAATTCAGGCAGGCCTGCACTGTTGAATCCATACTGTCTCTTGAACAAGCAAAGAAGCTTCTGTGTGGGACTGTGAAAGGCAGCCTGGTTTCTGGTTGAGCTAAGGTTTAAAACCTGGGTGAATCCAGTAGGAGATAACCCTACAAGGGATGGTAGGTGTTTTGCCATGCTCCTGGACCCCAGGCTCCTGACACAAGGCCAAGCTCTCCATAGGTCTGTGACCATCAGTCAGTACAGGTAGAGGTGTGGTCACATAGCCTCAAGACATCCCCATTCTAATGAGACACCTAGAGGCTTAGCCACTCCCCTTCCCAGCCACTCTTCCCTGCAAAGGTATTTCAACCTCACCCTCCCTGAGGTCTTGAGGTACAGATTCACTCGTGCCACTCTCCGCCATGATAATAAATGCTCTAAAACCATAGACTGTCTCTATTCGTTAGGATCCGCCGTAGTGAACAGGCCTTCACCTAAAGAGCCACGTCTAGTCTCCTGCAGAAGGCCTCCCAGTGCTCCCAACCATGGCCTCCACCAAACCAACCCAGCTAGCCGGCAACAAACCAAGGACCCATTCCCCAGCAGGACTCAGCCACACTCTTCTCTGCCCCCCCCCCTTGGCCCTGGGCTAGATCCAGCCTGTCAGGCCCCCACTCCATTCTCAGCTCATCCACTGGCATCCAGTAGCTCCTGGGATGCCCAAGAGCCTGAGAACCAGATGGAGCTGGCTTCTGTGCAGTCCTCTGGAGCCCCCAGGCCGTGCTCCCCCACCTCCAGGTGGTGTCCTGTGGCTTCTCATAGCCCGACACACCCGCCCGGTGGCGCCATGGGGTAAGCACAGTCAAACTTCCTGTGTCCTGCCACTCCCAGAGGCCCAAGCCCTGAGGGGGACTCGGGACACTCTCCCGCACTCCATTTAACCCAACACTACTGCTCCGTCTGGAGAGATCGCTCACTGGTTAAGAAAACTCATTGTTCTTCCAGTGGACCTGGGTTCAGCTCCTCACGTCTGTGTCAGGTTGCTCATGATGATCTAAAGCACTAGTTCCAGGGAGTCTGATGCCCTCTTCTGGTCTCTGCAGGCAGCTGCATAAATTGGTACATATAAACTATGCAAGCACATACATATAAAATATTTCAGAAGGAGCTACAGTGCCGACTAAGATCATCTTTCAGATTGTATCCTCACAGATCGTCTAGCTTAATACAAGTGTTAAATGTTTCCTAAAGGGATGTTTCAGTGACTGGGTCTGGATCACTTTATGCATACTGTTGCTATCTGGCCTGCAAATGAAATTCCAGAATAAATATGGAGCCAGTAAGTCACTACCAGAGCTGGATGTCTGTATACGTACAAGGAGTTCTTGTCAGAATGCCAAGGGGGGGGGGAGGTGTGGAGGAGGAAGATGGGAAGTATCCCAGCTGGCATGGCTCTGTACAACCTACTGCCAAAGGAAGTGAGGAGTCAAAGACGCATCTCTAAGCCAACTCGGTGAATTCAGAAGCTAGGAAGTTTCACTCTGTCTCTCTGCATAAATAACAGAGACATAGCATCCATTCTCTCTATGGTCCTGTTTCAACACCTTCCACAAGCCAGACAGAGAAGACTAGAGTTCTGATCAGCTCCTCTGGCCTACAGAAAGGAAGAAATTATTCTACTAAATAGTTACTAAGAGTCAACCTACTTCCTTGCCTACCTTAGAGATTGAAGAATAGACTGATGCAAAGATGGGAATCATAAACCTTCTCTTGTGATGCATATTACACATCCCTGGGTTTAAGTCAAAACACATCTTGATCTTTGAAGGAAGCCAGCCTTAAAAACCCAGTTTTCCCCAACACTATAGAAGGATCACAGCACAGCAAATGGTGTGTTAAATGGTGTCTAACCTGGGAACATGAAATCTATAAAACAGAGTATTGACAGAAATAAACAGAAAGGATCCAGGGTTAAGTGAGCTCCACTCAGATGGCCCTTACTCAAAGTGTGAGGCTCCTTTTCCTCTGTCTTCTTCTTGCTCCCCACCCCATGCTCAGATCTAGTAGGTTGCTACTTTTAGGTCCTCTTCCTTCTGGAGTCTAGACTATATACCTGTTCGTTTTTCTTCAAAGAAAAATTAACAGAAAGTAATTTTAGTAGTAGTAGTAGTAGTAGTGTAGTAGTAGTAGTAGTAGTAGTAGTAGTAGTAGTAGTAGTGTAGTTAGTTCCTGTTCTGGTTTGAAGCTGAACTGTTCCCCAGTGGCAGCGATTTGAGGCTTTGGGGAAATGGTGGCATCATACGGACTCTAAGCTCATCCATGGAGTAATCTATTGATGGGTTCATCAATAGATGGTTGTATTGAGACATGATTTTGGAAGGCCTTGTAGAAGGCAGCATGTTCTTAGAGGCTTTATCTTGTCCCCAGCCCTTTCCTTTCTGCTTCCTGTCACCATGAAGTAAATGGCTACCTCATCCACAAGCTGACCACCATAGTGTTCTGACTCACCTCAGAACCCCAAACACCAGAGCTTCAGAAACCATCAGTCAAAATAAACCTTTCCTCCTTCAAGGAAACCAAGCCAATAAAACACAGATACATGGGAACACAACCTCCAATTGCCAAGCACCAGGCTAGAACTGCCCAGGTACTGTCCCTTTCTCTTTGCTCACCAGTCCTTTCTAACCCATCAACTAGGGCACCAAGCAGTTAAATAAAGTATGAGAGTTCACAAAGCCAAGAAAGTAAAAAGCTAGATAAATTCATTCAGTGGTGTGACAACTAAAATGTTTAGGTATACAAATAAAAAAGGAAAAAGATTTAAGTTAGACTTCTGTTTTCAATCTGCCCAGGTACCCCATTCATCCTTCTTAAGGAGAGGAAGAAATGCCTATTATTGAAGACAAGTATGTGCGCAGTTAGAAAGTCCACCACTCCCCTTAGGGGCTTGGTGTCCTAAAATGAGTCTGTGTTTTTTTGTGGCATCCACTGAAAAGATGGCATGGTAGTATCTGGATTGTTTTTTCTTAATGATCTTGAGGGTAGTAGCAGATGAAACAACACTGACCAAAGTACACAACGATTGAAGTGAGCTACATAGGGGCTAGAGTTCCCACCACTCCTCCAGAGGACCCAGGTTCAGTTCCCAGCACCCACATTAAGCAACTCACATCTGCCTGTAACTTCCATTCCAGGAGATCTGATGCCTCGTGGCCTCAGTGGGATTCTGTATGCACATGGTGTGCATAAATTCAACACACACACACACTCACACATAAAATAAATACTCATTTTGTTTTGTTTTTTTAAGATAGAGTTTCTCTGTGTAGCCCTGACTGTCCTGGAAATTGCTCTATAGACTAGCCTGGCCTTGAACTCGCAAAGATCTTCCTGTCTCTGCCTCCAGGGTGCTGGGATTAAAGGTGTGCACCACTACTTCCAGACTAAATATTTTTCAAACAAAAGAAATTGGGGAATTGTAAAGTAGACCTCCTTACCTATAGTTTTGCTTCCCGTGGTTCCATTACCATGATTAACCACCTAAAAATGTTAAATGGAATTTTCTAGAAATAAGTTTATAAACTTTAAGTAACTTTCACTAATGCCCTACATTGTTTTGTAGTGTTGTTTTGCTAATAGATCCAATGCCTAATTTATAAAAATCTGACAGGCATACTGCATGTAAAGCAGAAGCCATTTTAGGCACTAACTCAATGAAGTATTGGAGTATACCCCCCATGATTGAGAGAAGACCGTTGTATTCTCTCTGCTTTTAAAAGTATTACAATTTCTCTTTAGTAAATTGCTTGGGGCTTTGTTTTTTTGTTTGTGTATAGCTTAGTTGTTTGTTTGTTATTTGGGCATTTTTAGACACAGTCTTGCCATTTGAAGTGAAACTCATTATTGAGGTCATATGAAGCCTGGAACTCACTATGCAGTCTATGGCAATCCTCCTTTCTCTCAGTACTGGTTTTAAGATGTGCATACCACCCCTATTCAAGTCAAAATCTTTTAAGAGGAAAGAAAGATGTTGAGTTTTAAGCTTCCTAAGTTTCAGTCAAAGGAACCCCATAACAACAATGGCTCCTCTCTACTAAACTGCTCTGAACTGTTATGGATACTTCTAGAATTCAGATACTGAATGAATGAATACACACACACCAGATGGTTCACAACCATCTCTAACTTCAGCTCCAGAGGAGCCAACATCCTCTTCTGGCCTCTTGGGCATGTATATACATTTCACAGGCACACAAAATACACACATAAACATGAACATTTAAAAATAGCAGAAAGGAGAAATCTAAGTCTTTCTGTCCATAAGAGTAATGAAGAAACCAGCAAAGTTTATATGAATTGGCTTCTTCAGAATCATGAGATTTATAATCTTATAGCAGGAGGGGACCATTAACTCCAGAAGAAAACAATGGAATCTCAGGAAGAGAACGGGGTAACATTCTAACATCTCTGGTCCCATCTCCCACTTCACAGCTTGGTGGGACACTGAAGATAACAGGCCCCAATATCAGTACAGTAGTTTAGGGAACAGAAGTGACTCCACTCTCTTTATAGTGAGGTAACAAGGACATGGGGTCAATAAGCAAAGTGCCTGACATGAAAGCGTGAGGACCTGAATTTAGACCCCCAGCACCTATGCCAAATTTGGATGTGGCAATGCTTGTCATCCCAGAACTAAGGATGCAGATACAATTAGATCCTGAGAGCTTCCTGGCAAGCAATCCTTGTTAGGGTGGTGGGATTCAGGTTGATCGAGAAAGATCCTGTTTCAAAAAATAGGGGAACAAATTAGGAAGACACATAACATTGAACTGTCACCTCCACATGCATGTACACACATGTGCATACATGCCAGCACATACACATGCATATACACAAACAAGTGTATATATATATATATATATAATATATTATATATTACTATATGTTACTATATATGTGTTATATATAATATATAATATGTTGTATATTATACATACATACATATAATGTATGTATGTATATAACACATATATATGTATATATATACATATATATACACACATACACACACACACACACACACACACACACGCACAAACACACATATCATCAATGTCATTGAGCTCTCACTTTGGACAATCTTGTATTCCCCTAACCTCATAATCTCCATTGAAAAATGCAGAGGCTCATAGATTTGAATATTTGGTCACTAGGGAGTGGTGCTAGGAAGAGATTAGGAAGTATGGCCTTGCTGTGGTTGGTGTGGCCTTGTTGGAGAAGTGTGTCACTGGGGATGGGCTTTTGAGGTTTCAAATGCTCAAGCTAGGTCCCATGTCTCTCTCTTCCCGCTCTCTACAGATCCAGATGTAGAACTCTCAGCTCCTTCTCTGGTGTCATGCCTACCTGCATGTTGCCATGGTGACAATGGACTAAACCTCCAAAACTGTTATCAAGTGCCAATATTAAATGCTTGTCTTTATAAGACTTGCTGTGGTCAGCCAGGCAGTGGAGGCACAGGGCTTTAATGTTAGCACTTGGGAGACAGAGGCAAGCAGATCTCTGTGAGTTTGAGGCCTGCCTGATCTACAGAGTGAGTTCCAGGACAGCCAGGGCTACTACACAGAGGAGCCCTGTCCCCAAACAAACAAACAAGAGTTGCTGTGGTCATACTATCTCTTCACAGTAATAGTACACTGACTAAGACATCATCTAAATTTTAGTCACGTTTTACACTGTTCTTGAAGTCTCTGGAACAGCAGATTGTCCTGTAGACCTTTGCTCTGCCCAAGTGATTGGCAGGCCTGTTTGTTTGGACCCTTATGGGAGGAGGCAATGGTATGTCTTCATCTTCGTTCTTTATCAGAAAGCATCCTGCTAAGCAGTCATCTCACTGCTGAAGGTATAGGGGTCCTAGAGCCAAGTAAAGATGGTTAACAAGTACTGATGTTCCAGGAAGCTTTGGGACGTCACAGGTCCTCCCAGGAGCAGCTCCTGGTCAGTCATTCTCACTGCTCCAATCCCTATCTTATAAATTGTTGGCTGTGAGTGAGGACTCCAGCCCCAATGCCATCTATTGCTACTGATACTCAACCAGCTCCCTGACAGTGACAGTGACAGTCCAAAGAGCATGCCTTGACGCCATATAATCAGTACCTCATCGCTGTACATGTAAATTGATGAATGTGTGAAAATTATATAAAACACTGCTAAACAACCAAAAGCTCAAGAGTTGGGGCAGAAAGCTTTCATTTCAGCATTCATGAGGCAGAGGCAGGGGATCCCTGTGAGTCTGAGGACAGTCTTGTCTACACAGCAAGTTCCAAGCCATGCAGAATTATATAGTGAGACCTAGTCTCAAAAAATAAAAAATAAGCCGGGCAGTGGAGCCTCACGCCTTTAATCCCAGCACTTGGGAGGCAAAGACAGGCAGATTTATGAGTTCGAGGCCAGTATGGTCTACAGAGTGAGTTCCAGGACAGCCAGGGCTACAGAGAAACCCTGTCTCAAAAAAACAAAAAAGAAAAAATGAAAAAATTTTTAAAAACTGCAAAAAGAGGAGCAGCAATAGGAAATAAAGAGGATTAGAGCAAAGAAGATACATAAAATATCAAAAAACAACAGAAAAAACTAAATCAAAATTTACACTTTTGAAAAGGCAAATAAATTGAGAAATATTTAATTAGACCAACAAAGAAAAGAAGAAAAGAGATAATAGTCAGGTTACTAAAATCAAGTATGAAAGTGGGATGTTACTACTGAATTTACAGAAATAAAATGACTATAAATGAAGGCTGGAAATGATGTCATCAAATTCAATGACCTAAGTGAGAATCTGCACAGTATACAAACTAAGAGAAATGACTCATAAAGAAACAAAAAACAGAAACATTAACCTATAAAGAGGTTGAATGAGTAATTTTACAATTTTCTACAAAGAAAACCTCAGGACAGGTGACTTCACTGTAGAATGTTATCAAACATTAATATCAAAACTCTATTAATAGCAATCCTCAGACTTTCAAATTCTAGAAAAGGGGAGGACATGCTAACGTTTTAATGATTCTACTATCGTCTTTGTGTTAAAGTCAAACTATGACATTTGTGCTGGTTTAAGTAAGAGTGGCCCCCATAGGCTCATATATTTGAATGCTTAGTCATCAAGGAGTAGCAGTACTTGAGAAGGATTGGAGGTGTGGCCTTACTGGAGTAGGTGTGGCCTAGTTGGAGGAAGTATGTCATTGTGGGTGGGCTTTAAAAGCACCAGCCAAGCCCAGTATCCCTCTCTCTTCCTGCTAAGAGGATATAGCTCTCAGCTCCTTCTCCAGCACCATGTCTGCCTGCATGCTGCCATGCTCCCTGCCATGGTGACGATGGGCTAAACCTCTCAAACTGTAAGTCAGCCCCAATTAAGTGCTTTTTTTTTTATGAGTTGCCATGGTCATGGTGTCTCTTCACAGTGACAGAACGGGGTCTAAGACACTATACTCTGAGAAACCAATATATATGTTGAATTTCTACACACTAGTAATGAACAATCTGGAAGGAAATTAAAACAATTCCTTTTTACAACAGTATCAAAAACAGTAAAGTACCTAAGAATAAGTTTATCTAAAGAAGGCAAAGATGTATCCATCATAATTGATCAAGCATGCTAAAAATTCTAAAGAAAGCCAAATCAATCAATCAATCAATCAATCAATGCTGTTGTAACTGGTACCTTAGTGGTACTCCCCAAAATATCTAAAGATTTAATCCAAGCCCTATCAAAATCCAAGTGTCTTTTGTAAGGGGAGAGCTGAGTGAATGTTTTGAGGGATCCAGAGCAGCCAAAAAGCATTGGAAAAGAAGACAGAAGTGGGGAAACCACACAAACAATTTCACCACTTAGCTCAAAGCCACAGTAGTCAAAGCATATAACACTGCATAAAGATAGATCTTATCAGGATGGAGAAATAGCTCAGTGGTTAGGAGTCCTTGCTGTATATCCACAGGACCTGCATTCAAATCCCAGCACCCACATACCAAGACAGCACCCACATACCAAGACAGTACCCACATACCAAGACAGCACCCACATACCAAGACAGCACCCACATA
>JADRCH010000102.1:8129891-8177345 GCA_019843965.1 Rhynchomys soricoides
CCAAGACAGCACCCACATACCAAGACAGCACCCACATACCAAGACAGTACCCACATACCAAGACAGTACCCACATACCAAGACAGCACCCACATACCAAGACAGTACCCACATACCAAGACAGGCATATACTCATTGTGCCTACAGCCTCACTGGTAAAGGAATGGGGACATAGATAGAGGGTCCCTAGGCCTTGCTGGCTGCCACCCTGGCCAAAAACCAGAATCTGAAGGTTCAGAGAAAACCAGCCTCAAAGAAATAAAGCATAAAGTGCTACCGCAATGGCTCTCAATCTTCCTAACGCTGCGGCCCTTTAATACAGTTCCTCATGTTGTAATGACCCCCAACCATAAAATTATTTCCGTTGCTACTTCATAATTCTAATTTTGCTACAGCTATGAAACATAGTGTAAATATCTGATATGCAGGGTATCTAATATGCAACCCCTGTCAAAGGGTTGTTTGACACTCCCTACCCCCAATGAGTCACGACTATGTTAGAGGAAGATACTCAACACCCTCCTCCGACCCCTGTGCTTACTCATACATATTAATATGCACATGCAAAGCACACACATAAAGAAGTTAGATCCAGATCAGTGAAGCATAATTGAATGTTCAGAAGTTATGCCCTTAGACCAGTTATGGATTGGCCTTGCTGAATGCCAGAGTGTCACGTGGCTACCCCTAAGGGAGTGTGTTGATCAGGTCACCCCGTTCTCTTTCCTTAATAAATTTCCAAAGTTACTATTTGTTTGTGGTGCTTATTGAGAAAGAATTTGCAAGAAAGGCGTACCTGATTATCATCCCAAAGTTCTGACAAGTTTGGAGACTTCTCTCCCTCCCTGTCCTTTGAGCCACTCTATTAATGACAGCATTAGCAGGAATGAAATTCTGTGCAGCCACGAAGCTGGTAGGAGGGCTTACCTCCAGAGAACCGCTATTCCCATCCGTGAATCATACAGTCACACTCCTGAAGAAAGGGGCAAGCTTTGGGCTCAGTTCCAAGCCCGATGTCACAAGGTTATGCATGGACCCCGAGGCAGCGTCTGTTTGGCAGGGGAAGCTTTCTCTAATTAGGTATTGCTCCCTGTGGGCCATCCAGCAGGACCTTTCTTTTCTCCACAGTTATTAATCAGCTATCCAGTGTTAACAAGATCCGATCTGGAAGTATGCAAATCTTCTCACCATCCTTCCTCATAACCACTCAGCAGGCCATCTTACAAGGGAGCTCACTAATGAGGATCTTGGTGACTGACTAACAAATCTACCCGTTCCTGTCCTTAATGATCACTTGGGAAATAGAATACTTCCGTTAGAGAGGCACAGGCCATTTGAAATGCTGAAATCATAGCTTCTCCATGGCTTTCTGGTAAAACCTTATCTAAATTAGGCAATGCTAAAAATGAGTAATTGAACGTGTATCACACTGAGGAAATGCCCAGCTAGTGGACTTCAAAACAGAACGGATTCAACACTTGGAAGTTGTCTTTCTGCAGAGACTGGGTTTCTGCGGTTCTTTTATCAAAGTTTTGTCCTTCCGGAGCCATGAGGAAGGAAGGAAAGTAATGGGAAGAAAGGAGGGTCAGGGAGGAGAGAGATGAAGGCTGGAGAAGGAGAATATGGTCAAAATAAGTGATATACTTTTTTCCTTCTTTTTTATTTAATTGAAAATATATTTAATACAGTATATTCTGACCCTCTCCCCTCCCCATCCATCCAACTCCATGTCTTCTCTCATTTTAGAAAACAAACAGGATATATATATAGAGAGAGAGAGAGAGAACCCAAAAACCACATACACACGGAGAAGCTCACACAAATTTATACACATAAAACCCATAAAAACACAAAAATCAGAAACCATTATATATACGAAGAAGACCAGCAAGGTAACAAAGGCCCAAACTAAGCATTATGTGATCTCTCCAAAATATCTCCAAAGAGACCACTCTGTTCAATTTGTGTTGGCCATTTACAACAGGGCACAGGACCTGTGTGTGATTTGTCTACTCAATGAGACTCCATCAGAGAACTTTAACTTTGCAAGAGGTTGCTGATTGAGATAGCTTCTGGGTTAGGGATGGGGGCTCTTATCCAGTTCCCCTCTCTGTGCTAAGACCCTGTCTGTCTGAGGCAGATGTCTGATCTGTGCAGGCTCTGTGCATGCTGGCCCAGTCTGTGAGTTCAAATGTGTGTCCTATTGTATCTGGAAGGTACTGTTTCCTGAGTGTCTGTCTTTTGTTCCCACTGGCTCTCATCTCTTCTCCTGCAGAGTTCCCTGAGCCCTAAGGAGAGGGGATTGATGGAGACATCCTATTTAGGACTGAATGCTCAAAGGTCTCTCACTCTCCGCACATTGTCTAGCTGTGAATTAGCTCCTAGCTACTACAGGAAGAAGTTTCCTGTTGATAGCTGAGTTGAGACCTGATCTACAGGTGTTAGCATTCCTTCTAGGCTCCACCCAACAGTAACCTAGCAACAGTCAGGTAGGCCGGGCTTGCTATAAAAGGGACTGTTGGCCTCCCTTCTGCTCTCTGACTCTTTTTTTCTCTCGTCCCCTTTCTCCCTCTCTTCTCTTCTCCCTCCCCCCCGCCCCCACATGTTCCTGTCCAGCCTCTTCCCCTTCTCCTCTCTCTCTCTGCCCTTCTCTGTCCCCTCTCTCTGTCTCTACTTCCTTCTCAACTCCCCTTCCCATGCCCCAAAATAAACTCTATTCTATACTATACTGTGTTCTATGTACTATATTCTATTTTATATATGTATAATATATATATGTATGTATATATATGTGTGTATATATATATATATATATATATAATTCTATACTATACATCATATGGCTGGTACCTCGGGGGGAGGAGGATGCCTCAACATTGGCCTGCAAAGGTACCCTCTCCCACTGCACCATACTGCACTATAAAACATATCCATATTGTACTGGCTGGTTTTGTGTGTCAACTTGACACAAGCTGGAGTTATCACAGAGAAAGGAGCTTCAGGTGAAGAAATACCTCCACGAGATCCAGCTGTAAGGCATTTTCTCAATTAATGATCAAAGGGGGAGTGCCTCTTGTGGGTGGTACCATCTGTGGGCTGGTAGTTCTGGGCTCTATAAGAAAGCCAGCTGAGCAAGCCGGGGGAAGCAAGCCAGTAAGTTACATCCCTCCATGTCCTCTGCATCAGCTCCTGCTTCCTGACCTGCTTGAGTTCCAGTTCTGACTTCCATTGGTGATGAACAGCAGCATGGAAGTATACGCTCAATAAACTCTTTCCTCCCCAACTTGCTTCTTGGTCATGATGTTTGTGCAGGAATAGAAGCCCTGGCTAAGACACCTTGGCTTTATAAAACGCATCAACAGGTATCGCAGATCGCCATTAGGAGTCACCATATTACTATGTTTCATTAACAGAACAAAAGGATTTGGTTTTCCTCTAGGTCCAGGTCTATCTAGTCTCAGGTCTCACCCAAGACCCCATTGTGGTCATACAACAGGTTTTTTCATATTTCTTATGGATGTATGACATTTGTCTCAGCATCCAAAACCAATGCTGTCTGCCTAAAATTTAGAGGTTTGCGGCCTCTGCAGGGAACATAATTTCACACATTTCAAACAAACGGTTTACTATTGTGTGTATAACTCCAACTCTAAAGACAACACACTAATCAATATTAGCAATCTGTTAATGGTTCTGAAGAACCACAAAAGTCGTATCTGCAATCACATCATCCTCTTATCTACCTAAACAGAATGTGTAGTCAGCTATTGTGTAAAAGGAAAATGATACGTGGTTGGCTGGCCACTCATTCATTTAGGATGTATTTACTGAATACCTACGTGAGACAAGAATCATTTGAGTCATGTGAGTACAGAACAATACAGACAAAAACAAACAATAAATCACCCTAGTCTTATGGGGGTTTTTTTGTTGTTGGTTTTTTTTTTTTTTTTGGTTTTTCAAGACAGGGTTTCTCTGTGTAGCCCTGGCTGTCCTGGAACTCATTCTGTAGACCAGGCTAGCCTCGAACTCAGAAATCCACCTGCCTCTGTCTCCCAAGTGCTGGGATTAAAGGCGTGCACCACCACGGGCCAGCGATCTTATGCATGTTACAGGCCAGTGCGATACAGTGGGGATATCAAGAACAGTGAATTACATAATATAAAGATGTAGCGGTATAAGGAAAGCTGCAGTAGGTGAGAAGGCATACGCGGAGAGCTGTAATTTCTAGTAGAACATGAATTTTCCATTCCTTCACAACCTTCTGCACGTAAACAATGCATCTCTATCATATGCCCCACAACTCTCCCATCCACTCCTCCTGGGCATCTACACACCTCCTTTCTACTCCCCGCAGATACTCCCACACCACCCCCCACTTCCTCCAGGAACCCGCAGACTCTCTCTCTCCTACACACCCCAGGCCCTCCCAACGCGTGACTGTCCCCCTTCATAGCCACTGACTGCACTAAGTGCTGCCTGCCAGGATGCTGACTGATCCTGTTGACTTGATCCTATGCTGGTAACCGTGGTTACCGTGAGTTCAAGAGCACAATAGCCTCATGCACCCGAAAGTGAGTTTCACATCGCTCCTCCCCATCCTCCGGCTCGGACAGACTGTCTGCCCCTGCTCCCTGAGATTCCAGGAGCTTTGGAGGAGTGATTGAAGAAGATGTCCCATTTAGCACCAAGCTCTTAGTGTGAGCCACCTGGTGTGACCAAGCTGGGGAGACATGGGAAGGCTTGTGCTGCAGCGTAGCCCACCTGACCTAACTCATACAAGTTGTCTGTCAGAGGACACAGCACTGAAGTGGCCGGTGATGGCTTAAACAGTAACAGAAGAGTCAAGAAAGCCTCCAAATCCAGGTATATGTTGATATCTGGAAAAGAGCCAGGTCCCAAAAGACTGGAAATTTAAAACCAGGGAAAATGTAAAACTGAGATGGCTCAGTCAATAAAGTGTTTATTTCACAGCATGAGAACTCGAGTCTAGATCCCCAGACCTCCCATAAAAATCAAACACTAGTGCAGCCACCTTTAATTCCAGTGCTGGGGAGGCAGAGGCAGGGGGGGCCCTGGACTTTACTGGCCAGCTTACCTAGCCAAATAGTTAAGTCCCAGATTTAGTGAGAGACCCTGTCTCAAAAATTAAAGTGGAAAACGATTGATGATAGCACTCTGGCCTAAAGAAAGCAGGCACACACATGAACATACGAATGCAAATCATTTATAGCAGATAATGTTAGACCCATTAACATGTCAAAGAACTTTTCGTGTAAAAAGTAACTCTAGAAGAAATAGCTTATTTCTCATAAAAGTCTGAAAAAAATAATTCACCTAGTAGGTCTACAACAGCATAGCCTGATATATATATATATATATAAAGTTTAAGAGATTACATTGTCCTGCAGTAGAAAGTACTACTTTGCATAATGGAACACTGCTGCCCTCTAGTGGCACAAAAAAACATGAACTTGGAAACCAGCGTGCCAGCCCATGACTCAAAGAAATTACACGTTTTCAAATGTGGATTTTCTTTCTACCATGAGTTGCTTGGTAAATCCCAATCCCAACACGGGAACTCCAACCCGTGTTCTCCATTGAACACGGGTGTGTTCAATGCCCGTGCAAAGAACACACAACTCAATAATGTAATTACAAGCTGCACACTTAGGTTGGACAAACACTACTCTATTGCTTAGCTATGAAATCCCTAGCTACTGCGGCTCCTCCAGGCCACATGGGTCTGCTCCATCTTCAGCCTCTTCCCTCTCTATCTTCTCCCTTTGCCCTCCATCTCTCCTCTCCTCTCTTTCTCTCCCTTCTCTAAAACTCCCAAGTCCGCCTGTTCCTGCCACTGCCCAATCACAGGCTCTGCCTTTATTTGACTAATTAAGATTTCACCTGACATCACCTGAGCACATGGTCTATTCCTTGTCAGGGCAGCCCTCTTGAGGGAGCGGAAAATACAAACAGCAATCCACAACATCGGGATATAGAGACAACTTTTACAAAAGGAAGGGAAGGATGGTGTCATGGTTAGGGTTGCATCACCAAAATTATTTACCTTATACATCTGCAGCACTGTTTATCATTGAAAGAAGCTAGGATGGGAGCTCAAACAGGGAAGGAACCTGGAGGCAGGAGCTGATGCAGAGCCACGGAGTGGTGCTGCTAACTGGCTTGCTCCTCATGGCTTGTTCAGCCTGCTTTCTTACAGAACCCAGTACCATCAGACCAGGGATGGCACTGCCCACGATGGGCTGCCCTTCAACCCCCATCAATCACTAATTAAGAAAATGCCCTATATCTGGATCTTATGAAGTCATGTTCTCAATTGAGGTTCCCCCCTCTCAGATAACTCTAGTTTGTGTCAAGTTGCCATAAAACTATATAGAACAGAATGGTTTAGATGAAAGATTCTGGCTTTTTTTGTTTTTTTTTTTTTTTTTGTAGAACATTCAAGTAATTTAGAAGAATATATAAAGAGAAAACTTTCCAGATTCTAGGTGGTAAGGAAAAGCTGATCTTGCGTTGGTTTGTGGCTAAGTCTGGAGCTGAAGTTTCTGAATCTCAGAGTAGAGCACACAAGAATGCTTCAAGAAATGGCTGCACACATCGGTCCAAATTGCAAGCCAGACTCCAGGAAGCCTAAGACGATGTGGCCTGCCTAGGGGCACTCACTGAAAAGCATGATGGGAATATTGTACCAGGAACTGTAGGAAAGATGATCTTTCCTAGTATAGCAATGAAAGTTGGCTGCTGTGGACTATATCAGGTCCTCTGGTTCTCCAGGGGCATTTAAGAAAGACACTGAAGGAATAGACTATCAACTCATCTGAAATACTGATATTTAGTCTTAGATTTGAGAAAGGGAAGTAATCATATTTGTATTTTTGATATGAGTTGCCTTGGTGTCTCTCCACAGCAATAGAATAGTGACGATGTCTGTTAAGATTCAAACCTGGGACAAACAGCTGAGGTGCATATTTAACATATCAAGTGGATCTGGCCTTATAGATTCTTCCGGTATCCCTGGTCCCTACCTGGAATAGCCTGCCCTCTACCCTGAACTTTCCAGCCCAGGGGCCGAGCTTCCCCCCACCCACCCACCCACCCACCCAAGGCTTTTTTCCTATATAATCCAGACATTTTGGTCTCTTCTTCCTTCTCTTTTTTCTTCCTCCTTCTCCTCCTCCCCCTCCTACTTTTCTTTTTCTCTCTGCACTGTACTTTCTCTTTCTCTTCCCCCTCCCCATGGCTACTTCCCTGACCTACATCCCTAGGACCAGTGAACCCACCTGAGAGTGCCTTTGTATATTTTAATCTGGCTTGAACTGGTTCATTTCACCAGCAGAGAAATAGCTTATTAATATCCACACAATATGCCACCTTGAGAAAGCTCCAACTACTTGATGTCACTCTTTTGTGAGTGAGGGTTGATAGAGGAGAGAAAAGAATCACAGCTTTGCGGGGACATGGTGGCACGCCTTTAGTCCCAGCCCTCCCAGAGGCAGAGGCAGGCGGATTTCTGAGTTCGAGGCCAGCCTGGTCTACAGAGTGAGTTCCAGGACAGCCAGGGCTACACAGAGAAACCCTGAAAAACAAAACCAAAAAAAAAAAAAAAAAAATCACAGTGTTGATGGGGTTAGAGACACTCATCCACCTTCCTTCCCTCTGCAGCTACAGTTTTCATTACTGTACCTAAGAGATCCATAAAACGAAAATGCCTCTAACCTGTAAGTCCCTCCCTAAAGGACAGATATACTTCCTGAGATGCTGGAGGCTGCTGCTTATGTACAACCACAAGCCATGTTTTCGCTTCTCTAACAAGCTTGGTTGACCCAACTGCACGGTACATATGTGTGCAAACACATGGACAGGACGTCAAGACGTATGCTTGCCCTGGATGATTTGATGAAGGTGGGAAGTATTGTCTCCTTTTGAGTTTGCTTTGATAAGCACCTGGCCAACGTAGCTCATGGCCGTTTTCTGGGAATGTCTGAATGGACCTAGCCAGAATCCATCCTCCTCGTCAGTATAGAATTAAAGCTTGCAAAGTCGACTCAAAATTGTGGTGATGGTCTTCTTCTCACCCAGTGGAATTAACACACATTAGCCTCAGCAGGGCACCCTCCACTGGCTTTAAAAATGCCAATCACATTCTGATAAGCATAACTCACTGGTAAAGTCAGGTCTTTCCAAAGGGAGCTCCCAACACCCTCCCTGCCAAAGTCAGGGATGTCTCAAGATGACAGTCCAGGATCAGTTCGGACTGGACTATAGAAGGATTGCTGGTGGATAGATAAAAGCTCACACACAGCATTCCTCAGGAACCTTCTACCAAGAAGTCACTTCCCTTATTTCTTCTTTTGTCAGGCAAATGGAGCACCTAGTTACATATCAAAGCCCCATACTAACCTCCGGGCTCCTCTGGCCCATATTAATTTGTGCCTATTATGCTTACTAAAGCCCTCACCTAGCCTTCTCCTGGGCTATGCAGGCTCCCAGGCTGTTCCCATTTACAGCTCACTGCCCCCCACAGCTATCCCTCTCCTCCCCCCCCCAACTCTTTTATAACAGCTAGGTCACACACACACACACACACACACACACACACACACACACACCTCCACCGCCATCTCAGCTCTTCCCTCTGCTCCCAAGAGAAAGCCCTGGCAGTCTCCAGTCTGACCCAGTCTGATTCTCTGTTCCTGAGGGGAAGCCATGGTAGCTCTGGACTCCCCGATGCCTCTGGCTATCCCCTTTCCTTATTTACAATGAACCTGTTCTTTCACACACCCCCAGTCCAGTTTGAGGGTTTCACTGTGCACAGGCTTATGCCTACCATCCAGGGCCCTTGAATCATTTAGTCCGTGCTCCACCACAGAAACCATGGCATCTGCCTCTCATTTTACTCTAGGAATCATCACATGCGACTTTAAGAAAGCATTCTTGATTGTTTATAAAAAGATAAAGAGGTATAAGAATATGTTCTAGGGGGTGTGGTGAGGTGTGGGGGAAGGGGGTGCCTCAGTGGGCCCAGGCCAAGGCATCCCTTTTCCCTGAGGGACCAGACACAACACGGTATGTGAGACCTAAAGTAGCACCACTAACTCCATTTTGTTTTTCAGACACCATTTTGAGCCAAGTGAAGGGCCTGGAAAACTGAACTTTTTAACTGCAGGTGCAGAGTGTTCCAGGAAAGTCCCCACCCGATCAGTTGGGCCAAATATTCCAGAAAACTGCAAGGGCCAAACCGCAATTAGCCTAATCCTGCAAGGGCCAAACCGTAACAGGCCTAATCTTGCTTTTAAACTTTACATATCAGCTTCTGCCAACATGGAAATTCCCCAACTGCCCGTTTGTAGTTTTTGCCCTTAAAAACCCCTCTCCCCGGAGCTTGAGATCACCATTTTGTAGTGGTCCAAGCTTGAGCTTGCAGTAAACGCCCTCTTGCTTGTGCATCAAGGTCGAGTCCTGGTGGTCTTTTGGGGGTCTCGCAATTTGGGTATAACAGGTACAGTATAGAATAGAGTGTAGGGCATGGGGAGGGGAGCTGAGAGGGTAGTAGAGGCAGGGAAAGGGAGAGAGAGAGAGAGAGAGAGAGAGAGAGAGAGAGAGAGAGAGAGAGAGAGAGAAAATAGAGGTCGGCCATGAGCACGTGGAGAGAGAAAGGGGAAGGGAATGGGAAGAGAGGGGAAACAGGCAAAAGGAGGAAGAGGGAGCAAGCAGCCCCTCTTATAGTGAGTCAGGCACACCTGGCTGTTGCCAGGTTAACTGTGGGGAGGAGTTTAGACAGAATGCTAACAATTCTAGTATTATCGTACCTCACCTTCTGAACAGAACGCTGATTCTCAGTCCACGGGGGAAACGTATGAAATGCTACTCCATCGTCTCTTTCTCACCCAGCACCTTCCAAATGAACTAACTTCTCACATACACTTGCTAGGTGCTATAATTCCTTTGTTGTGTGATTTATTTGCTACTAGGAAGAAGGCTGTTTCTTTGTTAAAGATTGCATGCTTTTTTTTTTTTTTTTTTTTGGTTTTTCGAGACAGAGTTTCTCTGTGTAGCCCTGGCTGTCCTGGAACTCACGCTGTAGACCAGGCTGGCCTCGAACTCAGAAATCCACCTGCCTCTGCCTCCCGAGTGCTGGGATTAAAGGCGTGCGACTGCCTGTCTCAAAGGTTGCATCCTTAATCTACTTGGCTGGAGGCAGAGTTGTGGCAGGATGCAGTCTTGAGAAGGAGTGCTAGCTTCCATGGTATTAACTTCCGGTGAGGTTACTGCATGCCCTTTAGGCAAAGGCAAGCTGATCCCCTTCAACCAAGAGGTGGGGCAGTGGGGTGCCTGCTATGGCAGCAAGAAAGATGAGAGATGCTGCTGTTACAAGTGCCCTAATTCAGGTAAACAGCCCCACTCTCTAACACCACCCTAACCCCCCTTTACTTCTAGGAAAGTTTAACATAGAACAAGAGCAAATCTGCAGACAGGATGAGTTCAAACGGCTGGTGTTGTGTTTTAAAATGCGGTAAAATGCGGCGTAATGCAGTGGGGGGTGGGGGGGCGGACAACTTGGAAGGCTGGCCAAGGTGGTACCATTTCTTCTAGGCTCCGCCCAACAGTTACCTAGCAACAGCCAGGTAGACATGACTTGCTATAAAAAAGCCTGTTTGGCCTCTTCCTCCCTAGTACTCTTTTCTCTCTCTGACCCCTTTCTCCTGCTCTCCCCCTCCCCCCTTCCCCTTCCCCCTCTTTCTCTGCTTCTACTCCCTTCTCAACTCCCCTTCCCATACCCCAAATTATGGCTGGTAACTCAGTGGGGAAGGATGCCTTAGCATGGGCCCGCTGAGGTACCACTCCCACTACACCATACCAGGCTCAGCAAAACATAGCATTGACTTTACAAAACATATCACAAAGTGTCCTCCTGAGGAATCACACCATACGACAGGCCTAGTTATAAAGGTTTACTATGCGGAAAGGGAGCGGGGTGTGGGGTGCCTGGAAAGGGTTAGAGGCAGAGAAAATAGGAGGAGGACAGAAAGAGAGGAAGAGACCAGTGGGGAACACACAGGGACAGAGAAAAAGAGAGACTGAAGAAGAGAAAGAGGGAGCTGGGGTAGCTCCTCTTAAACACCTTGCTGGAGCTCAGAGGCAGGTGACATGTAAGCTGTTGCTAGGTTGCTGTTGGGCAGAGCCTAGCAAATTGTCTGGAAGCCAACAGCTGGGAAGGGAGAAATGTGACCCAATGCTCCGCAAAGTGTTACAGCACCAACTGTTGCTTCCTGGGGAGAGACAAGAACACAGAAATGTGCTAGTGTGGAGTCACAGGCACATGCATGTAGACATGTCAAACGAGTTGCCAGAAGTTGTACTATGTGGTCATTCCTGATAAGAGGAACATTTGGTTCTCATTGGGTCATTGGTCATTCATAGAGATGATTCACTGCACAGGATCTCCCACTGACACAGCTACAGCACTTTCTGAACTTGTGAGCTGCACCATCTGGGCTCCCCGCAGCTACTCAGCAAGCCAAATCTGACGTGACATGAGGATCTTGTCCTGTCTTATTCATGCTCTCACACTGGACAGGTGACCTGGTGTCCAAGAGGATAGAGGGACTGGTGGGAACTGACAGAGCAAGACAATGGAGAGGCTCTTCCTTTTGTGCCAAGACTACTTCAGTTCTAACTAGAATTTGAATGTCTTGATAGAGAATCCTATGGAAAAGTAGCAAACTCTACTCTAAGAATCTAAGAGCAAAATGCCCCAGCTGACAGCTTCTATTAAACTGTCTGTGTTGTGTTTATAAAAAGATAAAGGGGGGGGATATGTTCTATGGAGGTGTAGTAAGATATGGGGGAAGGGGGTGCCACAGCGGGCCCATGCCAAGACATCCCTTCCCTCTGAGGGACATAGAGTTTATTCAGAGCATGGGGAGGGGAGTTAAGAGGGTAGTAGAGGCAGAGTAAAGCACAGAGGGGGGGGAAGAGGCCACGAGCATGTGGAGAGAGAGGGTGGAAGAGAATGGGGAGAGAAGGGGGGAAGGAGGGAGGGGACAGAGCAAGAGCAAGAAGGCAAGAGAGCAAGAGGGAAAGAAGAGGAAAGAGAGTGAAGAGGGGGCAAGCAGCCCTTTTTATAGTGGGTCAGGCATACCTAGCTGTTGCCAGGTAACTGTGGGTGTAGCTTAGAAAACTAACAGCCTGCACGTACAAATTTCCCCCTACACCTGCTTATTTTGGTTTCTGTTAAGCTGCTAGCTTGCATAAAACCTATTCCCCCTGCCACTGCAGAGTGAGATACCAGGATGTGTTTTGTTTTTCTTTTGTTTGTTTTTAAACCCCTTGATCTAAATGCTCAGGGCTATACTTGGGTCCCCAAATACCTGAAGTGGTCATCTCTGGCAGGATACCCATAACAAGACAATATGAGAAGATGGAATTTATATAGTGGATTCAGAAGATCTAGCATCCAAGGAAGCAAAGCTCCCACTAAGGAACACTGTCACGAAAATGAAAACTTGGTATTGTCCTCTGGCCAATCTGAGCTTTTCATGCTACTGAACAAACAGGTAAAAGGGGGGGCTTGTGGCACTGGCCAGGGTAACTCATCCTAACCACTCTGGGAAAATGTAGCTGCTTCTGCTCAGTCAGAACAAAGGAGACTGCATCTCCGTGAATAATCTTTCAGGTCTGTGGTATAACCAACCCATTATTTGCTCTCTTCTATTACAGGAGATCCTGGTCGTTTTCCTGAACCTGGCCATACCTTGTAGTTTTTTAAAAAGTAAATAGTTCCTTAATTAAATCCTCAAAATTATTCTGCTTTTAGCTGGGTGGTGGTGGCGCACTCAGAGGCAGAGAAAGGTGGATCCCTGAGTTCAAGGCCAGCCTGGTCTACAGAAAGAGATCCAGGACATCCAGGGCTACATGGAGAAACCCTGCCTTGGGGAAAAAAATTATTCAGCTTTGACTGTGCCATCTATTTCTTGCTGTGACCCTACTTGATATTTCAGATACCAGAGCATAGCCTTGAACAAAACAGAAAAAAAATCCTCCTTTCATAAGAATATTGAATGAGAAGCACCAAAAATTAATTAAGGAAAACTAGGAAGAGATAGGAACTATCTAGAAAGATGATAGATAACAATGGTAAGAGACATTACTAAAAGTAACACTCTATCTGATACTGTGTCCTGTGTCACATAGTGTCTCAGTTAGGGTTTTACTGCTATGAACAGATACCATGACCAAGGCAACTCTTGTAAGGACAACATTTAATTGGGGCTGCTTACAGATTCAGAGGTTTAGTCCATTATCATCAAGGTGGGAACATGCAGCTGGGCAGGCTGAGAGTTCTAGATCTTCATCTGAAGGCTGCTAGCAGAATACTGGCTTCCAGGTAGCTAGGATGAGGGTCTTAAAGCCCACACCCACAATGACACACTGTGCTGGCTAGCTTTTTGTGTCAACTTGACACAAGCTCAAGTTATCACAGAGAAAGGAGTTTCAGTTGAGAAAATGCCTCCATGAAATCCAGCTATAAGGCATTTTCTCAATTAGTGGTTAAGGGGGGAGGGCCCTTTGTGAGTGGTACCATCTGTGGGCTGGTAGTCTTGGGTTCTATAAGAAAGCAGGCTGAGCAAGCCAGGAGAGGCAAGCAAACCAGTAAGTTACATCCCTCCTTGGCCTTTACATCAGCTCCTGCTTCCTGCCCTGCTTGAGTTCCATTCCTGACTTCCTTTGGTGATGAACAGCAGCATGGAAGTGTAAGCTCAATAAACCCTTTCCTCCCCAACTTGCTTCCTGGTCATGATGTTTGCACAGGAATAGAAACCCTGACTAAGACACATTCCCACCCCAACAGGGCCACACCTTCTAATAGTGTCACTCCCTGGGCCGAGCGGATACAAACCATCACAGATAGCTGCAGAACCTTCTCTTACTGTGGACCCATGAAAACTAGCAGCTTTGGGGTCAATAAAGTACACTAGGGTAGCACTCTGTAGACAACAAGTTGCCTTCAAAGTCCTACCAAGGATTGTGCCCTTTCTTCTTAGAATGGGTGGTATGCAAAACAGTACTGTCCTTTCTGCCCAGGAAGCAACAGTCAGCACTGTAACACATTGTAAAGCACTGAGTCTCCTCTTCCCTCCCATCTGTTTTAGCTCATCTAGCCTGCCAACCTTCCTCTGTTTTAGTATTTCAAACTTTAATCTCCAGAGGTGAAGGGAGCTAAGAGAATGGGATTGTTCATATCCTCCGCTGTGGAGGGATAGTTCAGCATACTCTGTGCCACTGGATTCCTAGAAATCCCACTAAGTAGAAGGCCCCAGAATTTTTGTCTGATTTCTTTCTCACCCTCTAGCATTGTTTACCTGGTGCAATTGGTTTAATATCATCTGTGTCATGGACTGGTAGGAAGTCTTAAGAGAAAGGTGTTCACAGATTGTGACTAACTGCATGGTGACTAGAGGCTTGAGAATGAATATTCTCCTGAGGTAAGAAAGTGAAGGTGTATTGATAGCCTTGCCAGCTGCAAGCTGCCTCTGGGGGGTCTGTACTGAGAGATAGAGAGGAAAGCATTTGCCAGTGTGACAGCTGCATACCTGATGTGTTAATGTACTGAAGCAATAAAACCACATCTGCAATAGCTGAATGGCTTATGACTAATATTCTCCAAGATCTGCTTTCTGCACAGGCCCAATGATGAACTAAGTGAGCATGGGGTGGGATCCCAACCCTGCATCCTCCAAGACTTTAATAGTGTGGTGGTTTGAATATGTATGGCCCCCATAGACTCATGCATTTGAATGCTTGGCTCAAAGGGAGTGGCATGATTAGGAGGTGTGGCCTTGTTGGAGGAAGTGTCATTGTGGAGGCTGGCTTTAAAGTTATGCCTTGTGTGGTACAGTCTCCTTCTGCTACTGAGGATCGAGATGTAGAACTCTCAGCTCTTTCTCCAGCGCCATGTCTGCCTGGATATTGCCATGCTTCCCGCCATGATGATAACCTCTAAACCTATGAATCTGTAAGCCAGCCCCAATTAAATGTTTTTCTTTACAAGAGTTGCCTTGGTCATGGTGTCTCTTCACAGCAATGGAAACCCTAACTAAGACAGATGATATGGTTCATCTCCACAATCCCTCCAGAAATGGGATTTTACTTGTGTTAAGCTGTAAGTCTGAGATAAGAACATAAGCAGACCCACACTCCTTTTGAAGCTGCAGGGAAAGGATCTGCCCCAGGCCTATCTCCAAGCTCCTGGTAGCTTGCTAACCTGTGTCACACCTTGGTTTGTGACAACGTAGTTCCAATCTTTGCATGATGTTCTAGGTGTGCATTTGTGTCTGTTTCTCCCATATCGTGACTGAGGTTGTAATGGCTGGTTACCAACTTGACTGGAATGAAAACTATCTGGATTAGTAAAGCACGCCTTGGTGGTGTCAGGTTAAGTCCTTGATGGATTCAAAATATGATGGCATTATGAGAGGGAGGTTCCCTTGAGGGCTCTATCTTGCCCTGGCCCCTTCCTATATCTGTTCTTCTGCCTTTTGGCCACCATGATGTGAATCTTTCTGCTCTGCCATGCCCTACCTGGCACGAAGGACTGTAACACCTTTGACTAATGAGGCAAAAATCTTTCTTCCTTGAAGCTATGTCAGGTACTGTCACAGAAAGGGAAACGGCCACTGTGGAAATACTGAGGCAGGTCTTGGAGAGATAGTTCTAGTATCTTCTACTTGACTTCTCTGAGAGCCCTCATTCTACAGGTCAGGGAAACAACATGATGATTCCTCCAGTTTCTCCTATGTCTAATCATAATTAGACTTGAGGAAATCACAGGAAAGATGTCGTGTGATAGAAAGTCACCGAGATATCTCTGAGCTGGAACTTCTTTGGACACCTAACATCAACAAGCTCCTAGTCAGTGGCAAGTACATCATGGCAATGGACTCATATTAGCTCAGAGATGGTGTCTAGCAATCTTCTAAACATCTGGATATTTCTTTCCTCAGTGCACCTTAGTCAATAGCCATAGGTTCTTCAAGAAGACTAAGAGAAAGATAAATAACACTTAGCAGGCTAGCGGGCCCCTTATTCAAGCAGATCATTGCAGTTTGGATATGCACTGTGTTATAGGCACATGTGTTGAAGGATTTGACCCAGTACAGCAGTGACCAGAGGTGGGTGGTGGGCTCATAAGGGCTCTGACCTCATCAGGAGATTAATCCCTTCATGATCCATGGTATAAAAACACTGCTGAGAGGAGGCAGAAAAAACAAGGTTGGGCTTCACTGAAGGAAGAAGCAAGCCAGTAGGAGTACCCTGGAAGGGATGCATCTTGCCCTCACCACCATCACCTTTCTCGTCCCTGCTTCCAGGCTATCAGGTATGAGCAGCTGTGCTCCATCTCACCTTCTGGTATAATGTTCTGTCTTACCCACTGACTCAAAGAAATGAAACCAGCTCACCGAGGACTGAGAATCTCAGAAACTAGGAGGCAAAAACCATCTCCTGCCTTTGAACTGTTTTTCATGTGTCTAACACAATGACAAAAGGGTAGTCTAACATGGGCCCTACACCTAGCCTCTTCTTACTGGAAAACCAGTTCATCCCAGGAAACGATGATCCCAAGTCTGTGACTGCACTTTGATAAGTTAGGTGACACTTGTATTCGGTCAACCCAGAACTCCTACCTAAGGATCTAGCAGACAGGTCACCTTTTTTCCCCAGGTGTGTTATGATTAACTAATTACTGTCACAGGTCTCTAAGACAACTGCAGCTTTGGTTCTACTGTCCAAGACAGTAGTCACACTATACTGCCTTTGAGACTGTCAACAACTGAACACTTTTTAACCTCAGGGTCACATTAACTCCATGGCATCTGGGGACTCTGTGATGGGAGATGATCTTCAGAATGCTGTCTGACCTACAAAAGATAATCAATGCAATTTTAGAGTCTCCCTCACAATTCTGTTCACATGTAACTTATGCATTCAAGAAAAATACTGCTAAATTTTACTGTGTGATCACCATAGACTTAAACCTAGTATATAACCCATTATACCTCTAAGGTGTGTGTGTGTGTGTGTACAGCTACTGCTCCTACACAATGTTGCACCAAACATGAAATTAAACTAAGCATAAGAGAAAATAACCAAGAGGTAAGCATGCGATGTATGAGGCCTGCTACTTGAGTAAATCAGTTTCACAGCAAACTTGACGTGTACATTCTAAAATGATGACCAAAGACACCACAGCAAATGCATTTCAGGAGCAGTGTTTACAATGCACGTGTTGTAGTCTTTAGACCACTGGCAATCTACACGTGCTAACACCCATCACCACCACGAGAAGAGTAATGGGTGTCCTGTGACTCTACAACAGTTACTAACAATCACTAGGCCACAGGAAACTCTCATCTCCATTGTAACCTGATAGGAGCACTGTCATGCACACAGTGAAGTGTGTTCTCTGGACTCCCCAAAGGTGGGGGCTTATATGATAAATCCATTCTAAAATGCTGTTCTCCTGAGTGTGGTGGCTCCTAGTGTGCAGTCCTCTCCCCCACAGGTCACATATTGGACCTCACCCTCTGGTGCCTCCTGGAATGTGGATTTATAGTTACAGGACTAGAAGTAAAGCCAAGAGGGCAGGAAGAGCTGAGGAGACTCAGCAGTACTTGCAGGAACACCTCTGTGATTACATGCCCCTCAGACACAGGAGCGTTCTTCTCTGAGGTAGAGCTGATGCCGCTAGCAAGGAAGGCACATCAGAACTTAGGGCTTTAAACCCCTGGCTTTACTGAGATGAGATCTCCATTTCTACTTATCAGAACTGCATCCTCTCCAACCTGTGAAGTTAGCCATAAATAAAAAACAGTCCTTGGTGGGTTGTGACACTTGAAGACTTAATTTTAAAAATTGACCCCCCCCCCTTTTTTAAAAAAAAAAAAAAGGCAGAGGCCCTCATCCACTCTGAAGGGGTTTTTTGTTGTTTTGTTTAGAATTTTGTGTGTGCATGTGAGTGAGAGTGGGGGGGGGGAGACAGAAAAAGAGAATGAATGAATGAATGTATGTATGTATGTTGGGTCTGTTGGTACCCTCACAGGTCAGATCTCCTGGAGCAGGAGTCAGAAGCAGATGTGAGCTGACCAGCACAGGCACTGGGAACCAAACTCTTATCAACCTCTCCAGCCCCTAAGGTTTTGCTTTGTTAGAGATAGGGTCTCTCACTGTATAACCTTGGCTGGCTTCCAACTCAGAGGATCCTCCTGCCTCTGCTTCCTGAGTGCCAGGACTAAAGGTATGCACTGCTAGTCTTAGCCTGTTTTGTCTTGTTTTTTAATTTAAAATATTATGTGTCTGTGTGTGAGTATGAGCACCATGTGAGTGCAGGCTCCCTGGGAGACCAGAGATAACCACAGGTCCTTGAACCAGGGTATAGGCCAGTGTGAGCTGCCTGACACATGTGCTAGGAACCAACCCAGGTCACCTAGAGGAGCAGCACAAGCTCTTAACCCAGAAGTGGGTGCCTGTGTGAGAGGAGGAAACCACACATGAAACATGCCTCAGCTAGTACAAAGAACAAGAATACCTCTTGGTTTTTGTTTTTTTTTTTAATTTATTGTCATATTAATGTAAGGCTGAAACAAAATGTCACAACAACATCTGACAGTTTAAAACTCCACAGAGCACCCTATGCTTTTGCTACGGAAAGACTGAAGCATCTGAATGTTACCGCCTGAAAACTGAAAAGTCTAGTGATTCCAAGCCTCCTGTGCACACAGTCATTTACTTTCTAACCTTCCTGCAAAAGGTCAGGATCACTCACCAGATGCTGACCACCACAGAAGGAGGGGCCCAAGCTCTAAAGATCAAGCGAATGCAACCCACAAATCAGCATAATTAGTAGTAAATGTTTGAAGAACAGCAAACACCAAATGTTTTAATATCCAGCGGAGGATTGTTGCTTCTACAAGGGAATGACTGACTCATCATCCAAAACCACCTTAGCTCAAGCTGTCTGGGCTCAGTCTCAGGAGGAGGGTACTCCACTCTTAATGCTCCCTCTGATACAGAAGGCTTTAGAAACAAGCACGACAATTTCAGCCTTCCACAGTAGTCATCACTTTGAACTGATGTTACATTAACATATAGAACATAAGTTTTTGTCACATATCAACTCTTGGCCACAAACAGCAGGTTATGAAAAGCTACACAAAGACCAAACACCACACAACTTTTGGATATTTGAATTATCCAGGTGTTGAAGAGATGATGATGACAAATCAGAAACTTTGCATCCAGTGTTTACCTCCAACTTTCTATTTTACCTTCTTCTGGTGCCGCCATAGCCTAGAAAAAGAAAAACAAAGTCTGCATTAACTTTTCAATATATGAAAACTGCTCATAACATTTCAGAAGTTGTGTGTGTTTCTTGTCAGCAAACAAGAAAGAAAGCTATGAGGGAAGGCTACAATGTAGGACAGGACGTATGGGACCCAACAAGGCAGAGCCTCTCAGTCATAAATCCAGAACCTCACACACAACTGCTGTCAGGAAACCAAAGAAGTGCTCCATTGTAAGCTAGCTAACAAGCAAGCATATGCCACCAGGTAAATAAAAACCATGAATATGCAAAGTCTAAGGCTAAAAACGCAGAAAGGGCAAAGACCATGCACAACTTCCTGCGGACTCACAAATTAAACTCACCATAAACGGAATGGGGGTGTGGCCTTTTAATGGTTTGATGTGTTACTTGAATACCACCCACCCATCACCCCACATACTCCATAACAAACAGGCTGTCAACAGTTTAGAGCATCGCTGAGCTAATCTGTCAGTGCAGAGGATACGTACCTGTTGCTGAAATACTGCTGCCTGTCTGTATCTGTGAGTTCCACCTCATAGACTCAACCAGCTAAGGTCTGAGTATATTTTTTAAAGATGTGCCTGTTTTCCTTGTCGTCTCCTAAACATTGGTGTAATGACTATGGACATAATGTGTGCACTGTCTGAGAACATAGGCTGTTCAGAGATGGTGTAGGACACCTGGGAGCCCGCTGTGCTACTGATATGCAAATACTCTGCCGTCTTTATGTAAGGGACTCGACCATCTCTAAGTTTGGTGTGTGTGGGAATCCTGCAAGCAATACCATCCCCATTTAGAGGGATGGCTGCATCTGACAGTGTAATTGCTGGGCCCTAGGGATGCTTAGGGTCAAGTTTAGGAGGTAAAAAGGGATCAGCTCATGTACATCCAAACCAGCACTAAGGACTCGACCTTTAGACTTGTAAGCAATTTCTGTATGTTTCCATGAATTTCACGAATTACTTATTGCTCCACGTCTTCCTTCTGAAGAAAGACAAACAGTCCGGGGAGATATGCAAATGCCTTGTTTCCCACTACCTCTAACAGTGGATGTTTTGTTGTTTTTTATATTTTATCTTTGCTTTCTGTAAAACACCCTCTTCTCTCTTTCGAGTACATATTACAATCATACTGCTGATGTTTTTAAAGTGAAACTCAATCTATTTTTGTAATTCTCTTGAATTTGAAAGACCAGACTTCAGCCAGGCAGTGGTGGCACATGCCTTTAATCCCAGCACTCGGGAGGCAGATGCAGGCGGATTTCTGAGTTCGAGGCCAGCCTAGTCTACAGAGTGAGTTCCGGGACAGCCAGGGCTACACAGAGAAACCCTGTCTCAAAACACCAAAAAAAATAAAAAAATAAAAAAAAAGGCCAGACTTCTACAAACCTTGAAGGCCCTCACTTAGAGCTTAATGGATTCCAGAGTTAACCATTTGTAGACACTAACATCCAGGAAAGCTTGATTTCAAAGCCATTTTTAGGGAATATTAAAGGAGTGAAGAAGAATGACTCTGAACTCAGAGTCAGTCTCAGTTAACTGTGCTGCTGACATTTTCATGGGCACACCAGCTAAAATCATAACTTCGCACACACAGGTGTCTTTGGTTCTGATGCTTGTGTGCCTCCCACTACACTACACAGCAGGAACACCTATATTTACCTGAGGCTGTTCTGGTTCTCGAGTCTGTATTGGAACATGCAGAATAGCTCCCTGCTCCTCCGCCCAGTGGTGAGTAGACCGGGCTGTTCCAGGCGCCAGGGTAGGAAGGAGGGTAGGCAGGGGTCGCAGCCCTTAAAGACACAAAAGTCAGTCATCTTTTTTTCTCACCACGATTTTTAACTACTTCCTGGTTTCTGAGTCATCAGAAAACAGCATCTTTATGAAGTATTTTTTCCTGCATGTTCGGCTATGTGAGGGTTACCATGACACAGATTTAGTGTCTACGTCTGCCAGTTACAGCAACTGCTGGGGAACAGAAAGCATCAGGAAGTAGGTATTCCTTCTAAACATCCCAACCAAAGTCTGAGCTCAGAGCACCATAAAGGTCAAGACACTTCAGACCCAGCCCAGGACCTTCCCCAGCCTCTGTCACCCTATCCAGCAGACTGCCAACTGCCCCTCCCCTGCCTTCTTACCTGCTCCCTACCACTTAGGACAACATAGGAAAGAAGACAAGGAGGGAAAGTAATAGGCATAATACTGACCAAAGCCCTGTTCCTTCCCCTCTACGCAAAAAGAATCATATTTAATAGGGCAAGATCACCATCACATGTTTCCCTTGCAAAGCCAGAATCAAATAAGGAAAGCAAAGGCACCCAGTGAAGCTAAGGGCAAATGAGTGCAAACCTTACCTGTTGCTGCCAAACAGATACCCGAGCAATCCTCCAGCACCCAGGCCAGACCAGAACCCTGGCCCTGAACCGCCATAGCCTTGGCCTCCAAAAGCACTCCCAAAGCCAGAGCTTGCACCATGGCCAGTACCCTGTGCTCCTTAAAATAGAATGCACAGTATTAGATGAAGGGCCTTCATACACGCATGATATTTCACTATTTCATCTATATACTACTTACTAATAATGTCCAGCCCTCAACTCATGAACAAGTGAATTCAAACCAGGTATTTATAAAATATTGGCTTATGTCCCAGGAACATAATTCCCACAGGCAGAGACAGGGAGGGAGAGAGAGAGAGGGGGGGGGGGGGGGGGGGGAGGGAGAGAACTTTACCTATATTTTTCTATTTCATTCTAGTAAGTGTTTTCCTTTTTTATAGGAAGTTCTATAACATTTAATGAGTTAATTTTTGTGTCTAGTATGAAGTAGAAGTCAAAATAATGCCTGTTAACAAATCTCTACAGCTAAAATGATGACATACAATTTACCAGGCATCCTTAGTAACGGTGACCACACCACACCCTTAGAAACAGAGCAGGAACCAGTGACCTGTGTGGCCTGTGTTCAACAGAGTGCAACCCTGACGATTCTGAGTTCAAGCCCCACATAAAACCCAGATAAAGATGGAAGGACTACCCATGGGTATCCTCTGATCTCCACATCAGCACCACGCACATCCGCCACCCCCCCCCCACAAACATGATGCACATACATAATATTTGTTTTTAAATTTTTCTTTAGACAAGGAAGGGCTGGAAAGTCAGCTCAATGACAGAGAGCACTCTTCTCTGGCGGAGGACCCATGTTTGGTTTCTAGGACCTACATGAGACAGCTAAATAAAACCCAGGGCATCTGACACCAACTTCTGCCCTCCATGGGCACCCACACATGGATGAAGACACATTTTTTTTAATTTTTTTTTTGAAAAAAAACAACAGATTGTTTTAATCCAGTAGGTCAACATGTTGTGTTTCCAATGCAGTTAGTCTCCTCAAAACTAGACAAGAGACTCACCAGCTCACAAGTATCCCATGTACCCCCTCAGCAGGGAAACATACCTGTGAACTCAGACTTAAAGCCTGGGGGAGGCGCTCCTGCAGCAGAGTGCTGTGAGTAGGAGGGGTACTCAGAATAGGCAGGAGGCGGACCCTGGCCATCGCTGAGGAACAGCTTGTAAACCGCAAAGGCGAGAGCAAACAGTACTGCAATGGTAAGCAAGCCACAGGAATCCGAGGAGTACAACTTGTGATAATAATCAGAGAAGCCCTGGTGTCTTGCAGACTCCTTCAGTTTCTTCAGGCCCAGCTCTGTGTAATCTAAGTTGTACTCCAAGCCGCAGGAACCCCTGAGTACATACTGGTCTTCAGAGGACTCGTAGCCCTCACAGCTCACCACAGTTTTGCCAAATTTGTATGCAATGTCCAAGTCCGTCTTACATTCCCACTGCGAGAGAAAGAGCAATAGCCTCTAAGAACCAAAAGACTCTTTCCTTGTATACACCACGTGGAGTATACAACTGTCACAAACTGCAAAATGAAGCAACAGAATGATCCCCAGAGCTCAAGAAAATGAGTAGGTGTGGAGGAGACCAACTCGGAGCTTCAAAGCCAGTGCTTCTCTAGCGGGCTTCTTACACTGCTGGTGGGCGCGTGAGCATTCACCTTGGTGCTTTCCCTCATTCCCTACATGGTACAGGAAACATTCTTCTGTACAAGTTGAGGGGGTGGAGGGAGCTGTTTTGTTTTGTTTTTTGAAACAGGGTTTCTCTGTGTGGCCCTAGTTGTCCAGGAACTCACAGAGATTAAAGGTCTGCACCACCACAGCTAGCATATGTAGTAATCTGAATAGGTATGGCCACTACAGACTCATGTGTTTGAATGCCTGGCCCATAGGGAATAGCACTAATAGGAGGTGTGGCCTGGTTAGAGGAAGTGTGTCACTGTGGGGGTGGACTCTGAGGTCTCCTATGCTCAAGCTCTGCCCACTGTGGCAGTCTTTGCTGCCTGCAGATAAGATGTAGAATTCTCAGCTCCTCTGGCACCAAGTCTGCCTATACCCTGCCATGCTTACCACCATGATGCTGCTGACTAAACCACTGAAACTGTAAGCCAGCCCCAAATTAGATGTTTTCCCTTATAAGAGTAACCATGGTTATGGTGTCTCTTTATAGCAACTAAGAATACATGTTAGTTATTCCACAATTTACAAACCAAAGGCGAATCTTCAAACTATCGCCTGATTGCCACTGTTGTCAAAGGTATGTTCTGTACAGCTAGATCGTTTAGATGTTAAACATTAAAGAATCAGTATCAGGGAAGAACCCCCTAATTGGTTATCTAATACCACATGGTCAGCTCTAAAAATATACATGCTTGCAAAACTAAGTGGACTCAGCACATTATATTTATATATTAATTATATATTCGATATATTATTGTATATATACAGTAATAATTAAAGGGGAAAGGGCCATGAATTCAAGGGGAGTGTGTGAGAGGACAGAGAGAGGAAGGGAAGAAAATGATGTGAATACAGTCAAATGATTTTAAACAGGCCTCAGACATATAAGAAGAGCTAACGATTTCTGCAAAATAAAGCTTTCCTACACATTTTCTAAAAGCCATGGACTGACTTTACAGGGGCTAATCCTACATAATCTTCTTTAGCTTTTTAAAAAAGATATTTAGAAAAATCCAAAAGGAGTCCATGATGCTTAAATTTTATGAGAGAGAGAAAGAGAGAGAGAGAGAGAGCGTGAGCTAGAGAAAGCAGGGTGTCCAGCCAGACCCAATGGCCAGGCTTATAAGGCCAACACTGGAGTGAAGCTATAGGAGGCAGCCGCCCAAGGCCAGGGGAGCTGCACACCATGTCTCAGACCAGCCAGGGAACACAGAAATATCTCTCCTCAAAACAAACAAAACTAAGACTGGAGTGTAACCCAGGTGCTGAGCATGCACAACATCCAGGGTTTGAAATACAGCACCATCAAAAACTAAGTAAACCAGCAAGGCAAGTGTAAATTCTTTCATTTTTGCTGAGCAGATAAGATGTGTCCCTCCCAGTGTTGAGAGGTACAAGCTAAACGAGTGTAAGGGGTTCTGCTGCCTTTTGTTAGGTGTTCTTCAAATTATGTTTCTCTTCCAAGTGCAGCTGCGCTGTTTTACTGTTTACAATAAATCGCTTGGCTGAGGTGTGATTCTCGTCAACCCCATGCACAGCTGCCACTTCCCCTTCCCTGCTCACCTGCACTCCACTGTCTGCTTTAAGCAGGGAGGCCCCTACTTAGCCATTTCCTGGGAGGAGACTCCAAGGGGCGGTCTGTAGCTGCTGCCTTTCTCAGTAGAGTGTTTTCAAGGCACAACCAGGCTACAGCACCAAGCAGCGCTCTGTCCTTCTTAATGACTCAAACAACGCTCTATCTTATGAATGGACCATATTGCATCATTCATTAGAAAAGAGCATTTGGGCTCTTTCTATGTTTTAGCTATTTGAATATTCCTGCAAATATCTTTACAGATTTGAGGAAGAAATGTGTCTTTAGTTCTCTTGTATAGGAGTGGCATGATTAGGGCATCTTTCTTTGTTCTCTCTCTCCCTCTCTCCTTCCCTCCCTCTCTCTTTTTTGGTTTTTGGGGGTTTTTTAAGACAGGGTCTCACTATGTAGCCCTGGCTATCCTCGAACTTATTATGTAGACCAGGCTGGCCTCCAACTCAGAAATATGCCTGCCTGTGCCTCCTGAGCACTGGGATTAAAGGCATGGGACACTAAGCCCAGCTTTGGGGCATCTTTCTTGATGACTTCTTTCAAGCCCAAATGTTTTTTTTTATTTACATAATATACAATTTTTCTTTTTGTTGCTGTTATTACTATATTATGTATTCATTTTCTTTGGAAAAAGACTTCCAACTTTGCTGGCTTAAGTAGACAGAACAAGCTGAATCTCCAACAGTAGATACTAGAGTGGTTTCTGAGTACTGCATTCAATTGCTGCTACTAAACATAAGCCAGCACACGAGAGGCTCTCCGCTCCATGATTCCTCCTAATTCAGCACCTGTGTCTTCCTCAGTGCCCGCAGCCAGACACAGCCTGACCCCACTTTGCTGGTATGTACCAAGCGTTTATTTTCTTTCCCCTACTAGATGACTTTCTTGCTCTCCTGCTCATGTAGTAAATGACACAGTTAATATGAGCTGAAGGCGCTCTACACCACATCAGCATCACCACCCCGCCACAACTGTAAAATAGTTTGGAATACATGTGGGACAACCGCACGCCAGGAGATTCTAACTAAGTGACAATGGGAGGAGAGGCCCGTGAGGCCATGATCACTAGCCCACACGAGCTCAGGCCAGGCATGGCAGCACACACCCTTAATTCCAAGACTTGGGAGGAAGCTGCAAGGAAATCACTATGAGTTGGAGGTTAGCCTGGTCCACACAGCCAGTTCCAAGCCACCAGGCCTACACAGAGAGGCCCTGTCTTAACCTCCATCTTGGAGAGACAGCTGCTCATTATGACACAGGCTTAGGTTCTAGCTACAGGTGACACATTCCATCCTACAGAAAAGCCCATTAAGCTCACAGAGTCTTTCTGCTCCTGCAGGCAACCCTAATGAAACTCGCCAGTTCACCGACTTGGGTGTTAGTGGTATCCTTACTTTGGTCTGTCATCTGGGACAGCCAATGTTTGTTCATGTCTCCCCGAGAACAGTGTCACACAACACAACTCCACAGAACTGCCGCTGAGGTCACAGCCATTACCTGTACATCATAGCCATCCCAGCCTCTGTTCAGGCACTGTATCACTTTGGGGGTGTAGGCATCACAACCGGCTGTGCCTCCAACACACTTCAGCTGTGGAATGGGGTCCAGCCTCCGGGAGGTGGTGTAGCGGTCGGAGTAGAGGGTAAGAGCTTTCACATCCCGCAACAGTATTCTGTCTGAAAGAAGCACACACATCAAAGTGAGGACCTGTGAGGCACGTGTGAACATCCCGCCTCATCACCTCAACTTAAAACAGAAAGACATCCTAATGAGCTGGTTCAAAGTCAAGTGTCTCTCTTGGCTTCTGAGAGAGAGGACTTAGAGCCACTCCAACAGCACCCAGGCCCTTTACACAAAATCCAATGACCACACTGAAAACCTCATCACTGTGGTAATCTAGATGTTTCCTCATCACAAGTTCTACATAATTTTTGCTAAGACAGAAAGAAAAATGTAATATAAAACTACTGCATAGTAATATTCATAGTTAATTAAAACTGGCAAAAATACACAAAATGTCCCTACATCCAATGATTTAAATGTTTACCCACTAGAAAGAAGACAGATTCTAACCTAGTTTTTTCTGTTATAATTAGGATGCAATCTCTGTATTCTTTTATTTTTTACATTCATTTATTGTGTGTGCAGTAGTTGTGCATATGCACAGAGCACAAATGGCATGGGGGCAGGAGCATGTCAGAGGACAGCTCTAGGCAGTCCATGCTCACCCTCCACTACTTGGGTCTTGGTATGTAACTCAAATCCATCATGCTTGGCAGCAAGAGCCTTTGTGCACTGCGCCATTTTGCCGCCATCATCATCATCATCCAGGAATTATATAAAACCCTTTCTGCTCCATTCCACTGGTGCCCTTTATTCCCCGGACAGCTACATCTCCACTTTCGGTAATCAGTACACACATACTGTGTATCTACAATGTCTAGGATCTACAGATGAATGAAAATCTATGCAATGGCTCTGGATTATCGCCAGTTCTATCCACTTTACTGCAAATGGCATAACTTTATTATGCAAAAAGTTATACTGTGTATATAAACGTTTTTCCTTACCCATTCATCTGCTGCTACACCAGCTTGGTCTCACAGCTCAGTTACTGTGAACCATGTGCAGGCATCTGTGTGGAATGTCGGCTTGGGGGCTTTGGGTAAATACCAAGAAGCAATAGAGCTTCATTTTTCTTTAACTATTGCTGGGCTTTTGTTTTGTTTGAAGTCACCTCCATACTACCTCCCTATTCTTGTAGTGTACACTGTATGGGTAAGGTAAAGAAACTAGAACTCAAGAATCAAACTAAACAAATGGCAAAAACACTTTCTACAAAATGGAAATTACAGAGTGTTTAGCTTTATACAAACCTTGAAAAAGGTAAACTACTATTACATACTGACATTTACACACATTAACGTTGACAGATGCACTTAAGAGTGAGCAAACATGCAGAGAAGTAATCAAATATAAATTTCAGATAGTATCTGTATGCTCGCTCCACTGTCAGTATGTGGTGTGTGGAGTTCATCCAAGAGTCACAGAGAAGCAGGGGCACTAGGCCTCCCTCCTGCAGGTAGTGGATGGCTCCTGCTTACCTCAAAACTCAGATGCAGGAAGGTGAGGGCACTTAGTCAGATTCCCCATCTCTGAAAGGTAAGAAGCTACAGGCACTTGGTCAGAAAGGGGGCCGTCTCAAAGCACAGAATATTCACCAGATAACAGGATGGGGGTTTCAGAAGGGGGCCTATGCTAGAAGACCACAGTCACTGCCTCTTTATAGTACCAATCCATAGGAAAATCATGGCAAGAATTTTTCACCATCAGGATCTCTAAAGCAACCATCTTAGCCAAATCAGACACCAGCCATTTTGACGGTTCTACACAGGCAGAGGCGTGTACGTGTATGTGTATGTGTATAGCTTTGCTGTCACTAGTTTCTTTACACACTACAGAGTGAGGTCATGTTACCCACAGCTCCATCCTAATGTCACATTTCTCATTTAAAAGCCATTCTTACTTTCTCCAGCTCCCCATTTCTGTGACAACACAATAGCCTGAAAAATACCCAGTCAGAGCACAACAAAAATACACCGTCTAGATCCTTGTTAGATTACCTCATTAAACTTAACCACAGCAAATATTGCTCTTTAACCTGTTTCCTCTGTAGACCAGGCTGGCCTCGAACTTAGAAATCCACCTGCCTCTGCCTCCCGAGTGCTAAAGATTAAAGGCGTGCGCCACCACTGCCTGGTGCTACCTAGTAATTAAAATAGAATAGACAGAATTAGAAACTTTTTTGCTTGCCTTTTCTAACCCTTAGGAGACAGATACAGACAAGGAGTAATTAGAGGTAAAACTCTGGTACAGTGCCAAGATCATTACACAGATTGTTCTCCAATCCAAGTGGGCAAAGGGTAACTTCACAAGAAAGATAAGGCCAATTTAACACAGTGATTAACCATCATAGTAGAAACAGAATAAACTGATATTGTATCTCTTATGAAATCAAAAGAATTTACTATTACTCAAATGGTTAGCCTTGGCTACAAAGAAGTTTAAGGTCAGCCTAGGCTACATAAGCTCCTGTCTCAAAAAATTAAAAGGAAAACAAAACAACCTCTAGAGATCCTGTCTCACCCAAAAATAAGAAAATAAATAAATTAAATTAAATATAAATCACTGAGTTTAATTATGAAAGTGCAATCAGCAGTAGCCCTGATCAGACGCCTAAGGAAACTTCTGGAGTTCACATTTGAAGAATCTTTACTAATGAATGTTTGACTTAAACCTTATCAAAAACTTCATCTTCGTTACATAGTGTTAACAAGGTTAGCTGCAGACAAACACAATTCTTAACCTAAATTAAAAAAAGAAAAACGTGTGTCTCTAGTAAGTGGAGGTAAGATAACTGATGGTGCAGCCAGAAGGAAACCCACCTTCGGCCATGTACGCACTTCATTCCCTAGGCGATAAAGATCTAGAATATAACACTCTGGGAGCCCAGGCAGAAGCACCTTGTCAAGGCTAGTGACATATGAAACAGTGTCTCCAAAAATCCAAAAAGGTCTACGGGTAGGAGATATGGCTGAGTACTGAGACCTGAGTTCAATTCCCAGCACTCATACCAAGTGGCCTACACCTGCCTGCAACCCCAGCTCTGGAGGTACCTCAGGCTTCTGATCTCTGATCTCTGTGGGCACTTGCATTCATGTACACATATCCCACACACATACGTACAATTAAAATAATAAAAATAAATCCTTTTTAAAAAATCTAAAATTTCTGAGAACTATATTAAAGTTTGCTATACTAAATCCAAATTACTACCTCATACATAAAAAACTAAAACAATGAAAACAGTCTATGACTTTAAAAGCTACACTATTAATAAGCTAACGAAGAGGAATAATGAATTAAATGTACCACAGGAGGATTTAATAATGCAAAAAACACTGAACTAAATTGACATCACCAACTTAATATGACTTTGGCCATAAATTTGTCTGTTCATAAGTTTCATCACCTACAAAATTAAGATTATAGTCTTTGAATTTATTGTAAACCTTAAATACAATTTATTAAAATTGGCAGAAAGTTTTAAGAACTATATACACAGGAGTACAATTATTATAGCCCCAAAGCACCATTCTCTAGAGAGCCTTCGAGTTTAAGAACAGAGTACTGGCCCCACTTGTTACACCAGGCAGAGCACACAAGAATCCCCTGAACTCCAGACTCATAATTCAAAATCTTTTCTCAGGTGTCATTCTTAAGATAAATGAAAGGCCCCTAACCCAATTCTCCCTACTTCTCAGGAAACTCTTTAGTCACTCTAGCCAAGCCAGAATGTTTGCACTATCCTTATCTGTCCCTTAAAAAAAAAAAAAAAAAGCAAGCACAGGGTTTCTCTGTGTAGCTCTGGCTGTCTTGGGACTTGCTCTCTAGACCTTTCACTGACCTGTTTCCCTCCCACCCACATTTCAGCCTGTTTTCCAAAGGATAGACCACATGAACTTTCACATTTTTAAATCATATCATTTACACCTCCCACCCTTGAGGTTTCTGAAAAATATCACCTTGATGGTGTCTTCTTTCCTATATATTCTTTAAGTTCCCTTCCACCTGCAAACCAGTGTCCATAACTGATTTCACTACATGACAAGTTACACTCTCAGGACCCAAGGTACAGAGAGCTTGGGCAGGGGGTGGTTCTCAGCCTTCTTAACGTTGCATGCCTTTCATGCAGTTCCTCATGCTATGGTGACCCCAAACACAAGATTATTTTCATTGCTACTTCATAACTGTAATTTTGCTACTGTTATGAATAGTAATGTAAATATCTGTTTTCCAACGGTGACCCCTTGTGAAAGGGTCATTTGACCCTCCCCAAGGGATTGCAACCCACAGGTTGAGAACCACTGGCTTGAAGGAATATTCAAGGAAAAAGATGAAAATGTTTAAGTAATCTTTGAATGGTGCTTTTTTTTCTCACCAAGACGTATTACTGTTTACACAAAGTAAACAAAAAATAACTTAAGGAGTTGCCTAACTACACCTTAATAATCGATATTCCAATCAGGTTCCTTCACGAAACAGTTCCTAAAAGTCTTAAAATGAGGTAGAAACCGATCGAGTTAACGATGCAAAATATTTTGGTGCTTTTCGTTCCAGAACAATAATTTTACAGCAAAAGAAGACTAAGAACCACCAGGAAGTGGTTCACCATTAATTTAAATGTGGTTGTTTTTCTTCTTCTAATTCCCCTGAGTCTACATCTCCAAAGTTCCCCAGGTTTTAAGTGAATTCTAATCAGGTCTCTCGTTTTTCACACAACCTTCTAGGATTACTTAAACAAAGTGTACAGGCAATTTATTCCAAACAGCGTGGTAAGCCATTCTTATCAAATTAAAGGTCACTCAGTGTGAAGTGCAGATGAACTGCACCGACCCACTTCAGCACTCACAAACAAAGTATCTTACAAAAATAAGGCTGTTGCTTACATTCAAAACCCAGGCATACAATGATACAATGTCATTGCTATATTGTCCATGCCCGGCAGCTTTCCACTACAAACCAGAAATGACGTTTTAATTGATAGCTAGTTTATTTCTACATTTTAATAACAAATATATATATATATATATATATCCCCAAGTAAACAGTTCTCATGTATTATTACCTAAAAGTTAAGAAAATGTATTTTAAATTCTCATGTACAATGAAAAGTATTATGAAAGCTAGTGTAAACAACGTAGTTTGTTGCACTAATTAGAATAAACAGCGGGAATCCAGGTTTGCGGTCCTGGCCCCTACTCGGGACTCAGACTCCTGGTGGCATGGTAACTACAAGCCATAGCAACAGGCAGTCATGACAACAGTGGGCGATGATAACATCAAACAGCTAAGATAACAAGACAAGATGCGCAGGTGAGAGTCAAACTTGTCATCAGGACTCAAGGATGCGGTCTATAGTGCAAGAAAAGTGGACAATCTGGGAGTCCAGGGACCTGGAGAACTTTTCAGAACGGATTCGTGCGCCCCGCCCACTCCTAGAGGGCCTCACCAGAAAAGCAATGAAGCCTGGAGAGGATGGACAGGAGGAGAGTGATCAAAAGCGGGTGGTGATGAAGGGGATGGGCACCCGCAGGGCGAAACTCACCGGGATCGTTCCAGCACAGAGCAGGGCCGGCCAAGAGCAGGAATGACAGCAGGAGCAACAGCGGGCAGCGCACGGCTCTCGGGCGGCCGACAGCGGCCACAGCCATGGCGCTGAGTGAAGATGTTGCTCGGCGGCCCGAGACCCGCTGCGGAAGTGTGCTCGCCCCTGCGCAGCGACCCCGGGAACCCACCACAAAAGGACCGACTGACAGCAGCACAACGAGACGACTCTTCGCCCTGCGCCAATCTGACGTCACTGCCGCTGCGGTACGTTGGCGTCCATGATTGGTCTCATTCGGCCCCGCCCCTAGCGTTACACCTCCTTGTGGGCGGGACCAGACAGGGCACGTCGGTGTGGGCGGAGTCTAGGCGCAGACCCTGGTTCCCTGGCAGTCGAGTACCCTAATGTTCTGGAAGGTTCCTTCAGTGCAAAGCTGCCACAGTTTTAGAGGTTAAAAACTTTCTGAAAAGGAAATCGAGGAAGTAATCTAGTAATACTTGAATTCAAGACCTTAGTAACCTTTCTGAAAGGCGTTATTTTGCATGTTGGGGACCTAACACTGCCCTGCTTAGGACTGGTGTTCAATTACCGTGTACTAAAAGGGAATCAGGCGAAAGGCACCAAGGGAATGACTTTGTGATTTCCGAGCATGGAACCTTCGCACAGTTCCTGAAAAGTAAAGACCTTAAGAATAACCACCTTATAGATGACCACCCAGACAAAACGTTTCTCCGTGCTTTGAAGTCTGCTGCGAGTCTTGAGTTTCTTGGATGCGGTCATTTAACAAGTACATGTTGAATGCCTAATATAACATGAAATATAAAATAAAACAGCCACTGTTTTAGTCATGAAAAATAGCAAGGTCCTTGTGTTGGGGAAACTTAAGATGACATAGCACAGGACAAAAAATAAAAATAAGTAGTAAGTTTGTTACCAAAAAACCCCAACAAGATAATACACACCAAGAGGCAAATTCTGGAAGGGCTTGGCTGGGGGTGTGACTTTAAAGCTTGAGATGTGACTAATAAGAAAAGAACTCATCTTATAAAGAAATAGAGATCTAAACTTCAAGGTCTGGAGCTTGGTGGTTAACATCCCACCCCACCCCCACTCTCCCCCACCTCATTCCATCCCCACTCATCCCCAACCCCCACCCCAATACCCTGCTCTGGCTATGTTTTGAGAAGCAGTCAGTCATCCACACCACTTTTTTAGGCAGGTACTGTACTGGGTAGTGTAGATACAATGGAGAATTTTTAAATTGGAGGCATGAGCTAGGCAAACAAGGCTGATGAAACTAAGTTTCTAAGAAACTAAAAACAGGACGCAGGACATGGGAGCTTTGAATAGAACCCAGCGATCTTAAAATTCCAAACAAATAATACAGAAGTCTGTCCTTCATTGATTGATTTGGAGGCGAGTGTTAAGTATACAAGCAAGCGGGCCAAGTAGACAAGAGATAACCACACTCCAGGCTGGAGAGATGGCTCAGGGGTTAAGAGCAACAGCTGCTCTTCCAAAGGTCTTGAGTTCAAGTCCCAGTAACTACATGATGGCTCACAACAATGAGATATGATGCCCTTTTCTGGGGTGTCTGAAGCTATAGTGTACTTACATGTAATAAATAAATCTTAAAAAACAAAACAAAAAAACAAAGAACCCCCCCCTCCTCCCAAAAGAGATAACCAAAACTAATGTGAAGCCTGGAGTTTTTTGATGACATAGAAAGAGGCAAAGAGGAGGAAAGGACCAAGCTATGGGATTATACTGCTGTTTACTTTGAAAAGAGATCTCTGGTAAAGAAACCAAGCAAGGAGTGCCGTGAGGTGGCTCTATAGATAAAGACCCTTTAGCCACAAAGTCTTCATTTTGATCCTTGACACCTTGATCCTTGACATATGTACTGGTTGGTGGTGGTGGTTTGGGGGAGGGGGTGTTTGTTTGTCAACTTGAGGTGAAAGCTAAAGTCATCTGGGAAGAGAGAATCTCACCAGACCAGTTGGTAGATGAATCTGTAGGAACATTTTCTTGATTAATAATTGATGGAAGGGCTCAGCTCCCTCCAGGTCCCGTCAGAACTAGGGCAGGTGGTTCTGGGCTATATAAGAAAGCAGGCTGAGCAAGCCATGGGGGACAAGCTGGTATGCTTTGTTCCTCCATGGTCTCTGCTCCAGTTCCTGCCTTTGAGTTCCTGCCCTGACTTTCCTCAAAGAGGGACTGTGAGCTATAAGATGAAATAAACTCCTCCCCACGGTGCTTTTGGTGAGAACATTAAAATCACAGAAGTAAAAAGAAAATTAGGACCACCATTCTAAGGTTAAAGGAGAGAACTCCATAAAGCTGTCTTCTGACCAATACACGGTATACCTCTCCCCATCTCTGGGAGAGACAGACAGAGAGAGACAGAGACAGAGATAAACGGAATAAAAAAGGGTAAAAGAAGAAAACAGAAACGGGAAGTAGCAATATGGTACTGGGAGAGAAAATGATCAGTGTCGGCCACTGATGCTGGAAAACTGGAGTAAAGATAAAAGTGGCTTTTGGATTTTGCAATGTAGAATCACCTAATTACCCTTACAAGAAAACTTCTGTTACTTGAGCCTCTGTCATATCATTTATAGTTCTAGACTGTGATTTTAAAACATGAAAGGGTGTCCTGATTTACCATCTAATGGGAACTGAGCCAAATAAATAATGGGTGCCCTGGCAGAAAGCAAGTGATATGATGGGTATAGAATAAACTGGTTAAGGTAAGATCCTTGCAGAAGCCAGGTGGAGCTGGGATCTAAAGCACATGATCCTGCCAGGTGGAGCTGGGATCTAAATCACACGGTCCTGTGGGGGAGGGATTCTTTCCTCCTCTCTATTGGCACAATGCAGAATTTTTCTGTGACCCAATGTGTTATGGAAGAATTTGTCTACATAGCAAACAGTTCTCAACTGGATACCACTCTGCTCTCATTAACATCATTTGAATTCTGGTATGTCTGCTGGGAGTGTCAGATATCATAAGTTTAGGGCTAAGTCTATACAGCTACTCTACAGTTGGGTGCCGGTCTCAAATCCCATGTAACGATACAAGATTCACCGGCTCCTCAGCTGTAAATCAACCGTTCCTATCTCACACATACACACACACACACAAGTATGTCTTGAACATGCTTCAGAATAAAATGAAAAAAAATATGGAGAAGTGGACATGGGTAGGGAGAATAATCAAGCAATTAACCAGTTGTTGAGAGCTGAAAGTACCCCATGTTATATAGGAGTTCACTATAATGTTGTTGGTACTTTTTAATACAGCATTTAAATCTTTGCATAATAAAAGGTTTTTAAACAAAAACCTCTGTGCTTTGTGTAAGTTGGTCTGTAAGGATTAGAATCACCAGCTAGTAATAATATAATATTTCATCATATCTGATAAAAAGATAATCACATACAACTCTTTTAAGGAATTATTTCTACATTCACAAGAGTGTTTGCATACATGCATGTGTACCCCATGTGTGCCTGGTGCCCCCAGAGTCCAGAAGATAGCATCAGACCTCCTGCAACTAGAGCTACAAGTGATTGTAAGCCACGGGGTGGATGCCAGGGATTGAACCAGATCCTTTGAAGGGGCATCAAGAGCTCTTAACCACTGAGCCATCTGTCTACCCCCAAACATACCCTAAAGCACTAGATACACAGTAGCTGCCCACTAAACATGAAGTCCCTTACCCTATCTCTGTGGCTTAATTTTGGAGGCTAGGAAGTCATGAAAGGTAAAGAGGAGTCATTAGTATAAGGGATGCTTAAGGAGCACTTAAACGATATTAGCAAATGTGAAGAATTTGCTTGAAAAAACGAAGAAAGCTCCAAAGCATCTTCCCTTTGGGGGACAATGATTCTCGAGCTGGACTTACACAGCAACCATTCAAGATGCATCCTAACGTTTTATGTTTCTGGGCTTTGCCCACAAAAGTTTCTAATTCAGATAATGTAAAGGAGAACCTGGGAGTTTAAAAACCATCCCAAAGAATTCTGCTATAGGGGATCTTTGAATGTAACATTTGAAAACACCATCTTTGAGGTCTCAAGTTTCTAGTCCCTATTGCAATATCAGGAAACCAAATAAGTCATTTGAGTGATGAGTGGCAATATTGGTTTGTTGTTTGGTTGGTTTTTGTTCCCTAGACATTATCAGGAGACAAAAACAGACCTCTAAGTGGCTATTTCAGGGTTTTGTTTTGTTTGAATTTTTAACTGGGAAAGTTAAAAGTTGGCAATGTGCTATCATTCTGTTACCATGGGAGCAAAAGTATGTAGAACTCTCTGGCCAGACAAGCACTTTGAGTTTGCCTTTAGTGTCATCAGAGACATCTAATGCTCAGGACATTTGTATTCAAGTAAATTAGGGGATTTAATTTAAGCACAGGGACTTCCGGGAGCTACCTCTCAGGGTACTTTTTAAAACGCACTTCCTTGGAGCCAAGCTACAATGGTGGAGATGCAGACCTATCACTTTCCAACCTTAATCACACCCATCCTCACCAATATGCTCTCCACCACTCCCACTCTCAAAGACGGAACACCAAAGAACGAAAGGAGTACAGGCATCGCGGTGACATCTGAGAATCATTGATGTCTCCACAATTTTATGTCTGGAGTGTACAACACCAGAAACAGATGAGTGCTTTGAGGTCTCTCCACAATGTGGAAATGTCATAATCTATTGAATAATAAGACCACAAAGCTTAGTGATTTCTTGTTTTAAAATGATTATTTTTTTGCACATTGGTGTTTTGCCTACGTGTCTGTGTGAGGGTGTCAGACCCCCTAGAACTAGAGCCACAGACAGTTGTGAGCTGCCCTGTGGATGCTGTGAATTGAAGCTGGGTCCTCTGGAAGATCACCCAGCACTCTTAACCACTCAGCTATCTCTCCAGCCCAAGTTTAGTGATTTTAATGGCAGTAATTTACCACAAAATCTGCCTACCTTGGTATCTTGAACTAGGTAAATTGAAGTTCTTTATTCCAATCTTACTAATATTGGGTTACTAATATTAACCCAAATATCACACAACATATAGTAATACACTTATGTGTCTCGATACATATACATAGGGTGTGTGTGTGTGTGTACAGAATGAATACATGTTAAAGAGGCTGAAGCCAAGTTCAAGAGGTTTCAGGAGTGGACCAAGTTTGTATTGCTAAGACAATGAGCCAGACTCTTGCCTGGAAGTCCGGTTTGAGAATGAAGCTGCAGAAATTAGCTACAATGTGAACAAGGCAAGCGGGATCCAGAGCAGGAAATGGAGAATCAGGTCCAGGTCCTAACAGATGAAGAGGTGGAAATGCAGACAGTGGAGTTGGCTGGGTCAACATTGGGGAACAGAGTCAGTAGGTCATTGGTTCGTGAAACACACACCAGGAATCCTGTGCTAGGCTAGTATAGAGCCAGGCCTTCTCATTGTTAAATATCCAAAACTTTATGAGGTTCAGGCAAGAGATACATTCTTTCCATAGTCGTCCCCCCTCACACACACCCCCACCCCCCCACCCCCACCCTCCCACCCACACTCCCATCCCCCACCTCCACCCCCCCACCCCCACCCCCACCCCCCGCGAACCTGGACCTGGTTTCCCTGTTATGATCTTAATATGCCCATGTGCTCCTGGCTCCCAGTTTCAGTTCTTACCCAATACACTTATAGGGTGACACCTTTTCAGTCTGTGTAGAAACAAATTCCAAAACTTCTTGGATAGGGCCTACAACCCTGACTGACCCATTGGCTTCTCCTCTCTCCAACTTTCCAAGCTCCCTGTTCCATATGTTGGGGGAAAAAAATGCTCCACCCGCCCCCCAACACACACACACACACACACACACACAACCCAATTTTATCTTTCCTTTAAAAGAATTCTGTCAGATCAAGCCAAAAGACTATTTCCCACATCACTATTTCTTAGATTTTTCTAGGATCGAGGTTGTCTCTGCCTTCTCTGCCTTAACAGTGGAGACTGACGCACTAGCACTAGCGGCTGTAAGGCCTATTTAAAGGGGAGAGTGTATAAGGGAAACCCCAACCGGGCCTATGAGGTATTTTAACAAGAGGCAATACGTTGAGGGAAAGCAACTAGATGGAAGAAATCTGGTCTTTCGTGGGGAGTGGGGGTGGGGGGTGGGGGGATGGGGGTGGGGGACTGAGGGAAGATCAAGGCTATTTCTGTAACACGTCTACAAACTCCGATTGCTGCTGCTTCCAGAGACATCTGTCTCTTCCTCAGAAATGAAAATATTTACAAATGGGAAATTTTGTGTTGCAAATATCTTTTCAAGTAACACGGGGAAGGAAGTTCCGGCTACCTTTACAAGGAGAAACTTTACACGGTCTGCTTTTGTACAGAAAAGGTGCGCAGCTAATTTCTCTCCTCTTCCCTCCCCTTCCCTCCTCCCCTCCCTCTCCCTCCGTCTCTCTCTCAATTGACTTCAGCTAAACTCATCTTTCCTCCCCTTTGGTATATTTTGGAGTGCAGATCCCTCTTGCTAGCCATTATCTTCGTCGCACTTTTGCGTGTTCTCTCTTTCTAGTCTGCAAACAACCCGTGGGCAGAAACTACACCTGATTTTGCTTATCCCAAAGCCTACCCGGTTCCCCAACATATGCTATGTGGGAAGCTTACATAAATATATCGATCTCTGAGGGGCGCCCCCGCCCCCCATCCCTTTTGTCACCAAGAAGATAGAAAAGCTCTCAGACTCCCAAGAGGATGCATCTTTATGTTCCCATCCAGGGCTCGGCCCGTTGAACCCTTGGGGGAATGGGGCTCTCATGAAACCCGGATCTCTGTAGGAACCCAAGGCGAGAAGCAGAGACCACCATTTCCCGTGTCACAGACTGGGTGGTGGGAGGAGAAATGGGCTCGCTGGGCAGAACGTGAAGCGATCCCGGGAAGATCCGAACTCCTCTTCCCGAGACCGAGGGGCCGGTGCTGCCTCCGGGGCCTGACGGGAACCACAGACCTGCCCTGCACGTCCCGGCTGGCCCCGCAGCCGCGAAGGAAGGAGAGCAGCCCCGGACCGGCCTCGCGCGCCCCCACGCCCCCGCGCGAGCCGCCGGCGGAAGTGCAGCCGCGTGCACTTCCGGGTGTTGTCTGGCCGCCGCCGCGCGTCTTGGGTCTCCCGGCCACCGCCCGGGTCGTGGAGCCAGGAGCGACGTCACCGCCATGGCGGGCATCAAAGGTGGGCCTGGGCCGCGGGCCGCGGGGCCGGGACCGAGGGGATGGGGCGGGGCGGCGTGGGGACGACCCAGCCTGGCTCCTCCGGCGGTGGCGCTCCGACCCTGGACCAGAATCGGGCAACCCGGCCACCGACGCGTTGTGTGCGAGTTTGCACCCAGAGACATTGAGGGCTGCGATCGGGAGGGATGCCCCACACGGCAAAACAGTGTGGTTTCCCACCGGAGGCACGAACGCGGTCCTCTCCGAAACCTGGGCTCTGCGTCCACTCCGGTGATCCCGGTGCACCAGCTTTCCCTGCCTCTAAATTGAATGCATCTCTGGTGTTTGTAGGGTGCAGTAGAGCCCGGATGCTAGCCCAGAGTGCTTCTGGCTTCCTTTCCCCCACCAGTGCACGTTGACACTTTTTTAGTTGTGATTTTGAGAGAGAGAGAGAGAGAAAGAGAGAGAGACAGAGACTGACACCGAGACCTTGATGGAAGGTTTTCTTTAGAGAGACGGGATGTTGCATTCTTTGGAGAGAGGAAAACATTACTCCGTAGTCTTGCCCCTGGAGTTAGAAGCAAAGTTTTGTATTTACTTATCAGCGGATCGCTTTGATTTCTTACCTGCTTTGTAGAAGAGATAACCTAGTTGGAAGTAAAAACAGTTGGCTAGTGATGCTTCCACCTCGCTGGTAAGGGCGACTTTGGTTGAGCTTCTTCCCAGGGTCACATTTTTTTTATTTTCGGTGCCTAAAAACCATTTTCTTTCTCCTATAGAACCTTGTCATCTGAGCAACTAGGACACTTTCAGATCTCGTTTTGAGCTATAATAGACCCTTTCAAATCCTAATGTAGGTGGAAGTTATTGCAAAGTGCTGTCGGTTTTTTTTTTAGGATGTTACCTGTGTCCCTCTTCCTCTTTCAGTGTCGTTAATGAGGGACTCTTTTAAAAAGAAAACAGCTTTATGGTTCTCCAGATCTGGGTAATGTTAATCTGGTGACAGTGATGGGGTTGGGGTTGGGGGGGGGTTACTTTTTAAAGATTAAAATGGCATTTAAAGTTACAGATTGCTTTTCAAGATATTTCTTCCTGTTGGTCTTTATATTGCCCTTATATTAAGGAGTATTCCAGTAGAGACCATTACATCTTTCTTGAGCCAGTTGCCTGTTACTTTGTGCTAAATTAGGTTTTCTGCTAACTCCCAAGCTGAGGAGCTTGACCTCTTCACCTCTGTCTTTGTAGTCCCAGACGGCCATCTTTAGAGGATTTTTGCTAGTAATTGGTCTGTTCCATCCCTGGCCCAGAGGCTTTGGGGGTAGAAACTACACTGCTCTCTATTTCATTTTCCAAATGTTGCATCAGTCAATTCCTCTATGAATTCTTACCTTACTGGTGAGCCACTTAAGACACCATTTATATAAAATAAGCCACCTAGTTGCCAGTGTCATAAGACTAAAGAGATGTTACTGGTTTGGGGAGCGCTATGGAGCGGTTTATTTACGTGTGTCAGCTTTTATCTGTGATGACTTAAGAGATGAGATGTCGCGTCAGATGGTTTTGAACATCTTTTAAATACTGAGTCTTGAGTGCATGGGCATAAGACCCTAGGGTATCTCTATTCCCCAACTTCTATGGGGCTCGCTTTTTTCATGCGAGTACTTGAAAGGAATTGGATCTTGTATAAATAAACGCATCGGTAATTTTATGGGCTGGAGAGATGGCTCAGCAGTTAACAGAAGAGACGAGCTCGGATCCAAGATCGGAGCATCCCAACCCAGCAGTTCACAGAAGGCTGTATCTCCAGCTCTGAGGCCCTCACTCTTTGACACCCTACACACACACACCCATCATAAAGCAAACATTTTAAACGAATAATTTCTTACAGTGTCGATATAGTGGCTGTAATAAAAGCTCCAGTTTTAAATGTGTTTCAATGCCAGAACCTTACCTTCTTAAAGTATTTTAAGTTAACTTGTATTATTAACTTGTGTATTTGCTTTTTTGAGCATTATGCAGTCCAGGCTAACTCAGAACCCACATTCAACTTGCCTCAGCCTTCTTCTTACTAGGATGCAGTCTCAGTCTCTCCCTCTCTCTCTCTCTCTCGTTTTATTGTTGTTGTTGTTTGATACAGGGTCTCTGTGTATTAGTGACTATACTGGAACTCACGCTATAGACCAGGCTGACCCTCAGACTCACCTGCCTCTGCCTCCTGAGTGTGCACCTCCACCTCCTGGCAGTCTTTCTCATTTATATAAGGAAGAACCGTGACTAGTTAGTGGCAGTAGGGGACACAATGCCAATACCGTTACCACCCCACCCCCAGGCTGTATTCACCCTTTGCTACTGACTGTTTAAGCTGGGGCATGGGTGTCAGAAGCAGACCAGGAACATTTGGGAAGGAAAGATGTTTCAGAATCAATTTAGAATTGCAGCTCTGGTGACCAAGCCGGGAGCTGCATGCAGTTGAAGGCCGGGCACACACCTGCTCCTCTTCCTGCTTCCTTGACTATCACCCAGTTGCTGCCTCATCAGAGACGCCCTGTCAGGAACCTGCATTCCCGCCCCTTACCCTACCTGCTTGTGGTCATCACGGCACATTTGTTCTTTAAATCTTTAACTTCCACGAGAATTCTTTTTTTTTTTTTTACTGGGCAAACAGAATGTTCCATCTTAGTTCTCAGCAATCCCTTTGTTAAGTGTTTATTGAGCACCTACTGTATGCCAGGCACTACACAAAATCCTGAGGATTCGAAATTCATTCTTAAAGGATTTCTGTCTCTGCAGGAGATCATAAATAAGTTCCATGGACATAAATCCTGTTCTGGGAACAGAAGGCAGTTAAGAAAGTGAAAGTGCTCAGTAATCCGGCTGAAGGCGCCTCAGGAGGACCAGCAGCAGTTGATGCAGCCTCGGTGTTTACATCCTCATTTGTTTGCTTGCTTGTTTTTGAGACAGGATCTCATGTAACCGAGGCTGGCCTTAAACTCTAGTTCAGTATATAGCCAAAGCTGGCCTTAAACTCCTGATCCTCCCTGCTTCCACCTCCCGACTGCTATAATTCCCAGAGTGCACCACCACACCCCGTCCTTGTTTATTATTTTATGGGCTAGCAAGATGGCTCATCAGCCTGTGCACACAGGTAGCATACAGTAAATAAAATGTGGTGACTTTAAAGAGCTGTTTTATTTTCCCACTAGATCGTAAGTACCATAAAGGTCAAAGCTTTGATTTTCCTTCCTCCCCATTGCGCTGTCTTCGGTAGCAGGAATCATGTGGCACACATTCAGTGCTCAGTGCATTTGTTGTAAAAATATAACAAATGGGGGTTGAATCCAGAGCCTCGAGCACACGGGCAAGCACTGTTCCCCTAAGCTAGTCCCTAGCCCCTCCATAAATCAGCAATACTACTGTGGCAGAGATGGTGAGGCTGTGAGGAGCAGATGCTTGAGTTGACATCTGAAGAGAAAGAGTCACAGCTGGAAGAGAGACAGAGTGGGGCGAGAACATTGGAGCTTGCGGGAGCCAGTGAAATCCTTGCTGGGCTCTGCTGTGTGATTGGCTTCAATCAGTATTTCTCAAATGAATGAAAAACTTCGGTAGACTGACAAACATGCACAGAAGCCCTGTCGGTGCAGCAGCTGCTGGGTTCCAGAATAGGAAAGAGGGCAGTGTAGGACCCTTCAACTGTTGCCTGTGTGGCGGGGTCAAGGGCTGTAGACAGGACCGTGAGGGACAGGAGGGAGGCTTGTTGTGTTCTCCTTAGTTCCTGCATTCCCTGTAAACCTGATGTGCTCTGTTTGCTGTTTAAAATGAAATAAACATTCATTTTCCCCCCACAGTTCCTGGAAATATAAACTATAATGACATTAAGAACTAAGCACACTGTGATCGTGGTGGCCTGACCCTGTGTTCAGCACTCCAACTGACACCCAGTCTGCCAAGACTGTGTTGGCGGCCATCTTGTCAGTGGTAGTAGGCAATACCTGACTCCTGCACCACCAATTTTGGTTTGTGTGCTGTAGTTTTTTTTTTAACCTGGTAAATTTTAGATATTCACATACCATTGGATTTTAACTGTTAAAGTTAGACCATAGCAGGTTTTTAAAAGTTACTTTGCCGGCAAAGTGGCTCAGTGAGTAAGAAAGAGTGCTCACCGCTAACTATGCCTATTTAAGACCCAGGCTCAGCCCCCAGAACCCACATGGGGGAAAAGAACAACTCCTGCAAGTCATGATGCTCTGACCTCCACATGCATACACCTGAAATAAATAAATCTAAGCAATAAATGTAACACATCTTACCAACAAGTCATTTTCTCATCCATCAAGGATGCAGAAATGCAGGGTGTGTGGAAGTCAAATTGATCACGTTTCTTTTGGTTGATATCTAGGTCGTTGATTATATACATAATAAAGTTGTTTCTCACTTTGAAGTACACCAGCCACATTCCCAGGTGAATCTTATGGTAGGAGACATCTTCCTTCTGTGCTGTGGTAAGACATGATACCAGGTCCATATTACGCTGCAGTGTAACCCCACAGATCACCTAGAATTTAGGGAATCGGGAACAAAGCCACTGTGCTTCTCTGAACCATTGAAAGACTAACAATAACTATAGACAGGTCACGACTCTGAAGTCTACAGTAAACCCCTCTCATTTCCTTAAAAGATAGAAAGGCAGGCATGGTGACATACACCTTTCATCCCAACAGCTTGAGAGGCAGAGGCAGATCAGCTATCTGTGGGTTTGAGGCCAACCTGGTCTACATAGCAAAGTCCAGGCTAGCCAGGGCTACCCGGTGAGACCCTGTCTAAAAATAATTAAAACAAAACAAAACAAATCATAAACTACATATACTCTCCAGCAACTTTTCTTTCAGTTTTGTGGCTTTGTGTTTCTGGTTTGGTGAGGCTTTTCTGCCCCTCGTCCCTTGCCCCCTTCTTGAGAATAGTGAGTGTGATTGTGTGATGGGCGGGGAGGTCCGAAGACAATTTAGAGAGATTTTCTCCTGTCACTTCTGTATGCATTCCAGGAATGGAAGTGGCCTTGGGTCTTCGGCTTAGTGCAATGTACAAATACAGTGCTGGGGCGGGGACGTTAACTCTCTGTGCCTTAATAGTTCTGAGAAATGGAACCAGTAATTGGTGTGAGTTAGCAGTAGGTCAAAACAGGTTAAGTGTTCCCTATTGGGAGCTATTGGAACCAAATGGGATCAGCTTGTGGATTTCCTAGGATTTGGGAATATTTGAATGTACATGATAGATATTTGGGATTCAGAGCACATGTTTCAGACAAGGTTTCACTATGTATCCCTGGCTAGCCTGGAACTCACTATCTAGACCAGAGAACCGCCTGCCTCTGCCTCCCTAGAGATGGGATTAAAGGCAAATGTCACAGGCCTGACAACATCCCAGATTTCAGAGCCTTTCCAGGGATTAAGAAGGGCGTTTCAACCTCTAACACATAGTTCTGTTTTTGGGATGCCATAGAAACTTATTCCGAAACTGTGTAATTGGCAGTTTTGAAGACAGTTCACATTTTGTTTTGCTTTTTGAGATTAGGTCTTACCCTGTAGCTCAAACTGATGTTTAGTTTGTATTAATCCTCCTGCCTCAGTCTCTTGAGTGCTGAGATTAACAGGCCTGAGCTGCTACTCTCAGCGTGGGATGATTCACTTTTAACAACTTGAAGTTTGAGGGGAGGTGGAGTTTCTCACTTCTGGGATTCCAGGTCCTACTCAGACTGGTGTGCGTGTGAACAGAGATGGCCTAACTGATTGATCTCTGGGGCTTTTGTTTGTTTTGCAGCTTTAATTAGTCTGTCGTTCGGAGGAGCAATCGGACTGATGTTCTTGATGCTTGGATGTGCCCTTCCGATATACAAGTACGTTGGCATTTTCTTTTCTTTTTCAATGTTTAAAGGTAAAATTCTTCTACTAAAGTTTTTAACATGCTTTGTTTTCTACCATAGAAGAAATGCAGAGAAATGTTAATTTACCAACATAATCCTTTTCTGAAGATCATCACTTAAAGTTTATTTGTAAAGACATTAGAATGCTAAGGCAGAGAGATTTTTGGCTGTGACTTGCTTCTATAATGACCTGGTGACAAACTCAACCCTGCTGCCCATCGATAATCCACCAACAAAACCTAAAACATCCTTTACAGAAGAGAACATAGGCAGCTTCTGAAGACAGCTGTAGGTAGTTGCTTTCCCTAGAATGGGAAGAACTTTCTCTTGAGACGTTGTCTCACTGGGTAGCCCAGGCTGGCCTCATGCACAGTCATCTTGCTCCAGCGTCTCAAGTTTTAGAATTCCAGGTATTCATCACTGCCCAGAATAGAAAACTTTTTAAATTAATATTTAAGGAACTTATTTTTCAAAAGACAAATGAATAGAATTGGACCTCAAGTCGCAAAGAGAATTGTGCCACTAATAAGCACGTGAAAACATACTGAAGCCCACTCAACACTACCTAAAATCCACGGTGAAGATAAAGGAAGTGGGCAGGTACTGCTGGGCGCCAGTGGGCAGGGACTAAGTCAGGCTGGGGTTTAGAAGGGGAGGAGTTGCCATCTCTCGGAAACTGGCCCTTCCCTTCTTAGAAATCCTCTTCCAAATTCACTTACAAATGCTTTCAGTGATACTCATAGTTGGGTAAGAATATTGCTGTTTACAGTCGCTGAGTAAATAGCAAAGTGGAAATAATAGCAAAATATATAATATTTTGTATATAATATATACCATAGCAGAGATGGAAAACTGATGATGATGACATCATAAATGCCCATCCAAAGCTAAATTATGGGGCACGAGATGGTGTAGAGGATAGAGCACTTGCAAAAGAGACGTGAGGACCCTGAGTTCAAATCCCGAGACCCCATGTGTTGAAAAATGAAAACAAAAGAAAAAAATCTTTTTAAAAAAAAAAAACAAAAAACCCCTAACAGATAGCTCTAGCAAGTCCCCACTGTATATATAAGTAAACTTGCCAACCTTAAAGACCATTTGTTTCTTGTAAATTTTTTAATAGACTGTTGAAATGTGACAAGGAGGTGGACCGAGGTTCCCTGTCCCCTTCACACAGCTTCCTCTGCTGCACTTGCCAACGCCAGTTGACGTCGGCACAGACCGGATACCAGCAGACTAAAGGCTGTGGTTTTCCCGTCTGTTACCCCTATACTTAGATCTCAGTGAGAGGAATCATGGGTGCTCTGACATGATAAGGCAGGATGTGAAAGGTTTTCTGTAAACGTTCTTATTTTCAGTATATCCCTTCTTATAAGCTAAATCGAATTTGGGGGGGAGTGCAGGGGCCTCAATTTGAAAAGCATTTTGTCAGTAGACAAATGTAATATGGTACCATAATTGAATACAAGGTGAACTGACTACACTGCTTACACGAGCTCACGGCTTTGTTTTCAAGTGCAGCTTGGTTGCTATCTTGTCCTAGTCCCCTGGTCTACACCAGGAGCATGGTTGGGGTGTTGGAAGGTGACACAGCTGACCGCACAGCCACTGACTCCTTTTTCTTTTCCAGTCAATACTGGCCCCTCTTCGTTCTCTTCTTTTACATCCTCTCGCCCATCCCATACTGCATAGCCAGAAGATTAGTGGATGACACGGATGCCATGAGCAATGCTTGTAAGGAGCTCGCCATATTCCTGACCACAGGCATCGTCGTCTCGGCTTTTGGACTCCCTGTTGTGTTTGCCAGAGCACATCTGGTGAGACGCCATCCTCTGAATGCTTTTATACCAGACTTCATTCTTTTCTTCAACATTTTGAACATTTGTTCAAATCTTCAACATTTACATAAAAGAGAGATGAGAGACGTCAGGGTGTAGAGGATGGATTAAAACCTCAGCTTTCCATTTGTTCTTGCTGTCAGATTGGAGGACGTGGCTGGGTCCGCAGTAGAAAGGACACAGTAACTGCGCTGTGCATCCTCGGGCCTGCGCTGTAAAACCTAAACCAGGGCACCTCAGCCTGCCTAGTAAACCGGGCTCCTCAGCCTGCCTAGTAAAC
>JADRCH010000102.1:8193270-8208007 GCA_019843965.1 Rhynchomys soricoides
ACTTTACATAGTGTGGGAACTTTACATAGTGTGGGAACTTTACATAGTATAGGAACTTTACATAGTGTGGGAACTTTACATAGTGTGGGAACTTTACATAGTGTGGGAACTTGCAATATTCTTTTCCTTTTTGATATTTCCAGCAACGGGTGATGCTTTTTGGAACGAGAACATGATAAATTCCTTCATTTTAATATTTCCTGCAACAGGCACTCATTCAACATGACTAAAGAGATAGGACAATCATACTTGTGTATGATCAGACACAGACACACATGTGCAATGACCGTGTGACAACCCAGAGAAGGCAACCATCTATAAGCCAAGGTGAGAAGCCTCAAAGGCAGCAGCCACTGCCTATACCATCTTCAGCCCCCAAGCTGCGAACAGACACAGTTCTGCTGCATATATCACCCAGTCAGTTGGCTTTGCCATGGCAGCTCTGGCTAGCTAGCATATATTTTCATTGCAAATCTGCTGAGCCTTCCTCCCACTCAGAGCCTGTTCAACTTGCCCTTCCAGCCTCTGTCAGGTCCTGGCTTCCTACTGCAGTTCTGATTCATAAAATCCAGAACAGTAATCCTACCCACTTACTATCTAATCTTTCCCAGAGAAACAAGCCTTAAGTCAGTCTCTATCGCCCACCCCAACTCCACTGAGTGTGTGTGTGTGTGTGTGTGTGTGTGTGTGTGTGTGTGTATTGTGGCTGCATTTGTGGAGGCTGACGGAGAACATGTGTGTCCTGCTCAATCGATACCCGCCTTATTCCCTTGGTATAGTCTCTCACTGAACCTAGAGCTAGGCTGGCAGTCAAGGAGCCCCAGTAATCTCCTGTCACCGCCCCTCTCCCAGCACACACAGAGCTGGAGTTACAGCTGCACACACAGTCGTCACACCTGGCTTTTCCCCTGAGTTCCTGAGGTTTGAACTCAGGACCTCAGATCTACACAGCAAGCACTCCCACCCACTGAGTCATCTCTCCAGCGCACAAGTCTGAAGTCCTTGGTGAACAGTGTCTTATTTTTCTGTTTGTGGTTTTTGAGACAGGGTCTTCTGTATCCCAGTCTGGTCCTCAATTTGAGGATCATCCCCTGATCCTCTTGCCTCCCCTCCTTCTGCTGGGATTCCAGGCAGATGTGTCACCGTATCATAATAATTTGTCATAATAATTTTTAAAGGATTCTAGGTGCACTGGGAATGGCCAATCCACTGAGCTAAAGCAAGTTAGAATCAGACAGGTAACCCGCCCAGTACAGTCATGTGTGACACAGACCTGTGGCAGCCTACAGACACGGGGATCCAGGAACATTAGGTCTCAGACTCATGGGTACTTTCTTCCCTAGTCTTGCCAATCCCACTGACTCACAGCACGTGTCTCTGGCCTGTAATTAGCTCTTGATGTTTGTCCTTTGTTGCTTTCTAGATTGGGTGGAGGGAGCAATGAAGCAGCTGAGCCTGAATAGAGGCAGCAGCCAGCAGCAGCCAACCAGACCCTCTGTGAGGTGGCTGTGTCAAAGCTGCCAAGGCTGAGATGAGCAAACTGTCATCACTCCCAGACACAAGGACAGCTACGGTGAGTGCCAGATACTGAGTTCGAGAGACTGCATCATGCAGTGGCGGTGTATAGTTACAGAACTACATTTGCATTAGCTACAACACCACAGCCTGTCAAGAAAGCTATCACCAGTTTTGTATTCCTTTTCTAAGAAAGGAAGCTGAGCCTTGGGAGAGACATAATAACTTAAGCACACGATCCACAGATGTGTGAGGATTAGAATCAGCTCAGCACAACCAACCGGACAGGGGCCTTTACCTCACAGGTGGAGGCTCACACAGGTAGTATTCGGTGTAGTGAAGACCCAGGTGGCACAGGGTCTGCCAGCCCATCTGAAAGAAGAAGGTCAGCCTATGGGCTTCCTGTGGACTGAGGGAGGAGACCAGAGCCACAGCGCAGAGAGCAGGGATGAAGATAAGCAGAGCGTAGAGATCCATGGCAGCCAAAGCCAGGACGCCTCCTCCAGCCAGGAGAAAGAGATACCTGAAAGTAAGGGACAACAAAGTGATATTTAAGACAGTGACTCTTGGATGTCCATTGTACAAGTGGCTGTAAACACTAGGGGCCTATAGTGGTTTGAATGAGAATGCCCGCCATAGGCTCTCTCTCTCTCTCTCTCTCTCTCTCTCTCTCTCTCTCTCTCCACCCCAGTCTCTCTGCCCGTGGATCAGGATATAAGTTCTCAGTCCAATGCCTTAGCCTGTCAACATGCTTCCTGCCATGATGATAATGAACTAACGCTCCAAAATGGAACAAGGCCCCAGTTAGATGCCTTCTCTTATAAGACTTGCCTTGGTCACAGTGTCTCTTCACAGCAATAGAACAGTAAGATAGTCTCAGCTTAACAGTGGGACTCTTCAAGATCTGACTGAGAAGCAGTGTAAACAAGGGTGGAAGAGCCATCACCCCCAACCCCAAAGCAAATGCCCTTTCCTCCCGCCTCATGGTGTGTGCATCACCCTGTGTATTTGAGGGAGCTGGAGAGAGGAGACACAATGCCTCTCTCCAACAAGTATCTGCACTGGTAAGAGCAAATCTTTATGTCAGCCTTTTGTCCTAACTGCTGTACCTCAGCTCTTAGGACCTCATGGTTTGCTGTTTTGTTTTGAAGTTTTTATAGTTCACTGACCCCCTTATGAAAATCTGAAATTACTGTGGATCAGTCACTGCAAGGTCCTTTCTTCTCTCCAGCACTGGACTGGTCTCTTCCCTGCTTTCTTCACTCTGTTTCAGCTCCCCTTTGCAGTCTTTCCTCATCTCATGCAATTCATGACTTCCTTCTTCATTGTGTAAGCCAAAGAAAGAACCATAAATTATATTGGTTATCTTGCTATTCCCAAATGAGATATGACACAAATAAAAAAATGATGTGCTGGGCACAGTGTCCCATGTCTGTAAATCCCAACACTCAGGAGACTGAGCCAGGAGAATTACAAATCCTAGGGCCAGCCTGGACTCTATAACAAGTTCCAGACTAGCCTGGCATGTATAGTGAGACCATGTTTCAAAAAGACTGAAAAAAAAAAAGATTTTGTCTGGTATGGCTTTATACATCTGGCTAGACTTTCCCAGTTTTCTTTCTTAGTATCAAAGCTTTCCTAGGGTAAAGGACATCAGTGACATTCATTGACCCTGAAGGAGTCATGTGGTCAACGTGTCTTCCAGGAGCCTGCAACACAGAGAAAGTTCCAGGACAGCCCAGTACTACACAGAGAAACCTTGTTTCAAAAAAACAAATCAAACCAAACCAAACAAATAACTGTCCCCCTATGGCCATCTCCCAGAAACAAGAATAAGGGCCATCTACCAATTGTCTACACAGTATAATATATTCTATATTTAGTCAAACCCAGTAATTGTAAATATCAGTTACTGCTAGATTTTACTTAAGAAGATCCACAGGTCTAAGAGATGGTGTTTAGCAGAAGAGTGCATTTTCCTTTTTTTTTTAAATAAATCTTTAAAAAATATTTTTTTATTTTTTCTACTTTATTTACATTTCAAATGTTTTCCCCTTTCCAGATCTCCTCTTTAGAACCTCCCTATTCCCTCCCCCCTAAAAAATATTTTTTAAGATTTATTTATTTTATGTGTGTGAGTACACTGTTGCTCTCTTCAGACACACCAGAAGAAGGCATCAGATCCCATTACAGATGCTTGTGAGCCACCATGTGGTTGCTGGGAATTGAACTCAGGGCCTCTGGAAGAGCAGTCAGTGCTCTTAACCACTTAGCCATCTCTCTAGCCCAGTAGAGAGCATTTTCGACATGTGTAAAGCCTTGGATTCAATCCTGGACCCCACACACCTGTGGGCAGACACACACACACACACACAAATACATACACATACACATCTGAACACCACATACATGTGGACACATGCACACAGCACCAGCATTTTCAACATGTGCCAGGCCCTGGGTTCAATCCTGAACACCACACACATATGGACGGACACACACACACACACACACACACACACACAGACAGAGAGAGAGAGCTTCACTAAATAAAGATCTTAATCTCCTAAAGAAGAAAAGCTAGGCAGCAGCTTTGGGCATCAGCCTGTTGGCTTTTCAGAAGCATCTTCCATTAAGGCCTTTTCAAAACAGAGTCTGCTTCTAGTGTGTTCACAAAGAAAGCATATAATGCCATTATCAGATCTTCAGTGGCAATGATTTTAAACCAAATGAGGTATAATCTACCAAGATTTGTTTTGAGTTATTTCTCAAAAACAAAGCAAGCAAAGAAACAAAGACATCTTTAAAAACTCATACTGGGTTATAGATATAACACACAGGCAATGCTTTCTGTACAGTTTAATTTTATGATAAGCAAAGTTCTATAAAACTAAGACTGCTGGAGACTAAGCAGGATGTGTGGTCTGCACCTTTCGGGACTCTGGCATCATCTCAATGCAAACATGAAGTTAATTTCTGAGTCAGGTTTATGCTAATCTAGTGGTTCTCAACCTGCGGGTTTCGACCCCTTGGGGTCAAATATCAGCTATCCTACATATCAGATGTTTACATCACAGATCATAACAGTAGCAAAATTAAAGTTAAAAAGTAGCAACAAAAATATAATTTTATGGTTGGGGATCACCATAACATGAGGAACTGTATTAAAGGGTCACAGCATTGGGAAGACTGAGAACCACTGACAACCGTTATCAAGCAGTCAACCATGGGTGGAGGGGTAATAAGCTCCCACATGCATAAATTACAAATGGAGAGTAGTAAATGTGTGACCTTCTCACGGACAGACCACTCTGTGCTTCCCACCCTAAGCAGTAGAAGCCATGCAGCCTACCTGGCCCGGGTAGAAAAGGATTCCGCGATGCAGAGATAATTAAACAGAAGTGCAAAGGGGAAAGCAGCCCCTTGATAAAGGGATACAGGATGGAGAAAGAAGAGCTGGAGCCAATCCATCATGAACCTGGAACGCACTGTCCTTCCTAGAGTTCCTAAGCGGTGCCCTTATGTAAGGGAAGCCACAACCGGCCTCTCCGTGGCCTTTTTATGTGGTGTAGGAAGGCCTGCGGTACAAAACGAAATGGAAGCACTGGAGATTAGCAATGTAAAGGTGGCTATCCCAATAAAGGGGCGGAGCCATGGAAACCAAAGCACGATGGTGTTCTCTGACCTCTCTGTGTTTACTGATTGGCGTCCCAATAAAGGGGCGGAGCCATGGAAACTAAAACACGCTGGTGTTCTCTCACCTCTCTGTGTTTACTGAAAAGTCACTCTCAGAAGCTCTACCTTGCAGGCAGCGTGGCATATTATCTGCCTTTTCGGCCACCGCACTCTCCTATATTTTCTTCACTAAGGTCAATAGAAAAATAGAGAAAAGTCAATAGTTGTGGACAGAAAAACCTAGGGCCAAAGGTAAGCAGCTCCACAAGACAAAAAATAAGACTCCTTTTCTCAACCACCTCTCTTACAGTGACTTTTCTTCCAGAGCTGCATTACCCCTCTGGAATCACGAACCAATTGCTGGATTCGTTTGTTTTCTGCCGTTGATAAGCAAAGCGAGAGATCTACAAGGGGCAGGACCCTGTTTCATTTATTACATCATCTCCAGCACAGACTAGGGATACAAATATGCTTTGTATTCAATAAACATTTATTGAAGTTAAGGTTTAGAGAACACGTGTGGGTGAAAACACTTTTGTAAATTATTTTCTTTGAGGAATGGGAAACATAGAGGAGACTTCCTTAAAGCAAGACAAGAGTGAGACGCCATCTCTCAGCTAGCAGAGACCTGTCTGCTCAGCCTGGACATTGCAAGGGGGTCCTTACCCAGCCGGGGCTCGATACTTTTGAGGAGGGAGCTGCTGACCATGCACTAGGCGCTGAAGAAGGAATAAAAAGCATTCAGAATCTTACTTCACGGATCTCAGTTCTGGGGGAGACAGTATAATAAAATTAATTCAGCTTAATGGGAACTTATTCGCCGGGCAGTGGTGGCGCGTGCCTTTAATCCCAGCACTCAGGAGGCAGAGGCAGGTGGATTTCTGAGTTCGAGGCCAACCTGGTCTACAGAATGAGTTCCAGGACAGCCACAGCTACACAGAGAAACCCTGTCTCGAAAAAAAAAAGGAAAGAAAGAAAGAAACAATCAAAATAGAGGGATGGCCCGTGTTTTATTACAGGTGCCATGTTCTGGATATCTGTGTCCCTCCTTGAAGCTGAATCCTCAAGGTGATGGTATTAAGGGAGAGTCAACGAGAAGCTCTCTCCCCTCCTGTATGTGACTAGAGTCTTACCAAAGGGCTTACCAGAACTTGTTTCCACTCCATGAGGATGCAGTGGCAGGCGCCATCTTGAAGAACTAGCCCTCACCATAGAATCTATACTCCCCTGATCTCAAACTTCCCAGCCTCTAAAATTATGGACCAAATTTCTATTCTTTAGCCCCGACACAATGCCACATAGAACACGCTAGAGTCAGAGGGCTCAGAGAACTTCAGCTTGAATGCAGCACAGCTGTGCCAGCTGTTCACTCTGCAAATATTTACCTCTCATTTTCTATTACTGAATTTTCATCATTGTGTTCACATCTCAGGACATCTTTGCTCTTGTTTGCATTTTGCTCAGTTAGGTCTTAGGACTGTTGATTATGCGTCTCTATTGAATTTGCTACAACACATTCATTTTTCAAAGACTCGTTTGTGTGGGGGGGGGGCACCCATGGAGGCCGGAAGACCATATCAGTTCCCCCAGAGCTGAAGTTACAGGCATCTAGGAGCCATCTGTTGTAGACCAGACCTCTAGAAGAGCAGGAATCCGTCTTAACCACTCTCCAGTGCCTATCACACTGGTACGACTGATATCTTCAGTCGTATCTCATAGACCCCTCTTCTTCCTATGTCTTCTTTCTCTCATTCTTTCCTCCTCTTACTTTCTTTTTTAAAATTGATTTATTTTATGTCTATGAGTACACTGTCTTTATCTTCAAACACACCAGAAGAAGGCATCGGATCCCACTACAGATGGTTGTGAGCCACCATGTGGTTGCTGGGAATTGAACTCAGGACCTCTGGAAGAGCAGTCAGTGCTCTTAACCGCTGAGCGATCTCTTCAGCCCCTCCTTTTGCTCCTTCATTATAGCCTTTCATAACATTAATTAGATGTGCAGCCTGACAGTGCCTTCATTTCCCCCTCCCGACTACTTTACTCCATGAGATTTTTCTTTGCGAAGTCTAATACATAATCCTCATCCTCCCTCATTTCATTTCCCTCCCACACCTGATCTGATGAAACTAAAATACGAGTAAGCGTCATACTCCCCTGGTGCGTTGCCTCCAACAGTTATTGAAATGAAAGGGGTCACACATTGTTAACTCGCTAGTATGAAGCCGCATAGTGATGGTTCCCAGCAGCTGCGGTTGCTCTCCTACTTAATATCTCTCTCAGGGAATAAACAGAGCTCACAGCGGGCACCCTGAGCCCCTGGACTTGGAGATTATTCTCTAAACTACACACTCAATCCTACCACACTCAGGTCCTTCTTGAGCCCTGCAAGTATTTCAACTGAAAACCCAGAGCTGGGGCTAGAGAGAGGTCTCCATGTTAATAGCACTTCCCAGGCGACCTAAGTTTGATTCCTAGCATGTCACAACCACCTATAACTCAGCCCCTAGAATTAGACACCTTCTTCGGGCCTCTCTGGGTTCACATATGCACATACCATTCATACACACAGGCAGGCAATATGTCCATACACATAAAAAATGTAAAATAAAAGAATATAGCTGATCAAAAACAAACAATCAAACCAAAGGTCTGGCAAGATTGCTCAGTGGTTAAGAACACTGGATGTGTTTCCAAAAGAGCCAGGCTCTATTCTCTGCATCTACCTGGTGGCTCACAACTGTCTGTAACTCCAGTTCTAAGGGTAAACTGACACCTTCTGGTCTTTGAGGTCACCAGGCCTACACACGGTACATACACTTACATGCAAGCAAGACACCTATACACATAATAAAAATGGTAACATGATATAACCAGTAAAGTTAAAAAATAATAAACCAGGCCAGGCAGTGGTGGCGCACGCCTTTCATCCCAGCACTTGGGAGGTAGAAGCAGGTGGATTTCTGAGTTCAAGGCCAGCCTGGTCTACAGAGGGAGTTCCAGGACAGCCAGGGCTATACAGAGAAACCCTGTCTTGAAAAAAAAAAAAAAAATAATAATAATAATAATAATAATAATAAAACAACCAAGCAACAAAAATAGCACCAGATATCCAAATCCCAATACAGTGACATAGTATGAAACAGTTAAGACAACAAAACTTCTATAAAAGATGCTAACCCTCTAGTAACAGCATTTAGTGAGAGCGAGTAAGCTGAACCCCAGCCAGAGAACTCAAAGTAAGGATTACAAACACGTTCAAAGGCACAGACAGGTGAATAAGGGTGGGATGCAGGATATGAAAGAAGGATCCAATAAAGAGACAGAAATAGTGGAGAAAAACCGTTCTGAGATGCTAGAAGTCTGTGGCAGTTTGAATGAAAAGTCACTTCCATAGTCTCGGGTATTTAAAACTTTGATCCAAACTTGGTATTGTTGTTAGAAGAGGCATCGGAAGTGTGGCTTTCATGAAGGAAGAGTTTCCTGAAGGCAGGCTTTGCTGCTTTCCGGTTGCTATTTTCTGTCCTGTGATTGTGGTTCAAGATGTGAGCTCTCAACTTCCTCTTCTTGCCAGCATGTCTGCCAGTTCCTGCCAGGCCTCAGTTCTGCCATCCAGGACTCTTATTTTTCTGGGTCCATAAGCCAAAAATAACCCTTTCCTTCCTAAAGTCGTGTTCCGTAGTGATGTTTTATCTCAGTAACAAAAAAGTAACTTATTCAAAGTAAAAACAAACTGTCAAAGACTGAGCCTGTAATCTCAACACTAGGGAAGCAAAGGCAGGAGGATCTCCGTGAGTTCAAGGCCAGCCTGGTCTACACTGCCAGTTCCAGATCAGCCAGGACTGCATAGTGAGACCCTGTCTCAAAACAACAACAAAAACACCAACACAAATAGCCCCATGAGAAACCTCAGGGACAAGATGGACCAAGGAGAGGACAGAGTGTTTGATCTTACAGACACCTGCAGGAACTAGAACAATCCAAGGACAAAGGCGACATAATAATATAAAAAAGTATGAATGGGGGCTGGAGAGATGGCTCAGAGGTTAAGAGCACTGATTGCTCTTCCAGAGGTCCTGAGTTCAATTCCCAGCAACCACATGGTGGCTCACATCCATCTGTAATGGGATCTGATGCCCTCTTCTGGTGTCTGAAGACAGCTACAGTATACTCAACATATATATAAAATAAATAAAATCTTTTTTTAAAAAAAGTATGAATGGGAATTTCAAGATCTACTCAAAAGTCTAAGACAAGGTGAAGAATCTTATTCTAAAGGCATAGAAAACAGTTTTGAAAGAATTGCAACAGGAAATGCCCCCACAGTTTTAGGAAGACAGGCAGAAAAGAACCTCCCCTGCCATATTGAAGTTAAAACACTAACATAGAGGACCCCCCCTCCCCCCAAAAAAAGTGTATTGAAAGTGGCAAGAGCTGGGCAGTGGTGGCTCACGCCTTTAATCCCAGCACTTGGGAGGCAGAGACCCACAAAAAAGAATAAACCACACTAGAAAAACTGTTAATCAAGACTGAGGAAATAAACACCACTATAAAAATCAGGAAAACGGCAGGAGCCATAACTCTGAATAACCAAGGATGACCTTGAATTTGTGATCCTCCCTGGGCTGGATTTATGGATGAGCTCTGCCATAGCCAGTGACTACAGAATGAACTCAAGGCTTTATGCATGCTAAGCAAGCACTGTTCCAACTGAGCTCCCCCCCCCCCCCAACACAGCCTCATTAAGACATTTATTGGTGTGATTAGAGTCCATAACCTAGTCCATAACCATAAACAGATTCCCCTAGATAAGCTGGGGTGGGCCGGATTCAGTCAGTTTAAAGTTTTCAGGGCTGAAACTTCCCCGGAAAAGAAATTCCTCCTATAAGCAGCAGCTTGGATTTCCAAATGAAAAGTCCCAGCTTGATCTACGGGTTTTGAACTGCACAGCAGATCCCTAACAAACCAATTCCTAGCAAAACCCTGGAGATCTGTATCTCCTGCTGGTTCTGTTTCTCAGAATGATTCCTGACTATACTATCTGGACCTTAGAGGATTAGAAGAATGCGCAGCGGCCGGGGGGGGGGGGGGGGGGGGGGGGGGGGGGGGGTGAGGTAGCAGTAGTTGGAGATGGAAAGTTTGCTTGATTTCTTCTAATACCATGAGATGACCATGCCTCAGAAGAGCCAAGTACACACACACACGCACACTTGTAACGAAAAGTTTAAAAACTGGATTTGATGTTCAAAAGAGATTTTGACAAGAAAAGCCATGGATAAGGCTTAGGGTAGAAGGTGATTCTAGAGGTTAAACGTAGAGAGAACTAACGATAAGGATCAGGGCTACTGGGGTTAGGGTAGACTTAGTGAAGTAAACACTGACAAATGGAAAAAATTGATTTCCCAGAAGGCAAGCCCGCAGGATCTGCAGGTGAATTTCATCTGTAGGAGTGAGGCAAGCCAGGCGGACCCCGGAAACCATCCGCGGTACGCAAGCGCGAACCTGCAAAGCAGAAGGCAGGCCCCGCCCCTTACGGCCGTGCCAGGCTTTGAAATCGGATGTTGAGATCATCGCTCTAGCCAGGCTGCAAAATCGATCTCCGTTCTTCCTGAGACCCGGGCCTGACAATGGCGGAGAAGACTCAAAAGAGGTGCGTGTTAATACCTCCACAGGAGCAGAACCTGTTTCTGGTCTCAGTGTCAGGGCACTGAGACGGTGTATAGGTGAATGACTCCATAATCCCATACCTGGCGTCCGCCGGGAGTGGGGGCGGGGAGGGTTTGTTCCGTGACCACCACCCATCCCTGCACGCCTGCGCAGACTCCATTGGTGCTGCGTGGGGGACTCAGGGAGGCTGCTGGAGGTTGTGCGGGCGAGACGCCACCCAGCGGTGGCTGCACCGTAGGCCCTGCCTCTGGTCAGGAAGAGGGAGGTCTGGAAGAAGTCACTGAAGCTGTCATCCTCTGTTCAGTGCTTGAGAGCCCAGGGCCAGCAGCTATGGCCTTTTCTGTCACGGTCTTCACCAGTGGGGATCGTTGGTGGGAAGAGACTGCATGGATAAGAGAAAAGCATAGGGATTCATTTGCCTCTGCCTCCTTTGTCCTGGGATTAATGTCTTGAGCTATTCACATACATATATACAGCTGTATGTGTATGCATGCGACTGTGTTCTGGTGTGTGTATGTGAGTGCAGATGTCTCTAAAGCCAGAAGAGGGCGTGGGATCCCCGTGGAGCTGGAGTTATAGGAGGTTGTGAGCCACCTGACATGGATGCTGAGAACTGACCTCTAGTCATCTGGAAGAGCAGCAGTTGCTTTTAACTGAAGCGCTCTTAGCTTCTGAGCCATCTCTCTCTAACTCTTCTGCTAAGTTACAAAACCCATGTTGTATCCAGTGCCATAAATTAAAATGTAGGTTTTTCTTCTGTTTGCACTGGCGATCTGTCACCGTTTTCATAAGCTAAAGAGAAACACCTGCTATAAGCATCTCTTGCACAACAGCATACAAACATGCAGCCTTCAACTTACCGTTTGCTAAGGTGTAAATAATCACAGGAAATTAGAGGTAAAATGAGAGTGGTTATGGAAGCTAGGCATGGTGTAAAATGACTTTAATCCTAGCTCTTGGGAGGCAGAGACAAGATCTCTGAATTTGAAGCCAGCCTGGTTGACATCCTACATAGTGAAACCTGGTGGGGAGAGGTCATTGTAAAGACTAGCTTATTTGACCAGAGCTTTAAACAATGCTATATTTTAACACCAAAACCACTTTAAGTGAAAAGCATATGACACTTTTAAAAAGTGGTGCTGGCACACACCTTTAATCCCAGCACTCAGGAGGCTGAGGCAGGCAGATTTACAAATCTGAGTTCAAGGCCAGCCTGGTCTACATAGTGAGTTCTTGTGTAGCCAGGGCTACACAGAGAGACCCTGCCTCAAAACAAACCAAACAATAACAAACCTGAACCAAATAATAAATAAATAATGCTGGGGAGTCCAAAAAGAATCATTCAGTTATCGTAGGACAGAGATCTAGAGAGACAGGGAGTTTCTGGGCCACTATCAGCTGAGAATCGATAATACTGGTGTCAGAACACTGACGTCCCAGGAATAAACTTTGCTCTAAGAACTTTCTAGAATGCATTTCCATTTTATCATCTATAAAAATTCTAGGGTTAGTGTCCTGATGAGTTCTTACTATCAGCTTGAAACAACTTAGAGTCATAAGGGAAGAAGGAACCTCAATTGAAGGATTGCCCAGGCCAGGATTATCCATGTCTGGGAGAGTGTCTTGATCAGTGCTTGAGATGGAAAGGCCTAGCCCACTGTAGGCAGAACCATCCCCAGTAAGGTAGGCCTGGACCGATTAAGAAAGCTACTTAGCAAGTGGGCCAGTAAGCAGCCATCCATCATGGTCCTGCCCTGAGTTCCCTGGATGAATGGTGACCAGGAAGTGTAAGCCAAATAAACCCACTCCTCACCACGCTGCATTTGACCATGGTCTTGATCACAGCGACAGAAGGCAAGACAGAACAGTTAGAATACTGGGGTTTCTTCTACTCAGTAGGGAAGTTACGTGTTTTGATGATTTCCGCAGGGTGACTCTTGACAGGACTTGTGGTAACCCAGAAGGATTGTGGCCAGAATTTTGTGTTTACTCCTTATAAGTTGGTATCTCACAAAATGGTGGAAAGGGGGGGAGGGGTATATCTAAAGTCACTGTCATCTTTAAAGAAAGGTCTGAAACTTGACATTCCTTCTGACCTTCTCATGCACACACATAGACATACACAATCACACACACGTGTGTGTACATTATACCCACCCATACCAGTACAACTCTCAAACCAAGAACCCTCCTTCAAGTAAAGCCATTCAACTGACCAAAAAAAAAAAAAAAAAAAAAGGCCTGGAACTGTTGTCTCTGCCTTTTCCCTTGTTATTCCGTTCATTTCTTTTGTTTTTTGAGACAAAATCTCACTGTAGAGCCTGGCCTGGCGCACTCTATAGATTGGGCTAGCCTTGAACTCAGCAATCTGCCTGCCTTGGCCTGGCACACTCTATAGATTGGGCTAGCCTTGAACTCAGCAATCTGCCTGCCTCTGCCTCCAGTGCTGAGATTACACAGGTGCACTACCGTGCTCAGCTGATGTTCTTTTTCTCGAAACAGTGTCTTGGTATGTAGCTCAGGATGACTTTAAGTTCATAGCAATCCTCCTGCCTCAGCTGGGATTACAGATGTACACCGCCATGCCTGGCTGACATTTTTATCTTTAATCTTTAAGAATGTGTTTACTGAAATTTGTGTTAGAAAATTCATGTATCTTTTTTTAGATCTTCATATCAATGGGGAAATTGATGCCATTTTTAAAAGTAATATTTTCAGTGCTGTTTGTGATCATTATGGAACATTTGGGCAGTCCTGGAGCGTAGATGACGGAGACGACACATTGAAGAGACCTATGCTTGTCTGATAATCAGAGATAGTTCTTTAGGCCCTTTCCGTGAGCTTCATACGAATTCTCTCAGTTGCTTCTGACTTTCACACACTCCCCAGCTGCATTTATATACTGTTCCAGTGAACCTGAAGGCTGTATCTCCCTTCCCTTCCCAAGTTTATGGCCGGCAGGATTAACAATATGTCTCAATGCAGGCAGCCTGTATCAGGTCCTGTCTGCCATCCCAGAGACAGTAAAGAACGTCATGGACCTGTTTCCTAAATGTCTTACAATGGTTTTTCTTCCCTCCCTCCCCCCCTCACTTCCTTTCTCCCTTCTTTTCTTCTACTGTGGAGTTCAGGCTGGCTTTGAATTCACAACCTACTGCCTTGTTCTCTCCTCTGCTGGGACTGCAGATGTGGACTACCAAGTCAGAACCTTTGTATAGAGAATTACTCTTTTTGACAACTGTATATTAGTCTATACCATAACTTCTTAACTTAAGATGGGCATCTAGGGGTGTTTAGCTTCTTGCTGTTTAGACACAGTGCTGGTATGAAATTCAAAGAAAAGGTCCAAAGCTGTTTTCTTAAGCATTTGAAAGTATATGTGATTTTGGCCTATTAGACTGTACCACTTATGAAGCCCGTAATATATTAAACATTCTTACCACTGACTTGCTATTTTTCCATGAATTTCTTAAACATAGCTTTATTTTATTTATTTTATTTTATTTTATTTTTTTGTTTTTTTCGAGACAAGGTTTCTCTGTGTAGCCCTGGCTGTCCTGGAACTCACTCTGTAGACCAGGCTGGCCTCGAACTCAGAAATCCGCCTGCCTCTGCCTCCCAAGTGCTGGGATTAAAGCCGGGCGTCACCACTGCCCGGCTAAACATAGCTTTATTAAAAAAACATTTTTTGTTATGCTTTTTGGTGGTTTGAATGACAACGTCTCCTATAGGCTCGTGTGTTCGAGTACTTAGTCCCGAGTTGATGGTGCTGTTTAGGACGGTTTAGGAGGTGGAGGAAGTATGTCGCTGGAGGGCTGTGATAGTTCAAAGGCCCTCTAACATTTCCATTTGCTTACATGCATGCGGGGTGTGTGGGTGC
>JADRCH010000102.1:8211688-8309562 GCA_019843965.1 Rhynchomys soricoides
GGGGTGCTCCACAGAAGTGTGTGGGGTGCTCCACAGAAGTGTGTGGGTGCTCCACAGAAATATGTGTGGGTGTTCCACATGAGGACTGCCCATCTTTTTACACTTTAATTAGTTTGAAGAGGGCAGGGTTTTCTTTTGCTGTGTTTCAAGTTATTGGAACCCTAAATTGGATCTGTGGTTTTCTAGAAATTCAGTTATTTGTTCTAAGAGTGAAATTGACTAGAAGTGTGAAGCCAGGTGTGTATCTATCAGGGCTGTCTACATCCTACTGTCTCATAATGGGAGACATGTGGGTGGGGCTATGACGGAGAGAGGGGGGTAGATCGGGGAAGTTCAGCCCTGCCAGGAGGACTCTGGCTTACAGCCCTGGAGAAGCACACCCCCACTGGAAGTTGCTCAGAACTAAGAGTCCTGCTAATTTTCTTGGGATCAAACTTGTTTTCCATTAGACTGTTACAAAATACTTTATGTAAATCCTCCTTTTGAGAACTGACTGGCATGTGTGGAAGGCCCCAGTGGAGCCTTGGCTCACATGCCTGTGAGGGCAGACCCTGTGGCATAAGAGGAGCAGCCCGGGCACAGTGGGAAACTGTCCCGCCTAACCACTGTTCTCCCCAGCAGAGCTTACCCAGACCCAGAGCCTCTCTGCTGGGATCTTTTTCATTACGCAAAGCAAGGCAGTGGTCAAGGGAGTGTTTACTTTTTAAAAGAAAGAGCTTGGGTTTATTTATTGACATGTGAAAACGTATCAGTGATTGGTGTCCACGGCAAAAGTGAAGAACACCCTTTACCAAATGAGGGAAAAGGAGACATGATGTAGGAATGTCCTCCTGGCTATGTTCTGGAAGCCCAGCCAGCCATTTAGAAAAATAATTCATATGCCAGTTAAGGCAGCTCTGACTCCAGACACATTTGTCCAAACAAGGAGATAAGCCAGAGAGGCTTTCAGCACACTCAGTAAGAAAGTATACAAACTGCCCTGCCAGGAGCCTCGCCAAGACCGTCCACAACGGAGTTAAATGGGAAACGGACTCTGCATGGTGACTTGCATTTCAACTTCAAGATCCTTAAACAGGGCTCTAAATCAGACTCGTTCTAGGTAAAAGTGTTTGTGGCACCCAGGAGAACCTAGAGGAGACTGTCTGGTAGGTATCAGGCTGCCACTAAGGCTGCTAGGACGGTCAGGCCCTCTGCCCCAGGCCTGCAGTGTGGAGCTGCAGACAGCTGTGCCTTCTTCCTGTTCTCCACACCACACTCTTAGCTGTCACATGTGCTGTGTGCTAACCACTCGAGGGGCTGTGCAGTTTCTCGTGGCGCCTCCCCCACCCCACACCCCATTGCTTTCATCTCTCAATTCAAAGCAGATTGCTTTCCCTTGTTATCTCAGTCCCTGTGTGCCACAGCCTGCAGTTGGGGCAGGATGCCAGCAGGTGGCAGTAGCGTCAAAAATCAAAGGCCTGACCTAAGCTGCTAATGTGCTAGCTCCATGAGAGGATTCCTGACATTTATACCCAGTTGTTCTCCAGCTACCTATTAGTAACTAATGATTAACAAATAATAATGGCAGCAATAAAACATCCACTTAAACTGTTCAGACGCTGGGCTTGATGACACACACCTTTAATCCCAGCACTTGGGAGGCAGAGGCAGATGGATCTCTGAGTTTGAGGTCAGCCTGGTCTACATACTGTGTTTCAGGGCAACCAGGGCTACATAGGGAGACCCTGTCTCAAAAAAAGTTCTCATTCTGATTTGATTTTATTATATAATAACTTTGTTTTATTTTGCTTGTTTTGTTTTTGTTTTGTTTTGTTTTTGAGACAGAGTCTCATGTAACTCAGGGTAGCCTCCAACTGATTGTGAAGTCCAGGATGTCCTTGAACTTCAGATCTCCTTGCTCCCACCTAAGTGTTGGGATTGCAGATGGGACCACCATGCCAAGTTCTGTTTGTGTATGGGAGGGTGGGGTGTGTGTGTGTGTGTGTGCAAGTGAGTGTGTGTGCACATCAAGGCCAAAGACAGCCTCAGGTGTCGCTCAAGCATCCACCTCTGTGTCATTATAGAGCTCAGCAAGTGTCTCCAGGGACCCTAGCTGAGCTGGCTCAGCCCAGTGCCGTGGATTTTTGAAAGAAAAAAATTATTTTCAGAGGTACGCATTAGAGGACTGTTAAAAAGGACAGGCCACCAGCGCCAGGAGTCTTCATAATACATCCGCAGGTGGCTTCTCACAAATGGTGCTTGTCACAGCTCCGACTTAAGGGTCAGCAGGAGGCCTGGTGCCTCTGGCTGCTTACCCAGCCCTGACCAGAGACTGCTGCCTGTGTGGCCCCAGTGAGCTCCATTTCCCACTTAATCCTTTACTAATCAGAAGTCTCCTGTAGTTAAAAACTGTTACTGAGGAAAGGAGAAAGCAGGCCCTGCTCTGTCCTCAGGCCTAAACTAGTCACTTTTCGAGGAGAGATCGCCATGACTGAAGAAAGACCAGACCTAAAGCCCACTGATAAGTGGGAATCGAGCCACTCCCCAATTGTGTTTGGGGTAACAGAGATGAAATACAGATTTTAAAAGGTGTCAACTCAGGAGTACAGCGGGGTCGATTAGAAACTCCCATTAAGCTAGTCAAGGCATATTAAAATTAACTGGTGTGTGTGTGTGTGTATTTCATTCTCAAATCCAGATAGCTCTTGGGCATCATGTGACCTGTGCGGAACATAAAGCCGTTTAACTACGGCTACACATAGCCATTCCATGGGTTTGGGAGCTGGTGCACTAAGTAATCCCAGTTGTCAGGATAAAGTCAAAGGGGCAGAAATAGCCTGTCTTGTGTTCGGGGTGTGTGTTTGTGTAAGAGATTTTGGTGCTGGGAATCCCACCCACGGCTTTGTACATGCCACCCACACATGCTCACCGACTGAGCTGCTTGTTCTCCTGGCTCATCAACTGATAATTTTACTTGTTGCCCTTTAACATAGAGTGTTGCGTCCTGCCTTTTATAAGCAGATGGTGACTGTTTATACCACAGATTAAGTTTAAATCACAGAATCCTGGAAAGTGACACCTCTGCCCCCTTGATCCTTCCGTCCACCTTCCTTTCTGAGTGAGCTACTTCTTGTCACTGTATACAAATAAAAACAACATTGAATAATCCAGCACTCAGGCTGGGCAGAGTCCTACAGCTGGGCGTAGAGTGGGATCCTTCTTTAAGAAACAAAAAGAAAAAAAACACCTACAACACTACAATAAGAGTAGGTGGGTGTGTGAGTGGAGAGGTGTTTTCTTATCAGTGGTAGATAAGTGTGTGTGTACATTTGCCCACTTCCTCCAGACCCAGAATCAGATTCTCAAAAGGTGTCCTTCCTTAGGCTGAGACTGAGCTGTCTCAGGTCTCGAAGTCTCAGTGTGATGGCCCAGCATTCGCCTCTGGCTCCTCTTGCCTCTCTCCCCTTGGGTACTTGAACTGTCCATGTCATGCCCTGCCTGCTTCCAGTTGCTACATGCACCCAGATAACATCAAAGAGGCTGAAGGCGGACTCTGTGTTTCCTCTTATTCACATAGAAGCCATTCATTATGAGCAGAGGGTCAGGCCTGTCTGAAAGCAAGGACAGGAATTAGTGTTGTCTCTGCCCATGTACCACACACTGTCTCCACACACTGAGGTCACAGGAGGTTGGATGAAGGCTGAGCTTCTGCTCTGCCTGTGTATGCCCTTTCACTTACCTTGGCTCTAGATTTGGCACTAACTGCTGCTGATAATAGCCCGGGATAGTACCTGTACAGTGCTCAGCATGGTGCCTGGCACAACCTTAGAAAATGTTCCTCCCACAGGCCTCACCCACCTCCATCACCTCCCACCCTCCTGCTGGAAGTGCAGCCTCCACTGATTTCTTCTCACCTGCTCTGCTTCACAGGCCCTAGGACGGTGATCCACCCTAAAGCTCGAATTATTGCGGAGGCTGGGCCAATAATTATCGGTGAAGGAAACCTAATAGAAGAGCAGGCCCTCATCATAAATGCGTGAGTGAGACCCTCACTGGTGCTCTGGACCACGGGGAACATTCCCAACAGTGGCAGCTACCCAGGAGCCTACTTCAGCTTAGCTCAAGACAGCATACTCTTTCAGAGCTAGAGAAGGGTGTTTGAGGCCCAATTAGTATTAAGTACATGAGAGACCCAGAAACCAGTCCAGAAAAACACTGAGGAAACCAGACACACACACCCCCAGCCCTGGGTCTGGTGGTCTCCCAATGGGACACCTTGATCCATCAGCAAACCTGGAATGGTTTCCTAACCCCATCCAGTATCCCCATGTTGTACCTAATGTACTGAAGACTTTTTTGGTTGGATTTCTTTTGATGTCCGCATGTGAATTTAACTCTGTTTTTCCATGTTCCATGTGGGAAGCACCCAGGATTATATTCACAAAGTATGAGATCCTTGTAGAAATTCGTAAACCTTAAAGATAACAACGTGAGAAACTGTTAGTGTGTATCTTTGTGCACTGGGCTACAATGCCCACGATATTTTCAAAAGCATGTATACATTTTTCTAGATAAAATTTTGGCAAGAAATTTAAGCTTTTACCTAATTTGTAGCAACAATGTATGGAATTTGTGTGGGAAAATATTTAGCTGTGATAAAGAGGCTGATTTGTCTGACACTTACACAGGACGTGTGGGAGTTTCTTACGGCGTGAACCCATTTTCTTCCCTAGTATTAATACTCTTTATTTGGCACCTTGGTTGTGAGATCATTTGCAGCAGCCTGTGAATCAGCAGAGATCAGCTGTCAGAGATAAAGCTCTGCTCTAGGGGCAGCTTTATCTTCCACATATTTCACTAAACATCCACAGCTCAAAAGAACGGTTTCCATTTCACAGTTGTAAATGGTTACTGTGAGTGGAAAATTTTCAAGTTAGGCATGGTTTTGAGTCTTCTCTAGCAAGCTAAAAGCATATTTATCATTTTGTTGTTGTTGTTGTTTACACTGTCCTAGAGAACTGTACTCTGAACTTAGAATTTAAGAAATAAGGGAGGGCTGGAGAAATGGCTCAGTAGTTAGGGCCACTTGGCTGTTCTTGCACAGTACTTACGTTCAGGTCTCTCCACTCACTTGGGGCAGCTCACACCCACCAGTGACATCAGCTCCATGGGGTCTGATATGTTCCCTGCCCCCCTTCTCTCTGAGACAGGGTTTCTTGGTAGCCCTGGCTGTCCTAGAACTCACTCTGTAGACCAGGCTGGCTTCAAACTCAGAGACCCACCTGCCTCTGCCTCCCTCTGCCTTCCTGGGATTAAGGGTGTGACAGCCTCTTCTGTGGTTGTTTTTATTCCTGGGAATTCTTACATTTCCTTAATTCTGTTCCTCTTAGAACCTAGCCTTCCTTCCCCAGCACAGAGGAGGGGTGGAGAAGTAACTCCCCTGGCTCAGGAGCTAGGTGTAGCATTGCATTTTAAACTTGGGGCAGGTAAAACTGAGACAGTTGATTCAGAGTCTGAAATGGGATGGCAGCTGCATACTGTGTCACTGGCCTTTGGTGATTCATCTCTTCTCTTTATAGTCATCCGGATAACATCATCCCGGACACAGAAGACCCAGAACCCAAACCTATGATGATTGGCACCAACAACGTGTTTGAAGTCGGCTGTCGTATCCTCTGCAGCGATCTGCCTCAGATCACCTCCAGGCGTGTCTGGTGCCCAGGCCTCTCCCTGCATAGAAACTGACATGCCTTATCTATCCCATAGATGTAAAATATACACACTAGGCCATCACGCTCTTTAAACAGACTCATTGCAGTATGTTAAGAACTCATTTCTGGGAGATGGGGCGCTGGCTCAGCAGGTAAGAGCACTGGCTGCTCTTCAGAGGACCCTGGTTGAATTCCCAGTACCTACATGGTTGTTCACAACTGTCTGCAACTCCAGTTTTAGGGGACCCGATATCCTTACACAGACACACATGCAGGCAAAACACCAATGCACAAGAAATAAAATCATTTAAAACATAAAAAAAAAAGAAAGAAAGATCTTTTCTAGGAAAGAGGAGTTGGGAGAGGGGGTAGTACTAGAGAGAGCACATCCTTGCTGGGGCTGGGGCTGTATGTAGAGCACATGGCTGCCATGTGCTTAATTCCTATTACCACAGAATCAAGAAGTCCCTCCTGTCCTGATAAGTCACTTGGCAAGGTAAATATTGACACACACTTGCATATCACACATCATAAACACACACACACACACACACACACACACGTCTTCAGCTCTTTGAAAGTTCTTTACCAGGACTGTAGCTTGTTGTCAGGTAGCCTTGGTTGAGGGCATTAGACACTGAAAAACTAATTCTAGCTTTGATGCAAAAGCTGGCAAAATGGCTCAGCAGGTGACAGCACTTGCCAGTCCCTCGTGGTGGAAGGAGAGAACTGATTCCCTCAAGCTCAACACATAAAACTCTGATCTTAACACATAAACACACCTGGCACACATGTATGCACAGGCACAAGGACCCATGTGCCCACTAAATAAGTAAATGTCATAAAAGATTTAAAGGCATAGGGATCATTTAGTTATGCGTGGAGATACTTGTGTTTGAGAATGGAAGCTTTGTAAGCAAAGACTCCTGGCAAGCCAGTCTGTACAGCCCTTCTCACACCTCTGTCCCAGTACGCTGAGGACATTCTGTATGCATGGGAAAAAGTATTTACTTAACTCGGGTTTACAGATTCCCAAGCCATGAAAATGGGAGACAACAATGTCATTGAGTCAAAAGGTAAGCTGTGACCGGAGAGCTGTGTTGTCAGGGTGGTTACTTCCTTCTCTTCCTTGTGTCCTGGGAAACAAGCAAGGTGGCATGCTGGGGTTGGACCAAAGTCATTGTCAGGTTAATTCTTTGCCTCAGAAGAACCTAACCTAGTTATGCGGTTATCTGATAACGTGGCTAACTACATTAAGTGAAAAAGACAACCGTGTACTGTTAAGTTGGGGCTGGATTAGAGCCCCACTGAAAGCTCGAGATGGTCCTCCGTTAAATGTGTCTGAGTTGCTGTAGCTGATGTGCATTCTTGGAGAATGAACGAGCCAGTGGCAGCCCTGCCAGGAATTCTTCCTTTAATTTCAGGACTGCTTTACCCTAGCCAGAGACAAATGTCATCTACTTATCAAAATTAGAGCCAGGCAGGGCGTTTTGGGAGGTCCCCAGCACTGCTGGGAACCAGCTCCCAGAGGTAATCCCCCTGTGCTTTGGAGAGAACACTGCTTTGTGTTTCCTGATCCTGACTGACATAAGGGAGGGGAATGCTGCTTTTTTAAAATAACAAGAGTATACTTTCTACAAATTTGCTTAATAGTTTTCAGTTTTCATTACCGGATGCTATCGTCATAGTTGACCTTTTCTGTATTTCTGAGTGTCAGACGTGTGCTCAGCCCTATATGTTCATTACCATTGATCTTTAAAGGGATCAGAAAAGTAGGATGGACTGACTCCGTGCTCAGAGATCTTACCTGATGTGCCCTATGCCACACAGCCTGTTAGCAAGGACTCTAATAGATCTACCCGAACCCACACAGTGCCTGTCCCTGGCCATCTGCACTCACTATGATGTCTTTCCTCACTCTCTTCTTAAGGCCCGTTTGCGTTTCTATACCTGAATCATAGTGGGAAAGCACAGTGAGAAATGACCATGCTTACTTGATGTGTTAAGTTATAATTGTCTTCACTGCAGCATACGTAGGCAGGAATGTCATCCTGACCAGTGGTTGCATCATCGGGGCTTGCTGCAGCCTGAACACCTTTGAAGTGATCCCTGAGAACACGGTGATCTATGGTGCCGACTGCCTGCGGCGGGTGCAGATGGAGCGGCCACAGGTATGAAAACCTCTCTAAAAGGAGTCCATCTAGGAGCCTAGCTTCCCAAAGTCCCATGTGACTGTCTCAGTGGGCTACAAATGATTAGGGGCCAAGGGCGTGACTCCGTATGATTCACATACAAGGGCCTGGGTTCCATCCCCAAAGCAAATGAATGAAACTTCTGAGAAACATTCCCCAAATTTGGATTTATTTGCAGTTAAATCACAATTCTTTAGATTAAAATCATATATTCAAATATATATATGTATATATTTTCATATATATACATATGTATATATGTCCCCTCTGTGTGTGCTCGTGTGCACCTGTGTGTGTGTGTGTATGTGTGTGATAGTGCCAGGCTGATAATAGAGGAGGATCCGGAGTTGTTTTTCCCAGGCGCCATTGAACCTCACTGAAATGTTAATTCCCTGACGCACTTCCAAATATAAACCATGCAGATGAGATGTGACCCTCCACCTGCCCCATGCTTTCTAACGTAGTTTATGAAGGTGCCAGGGCTCAAATATAAATACAGCTTATGAGGAAAGGAAAATGTTTAGGTATTTATCAGGCTCACAAGAATCAGCCCTTCCTAATATCTCAATGGAGGATAATGCTAGACTAGGAGATGAAGGCTCAGGCACTGGACACCCACAGACATGAGACAGTCACACTGGGTTTTTTTTCTTTTTCCTTTTTTTTTTTTTTTTTTTTTTTGGCTTTTTCGAGACAGGGTTTCTCTGCATAATCCAGGCTGTCCTGGAACTCACTCTGTAGACCAGGCTGGCCTCGAACTCAGAAATCCCCCTGCCTCTGCCTCCCAAGTGCTGGGATTAAAGGCGTGCGCCGCCACGCCCGGCCACACTGGGGTTTTAAAGCTCGTGTCTCGGCTTGCTCAGTACAGATTTCTTAAGCTTCCTTTCCCTCTCCCCTCAAAGAAAATATTTTCAAGACATGTGATACTTGACCTTTCTTAACCATATTTTTAATCATAAATTAAAACCAGTTCTTTCTAGATTACTCCACTTTTCCATTCTCAGAGTTTAGTGTAATCCCTGCTGGTCTGGAGATCACCACCAAGGATGACCTTGAACTTCTGTCCTACTGAGTCCAACTCCCTAGGGCAGGGAAGCAAACCCAGGGTTTCCTGCGTGCTAAGCCACACCCTACACCCCAGGAGCTGCCTCCTCACCCCCAAGATTACTCCTTTTGTAGTCTTGGCATTATTATGAGATGGTATTCCATAGACTGAAGGGGAAACCTAGGGTTTTTAATTATCCTTCTAAGTAATAGCAAAGTGATTAAATGGGAAACAAAGTGAGACTTGGAGAGAGACGGTAAGCATGAGGTGAGCAAGCACATCCAAAGTCTCGCCGGCGGCAGAGGTGTGCAACCTGCTCCCTGATGTCACCGATCATAAGGATCGAGCAGTGCCCCTGATGTCACCGATCATAAGGATCGAGCAGTGCCCCCTGATGTCACCGATCATAAGGATCGAGCAGTGCCCCCTGATGTCACCGATCATAAGGATCGAGCAGTGGTCTTTACTAAGACAGCTTCCTCAGACTCTTTGACACAGCGTCCAGGGTGGAGCCCCTCACATCTGTTTACAGTCAGGAGAGGGACAGTGTCGGCCTATGGAGAGCAAACCTCAGCTGAGGGCTTCACAGAGTGTGTGCCTCTAACTGCCTAGAAGCCAGGACAAAAATCTAAACAGAAATTTGGGAAGTGTTTTTCTGTGTGTTTTTATATGTAAAATTATCTGGCTTTGTTCTCGGACTTAGTGCATTCCATTACAAACATAAGACCGCAAACGGTCAAGAGAAGTAAATGAGCGGAAATCCTGTTGAGCCGCACGAACTCTCCATCCCCCTGGCGTTGCTGACCTTGCTCTGTCCGGCTTCACGTCTTTTCAGCCGCAGACACTACAGCTGGATTTCTTGATGAAGATCTTGCCCAATTACCACCACCTGAAGAAGACAATGAAAGACAGCTCCACTCCAGTTAAGAACTGAGACGATGTCCAGGTGGTGCTCCGTCTCTGGCAGCTCGTCAAAGGACCCAGTGTGCTAGCATCGTGCTGACTTTACATTGGAAAGGAGTTGGAGAAGCGGGTCCCGTTGTATCTTCCTATAATTTATATGGACTGTATTGTTTCCCTGTCCTTGCTCTGGTTTAGTCTCAGTTTTTCTTTAGTTGTGCAAAATATTCGCCATGCATTTATTATGTAAAAGACTACCCATGATAACATGTCACATTATGTGTTTATATTCTAATATAACCATATGCTATAACTAATAAAAGTTTGGCTACTTGCATTAATCCTCCCAAAGAGCTGCCTCAGTTTTCATTATTGATATTTATGATTCCTCAAAGCTGAGGTTCTTACCTCTACCTCTTGTGTATATATAGCTGTTTAAAAATGGAGGTGAGAAGCCAGCCAGTGGTGGCGCACACCTTTAATCCCAGCACTTGGGAGGCAGAGGCAGGCGGATTTCTGAGTTCGAGGCCAGCCTGGTCTACAGAGTGAGTTCCAGGACAGCCAGGGCTACACAGAGAAACCCTGTCTCAAAAAAACAAAACAAAACAAAAAAGGAATATGTATTCCTTTAAGTATTGCTTCTCTCAGAGAATCATCAGGAAGATAAGCCGTATGTACATTCAGAAGGAATGATCTCTGATTAAAATGGCAAACAAGTGACCACTTAGCTTCTTGGATACCTGAGTTTCTGAGGATAACAAAACAAGATTAGGGTCTGGAGAGAGGGCTTGCCACCGGGCCTGGCGACCTTAGTTCTATCCCAGAACTCACATGGCAAGAGAGAACTTACTCCCATAAGTCATCCCCTGACCTCCACACATACTCCATGACACAGGCACACATGCACACACATTCATATAAAATAAGTGTACAGATATAATTGCTAAAATATTTTGAAGTTTTTGTCTTTATGACATTATTTTGGCACGGTACTAATCACTAGCTATTAGTATGTATAATGTTACTTATCTAGTTACATAAAGGGTGAAAAATTAAGGACTGCATTGTAATCTGGGTTTGTTTGGGTTTTTTTTTTTTTCCGATGTTGGGGCTTGAAGAGAAGGCTTCATATGTGTTAGCACACAGTCTACCACTGAGCCACACCTTCAGCCCCTCATATCTTAATAATCCAGTACAATAGTACATACAATTAATGTACATACAACTAAATTTCAGCTTATGTATTTGAGGACATTAATACCAAAATACTAAATTAAATGAATACTAAGATAGTAAAATACTAAGATAGTGTCTTAATATTTAATTTTCTTGTGAATAGGACCTAGAACTCTGTCTTTATTTTTCTGAAACTGGTGAAGACATATCCAGGACATGGGGCTGGAGAGATGGCTCAGCGGTTAAAAGCACTGACTGCTCTTCCAGAGGTCCTGAGTTCAATTCCCAGCAACCACATGGTGGCTCACAACCATCTGTAATGGAATCTGATGCCCTCTTCTGGTGTGTCTGAAGACAGCTACAGTGTACTCATATAAAATAAATAAATAAATCTAATAAAATATCCAGGACTTGGGCCGGAGCACTCAGCTGTAGTGGGCTGAACAAGCCATGGAAACAGGACAATGTGGTGCTGATGTCCGTTTTTTTTTATAACTCATTTGATCTGCAGCCCTGATGGTGAAGTCAGAATTCTGTTGATCATGGAAATTCTCTCAGTACAACATCAAAATTACAAAACTGAGCCAGATGGTACAGCTGGCAACTCAGCTGCTCTGAGTGCTGAGTGGGAAGATGGAATGTCCAAGGTCTGCCTGAGCTATGTCGTGAGTTCTAGACCAGCCTGATCAGTTTAGTGAGACCTCGTCTCAAACGGTAAAACAAGAGCTGAAGCTGTAGCCTGGAGGTAGAGCATTTGCTGAAGATGTGTGAAGGGCAGCTTTCCACCCCAGTGCCTTTAAAAGATGCTACTCGTGGAATTCTACAAGGCTCTAAAACGCTCTTGGGCCGGCTCTGCTGGGCCACGTATCTGCTCCTCTGAACTGCAGTTAGCGTGTGAGGGCAGCAGTGAGATGAGACACTGCTTAAGGACTTGACAACAAAGCCCCAGAGAGTTCAATTTAATATGAATTCACGTGTACTAAGGGCTGGGACTGTAGCGTCTGCCTGGCATCGGAGAGGTGGTTCTGATGCTGAGGTCCTATTCCCCAATTGGTTCTTGATCTGTCAGTAAAGAAAGCCAGGGCCAATTTCTGGGTGGAAGGTACAGGTGGGTCTTCCGGGTCCCTGGAGGAAAAGGAAGACGCAAAGGAAAAGGACTTTGCCATGCTTTGGAGAGAGAAGAACCAGGCAGCCATGTGAGATCCTGGGAGGAGCTGTGGGCTGAGGCTCCTCCTATAGATGGGTGGTCAGAAATGTTTAGCAAGGACTAAATTCAACTGACCAACCAAGGGTAGGGCAGCTGGGAGGAGCAGAGCTAAGAGTATTGATAAAGGCACGTTTTCCAGGCAGGAGATACTAGAGCCCAGCAATTGTGCCAGGAAGGCAAGTTGAAAATGAACAACTCTGTGTGTGTGTGTGTGTGTGTGTGTGTTTTATCTGTGGATTCAAGGGAAGCTGAGAGGGGGCTGGTAGCACAGCCCCATCCCAGAGCTAGGTGAGGTAGTGCAAGACTACACCCTACATAGCATGCATAAGGCCCAGGCTTTATTGGTGGTGGTGGAGGAGATTTAGTAAGAAGACCCTTGGCATTTCTCTCACACTCATAGGTTATGAAAGAATATTAACTCATCTGAGAGCAGAAAATGTGAACAGAAACAACTTACCAAAATAGATCTTAGAGGAACAGAATGCGGGGAGCATACAGTGCTCTGCTTGCATCTCCAATCCGGGAGCTGTAAGACGTTCTGTAACTAGAGTTCACTCATTTCAGAAGAACCAGTTATGGTTTGAGATAAGGAGAACATACCTCAAATGCAGCCAGTTTTTGTTTCTAAAGCGTTAACTGCCGGCTTACCTGGACCACCTTCTAGATTCAGGGCCAGCTATGAACTTCATTCCAGAGGAGCAGTTCTGGCCAGGAACACCGAGTGCAATCTGCATATTAAAACTTCAGAGGAGCTTTCTGGCTTATATATTTATCTTGTGAGAATTTAGTTTCTGAGGATTTGCCCTTGGGCTTTAGTTTCCCAGTCTCTGAATATTTTGGTAAAATACTGTTTGATCCTTCAAGATGAAGAACCAAAGTTCAGACATTATGCTTCTGTCTTCCCTCAGTAGCGACCAGCCTTCTGTGGCTTGCTCCCTTTGACACATCCCTGAGTCACCACACTTATCTAGACAGTAAGCTCCATGGTAGAATAAGCCAACATGCCCTGGCTGTGGTATCAACCAGGCAGGGAAGAAAGAAAGTGTCTCTTTCCCTGAACCTTGGTGTACTAGCTTGAGTCAGGAGGGTGGATCTTACCAGTTGAAGAGTTACAACTTGAGCCAGCAGAATGCAGGAGATGAAGAGGGCATAGGGGTGGGGTGGAGATGCCATAGGCTTCATTTCTTTGGGGCCACCATCCTTCCTTCATGGCAGTGTGTTACCCACTGGAAGCACAGTGAATGTCACCGGAGAGGTTTTTCTCTGCTCTCCAGCTCCACTACCCTCCTTGGAGTTTGTGGGGTGAGGCTGATGCATCATTTCCATCTCTCCGTCTCAGCAGACAGGATGGAAGGTTCCGGAAGCTTGTGGGACTCAACTGCAGGAACCAACCCAGACAAGGGCCAAATATTTTTGTCTTACCCTTTAGAAATGCCCCTAAATATAACATAAATCTCGTTAGGCACCAGTTTAACTTGTCGAGGCCTAATAGGAATTATTATTAACAAAAGCCTTGAAGGATAACACTCAGTGGGAGAATGCTGGAAATACCAAACTATTTCTGACACTAATAAACACGTTGAGTCAGCCTGACTTTAAAACAAGCTGTGTTTCTTAAGCTTCCGTGGAGGAGCTGGTTCAGCAGGTAGAAAAGTGAACTGGCCTCCTAGGGGACCTGAATTCAGGCACCAGCACCCATGGCAGGCAGCTCACAAACACCTAACTCCAACTCAGGGAGGATCTGGAGCCTCCACGGGCACCTGCACTCACTCCTGTGCACATGTCCTGCCCCCTCCACACACAGGAATAAAAACAAGGAATTTTTACATATTCGTGGAACTTACTACACACACACACACACACACACACGAAAGCTTACACCCATACAGGACTCCTTCAGTTCTTTTAATCAGATATTGGCGCCTGTATTTTGCAGATGTGGAAACCTAAGCATTACAAAGGTTCGGTAACTGCCCAAGGTCCCTAAGCTCAGAAGTGACATTTGGACCCCACAAGAGGCAATCTAAATCATTAGGTGTTACCTTTGCAAGTCTCCCTCAGCCTTTTAAAATCCAGATTCTGTAATTTAGTGAGCTTCCCAGCTGCTAGGTAGGAAAAGGAGATTTGAATATAATTCTCAGTCTAAAAGATTCTTAAGTCCACATGAGAACAAAAATAGGGGAAGTTTTAAAAAGAAAAAGCTACTTGATCTTTCTAATGGATTTGATAAGGATTAACCAAGCAGGGGCTGCCTTGCTTGAGGCTCCCTGCCAGGATACTGAGAGCTCTGAGCAGGGCCACAGTGCACAACTGAGCTGGTACTTTGCACCGGTGTTTTGCTTTTTAGTTCTTGGTTTCTACTGATTAGAGCCATATAATTTTGTTTACAATGATTTAGGAGATAAGGAAGGAACCTAATTCACAGTCCACCTCAGACCACCACCACTTTTCATTCTGAGGGCTCCTTTTACCGTGCAGTCTATCCAAGCATTAATGAACTGAAGAGCTTGGAGTTCTACCCAAAAGCCACAGGCCATCATCTGCTTTATCCCGAGAGACACTGGCAGTGGGGTGTTGCCTCTTCCTGATGCTCATAGATGTGGAGAGGCCTCACGGACACGTTGGTCACCTACTTCAGACTTTCTAACATAAACCAGAAGCAGCTTCTTTCCTGTCTCCTCTAAAGAGTGAATAAATTAAAATATTTTAGAGTTAGCAGTCTCCTAACTAAACATCCAACAGGAGGTACTGGCCACACTGTCCTATGGCAAAGTGTTACCAGTCCCACCAGAGACCTGGCCAGGAGTGGTTCAACCATCTCTTCATGTTAGCATCCCTTCCAAAGGTCTCTGCGTCCTTAACTTCATGTGATTTTAACAGTGCTAAGGTCCTAAAAGTACATTTTCCTTTATGCCTATGTTTGGTTTTTTTAGTTGCTATTTGTTTTGGGATTTTTCAAGACGGCTCTCCCTGGAGATGGCTTCAAAGTCGCAATCCTCCTGCCCCCTGCTTCAGGAGTGCTAGGGTTACAGGTGTGCACCACTAGGTTTGGCTGAGGTTTCCTCAGTCTTTACTCTCTGTGTGGAGTAGACCTTTGAACTACCATTGCTCTCAAGGCCCTTCCCCTTTTCACAGCCAGTGGGTCGCCTGCCCAATGGTGGGCTAATCGCATCCCTCTCTAGATCCTCTGCTTCCCGGAAGCTAATTATACTTGTTCCCCACCTTGGTTATGCAAGCTGTACTTTGAAATTACATCATTTGCGGGCAGTGGTGGCGCACACCTTTAATCCCAGCACTTGGGAGGCAGAGGCAGGCGGATTTCTGAGTTTGAGGCCAGCCTGGTCTACAGAGTGAGTTCCAGGACAGCCAGGGCTACACAGAGAAACCCTGCCTCGAAAAACCAAAAAAAAAAGAAAGAAAGAAAGAAAAGAAAGAAATTACATCGTTTGATTCAATATCACCCAAACCAAACAACTATGAGTGTGAAGAGAGTTGTTAACTTTATGGAAATAAGTTGAATGTTTGAGAGTTGATAAAGGCTTAGTTTAAAAGACAGAAGGAAAAAGAATAAACCACTGTAGAATTACATGTGGACAAAACATCCTGAAGGTTTGGATGTGGGAGGAAAACCAAAACCTACAAAACTTTCCCTCTCACTTTGCAAGTGTCTTGAGTCCTCATGCCAGTGACCCTCAGCTTGATAATGCCCCTACCTGTGCTAGCAGGTGTCTTACACAGTCCTAGTTGGCATCCTGCAATCAGAGATAAGGCTTATGTCTATGGACCTCAAAGGAGTGATGGAGGAAGCTAATGGGTTTACTTTTTATGTTTTGCATTTAAAATAAAATTTTGATGAGCTGCAATATGATTTATGAATTCCCCACTTTAAAAGATGACTCTGGCCAAATTCAGACTCTGACTACTTAGGGAAGTGAGGTCTCTCCACCCCAGTGCCACAAGCCAGCCAGCATGAGAACGCAGAGTGAACTGCCTGGCCCTGAGTGTGTCCTTGGTGCCTATGTGTACTTTCAGAAGAATATACTCTGCTAGTTCTAGAGGGACAACTCTGTGACCCCAGCATAGGGGGGCTGAGATAGAGAGATCTCAAGATTGGGCTACCCTGATCTCTCTGGTGAGTTGAGGATGTAAAGAGAAAATAAAAAACATAGATGCTTCAAGACCTGGCCAAATCAGGACTTCCGTAAAAGCAATAATTCATTTCCTCCTTGTTTAAACTAGAATGAGAGGGGTTGCCTTTACTAGAAAAAGTTTCCAGTCCAAACTGTTAAAAAAAATAACAAACTCCACTTGGGAGGCAGAGGCAGGCAGATTTCTGAGTCCGAGGCCAGCCTGGTCTACAGAGTGAGTTCCAGGACAGCCAGGGCTACACAGAGAAACCCTGCCTCGAAAAACCAAAAAAAAAAAAAACCTCAACTCCCTATTTGCTGGCTGTTTTTTGTTTTTTTTGTTTTGTTTTTTAAAGATTTTATTTATGTCTATGAGTACACTGTAGCTGTCTTCAGACACACCAGAAGACTGCATTGGATCCCATTACAGATGGTTGTGAGCCACTATGTGGTTGCTGGGAATCGAACTCAAGACCTCTGGAAGAGCAGTCAGTGCTCTTAACTGCTGAGCCATCTCTCCTCGCTGACCAGTGTTGCTGTTCCTATAAGCACACCCTGCCCCGTACCTTCTGTGGCTGCCGAACTGGTAAGTTGAGGAGGGACCCAATAGATATGTGAGGAAAACAAGTCTTGTTTAACAGGAAATGGTGAAGGCTCTGAGATCTGGCAATAAACACATGGACACAAAAAGGAAAAAAAAACGGTTTAGGAAATTATATGACTCAGGCATAGACTAGATATTAACAATCTATTTGGCTTCTGAGAACTGCCTGTTCATATCAGCACCATTTTGGTAAGAGCCTTCCTTCCTTCCTTCCTTCCTTCCTTCCTTCCTTCCTTTATGGTTTGGTTTTGGTTTTGGTGTTTGGTGGTTTGTTTTGGTTTGGTTTGGTTTGGTTTGGTTGGTATCAAGACAGGATTTCTCGTGTAGCCCTGGCTGTCCAGGAACTCCCTCTGTAGACCGGGTTGGCCTTGAAATCACAGAGATCCACCTGTTTCTGCCTCCCCCATGCTGGGATTAAAAGTGTATGCCACCACCACTAGGCTTGGTAAAATATCATAAAGTATTAGTATCCCAGCTTTGAACTCAATTATGAGCTCAGTTTGTCACCTACATCAATCTGTAATAACTCTGAAGTGGAAAGTTTCCTACACTGGTCACAGTCAAAAAGGCAGGAAAAAATGAGGAAGTATCCTTCCTCAAGCCACAGGGGACTTGCAAAACTGTAAGTGCATGCGATGTGTACAAATGAACCAAAATAGGTTAAAGAAGATGGGCTCTGTGCACATTGGCAGAGTGGGACGCTCTAAGGCTTGGTGCCTCCAGAGAAACAACCATGAAACTGATAAAAGATCAGACTAAACTCCAGAATCCTGGGACTGGAGGAATAAAACAACCAAGGAGACACTTTGTGAGGATGAGGCTTTGGTGATAGGCTGTGTCATGCGCACAAACTCACTCCTAGCTCTTGTCTCAGAACAGCCACACCTGCTGACCAACAGTCTTACAGAGTCGGCTGGAACCAGAACAGCAGGGAAGAAATATCTTACCCACGGGAGGCTGGGGCTGTGTGCACTTTGCTTAGCTGTGAGAAAGTGGACTCAGGTCTTTAGCCAGCTATGACCGTCTTTCTCTGGTGATATCTATAGAAATATTTTAAAAAATATAGATTGTTTGGTTGTTTTCCACTTTGGAACCATTTTTAAAAAGTGTTTGTCTTTGTCGGGACACTAGTTGGCCACATAAATACCAAAACAGGACTCTCGGTGATAACATGCAACTAGGAATATATACTTGGTAAAATGACGATGATGATGGTGGTGGTGGTGGTGGCGGTGGCTGCGGCGACTGCGGTGGTGGCCGGGGTGGTGGTGATGATAAAACAACTTGGAATAGTCACTAAACAAGCAGATGCCTTCAAAGGACAAAAATCAGCATTAAGGTGGATGGGGTTGGGGAAGACTGCCACCACAGTTCCCATGACAGCAGTCAGCCTGTTCGGGTCTCAACAGATAAAATACAAAGTCTTAAGCAAATGAAGACAAAACTGCCAAGCAAGAATTCTGATTTAGGGCTGGTGAGATGGGTCAGTGGTTAAGACCACTGGCTGCTCTTCCAGAGGTGCTGAATTCAATTCCCAGCAACCACATGGTAGCTCACAACCATCGATAAAGGGATCTAAGCCCCTCTTCTGGCATGCAGGTGTACATGCAGACAGAGTACTCCTACATTTAAAAAATACATAAGTTAATTAATAATAATAATAACAACAACAGCATAAGAATAAGAAAAAAAGAAAATTCTAATTTGGGAGAGTGGTGATGGCTCAGGGGCTAAGAGCTAGTACTTGCATGGGACCTAAATTTGGTTCCCAGCACCCACGTAACTTTATCTCCAAGGATTCATACCTCTGATCTCTGAGGATGCAGATATCTACAAGCAGACACGCACACACACAATTGTGAGGGTTTTGTTTGGTTATTGTTATTCTGGTTTTTGTTTTGTTTTTTGTTTGTTTTGTTTTTTGTTTGTTTTGTTTTGTTTTTATGCTTTTTGTTTGCTTGTTTTGAAACAGGGTCTCTATATTCTGTAGCTCTGGCTGCCCTGGAACTCAATATGTGGACCAGGCTGGCCTTGAACTCACAGAGATCTATTTGCCTCTACACACACACACACACACACACACACACACACACACACACACACGCTGTGATCATGAAAAATAGAAAAGTTGAGAAAACAGCATATTTGTAGATTCAATGCCACACTGTTAAATCCCCCAGCCTCCTTCCTCATTCCTGGATTCTGGCATTCCAAATCTCTGGAGGAGATGGCTCAGTGGGTAAAATACTCGGTGGGTGAGAATGAGGAGGGGGGTTCAGAGTCTCTAGCACCCATGGAAATGCTAGGGGATGTGGTGGCTTCCCAGGAGGAAGCCGGCTAACCAGACCATCAAGCTAGGGAGAGATATAATGCCTCCAGGAAGACATTCTGTATCAACAAACATAAGACCCGCACACACATAGAATTTTTTTTAAAAAAGCAAACTTCAGAGTTTATATTATAAAACTTGATAGACGTGGTAAAAAAAAAAAAAATCTGCGTGTAGTCAGTCACATGGGGTGGAACTGGAATACACACGGTTCTGCCTGCGGTGTCACTGCTGGCAAACGAACTCTGGGTAAACTTGTTACAAAACCTAGCCCTTTTCGCCTGCTTCATACTATGCCGGTCAGGAAAACAAGTATGGCAAAGGAGAATTTACCCATTAGGTGACCAAGTGTGGAGATGATAAGAACCTGTCTCAAGCCCACCTCCTCGAAGATGGGTTTTGGAGGTATTGATGAGCTGCGGCATTGGGGAAGGGAATAGGAGGTTAGGAAGGCGCCAGTGTTTTGAGCATGCGCCAGTGTTTCTCAGCGGCTCCCACCAAGACCACAGGGGAAAGCTGTTCTCTGTACTTCAGACGCTGTTGAGTTTTGAAGTCGCCTCACATCAAGCAACTAAGTGACGGGGGTTAGATATGAAGGCTCAATACAGGCTCTCCTTTAGTTTAAACCCTGTTACACATGATTGCTTATTCCTTTAATAAAGCCAAATATTCGGTTCGCACGTGGTAGTTTGTAGAAGTGCTTAGCCACGAGGGAGGCAAGATTGTAAATGGTTGACAGCAGGCTGGATTCTTCTGATCTCAAGAAGAGGGCTTTACTCCTAAGGTCATAACCTTCATCAATCAGCCCTGCACCCAGTCTTTCACCGAAGGAGCAGCAGATTCTTCATAAGACTTCTCCTCCCAGCAGAGCAGTGGTGACGCACGCCTTTAATCCCAGCACTTGGGAGGCAGAGGCAGGTGAATTTCTGAGTTCTAGGCCAGCCTGGTCTTCAGAGTAAGTTCCAGGACAGCCAAGGCTACACAGAGAAACCCTGTCTTGAAGAAGAAAAAAAAGAAAAAAAAAAGACTTCTCCTCCCTCTCCCGAGTGAGATCAAAGAGATGCTCAGAAAAACCTACACCCAGATATTTTCCTCAGCACAGAGCAGCAAAGAGAGGTATTGGTTCATGGTCCAGAAGCTCTGATCCCAGGGATGAGCAGAAGGGATTAGAGAGCATCCTACTTGATTTACCTTCTGACCCAGGACGCATAAGACCCTGGAGGTCAAGACGTGGTCTCTCTAAAGGCTTGAGTTATGAACCTATAGTCAGCCAAGTGGGATCTGGATGTTGTAAAGTTGGTACATGGAGGCAGGACGGCCCCGATTGTAACCAAACCATGTGCTTTGTGCTCCAGCATCGGTGATGTTAACACACCTCCTCTCGGCCTACCTGCCCTCTATGCTCCCAAGTGGCTCTGTCCCCTTGGGGTTTTCACCTGGTTTCCCCTGCAGCTTTCCTCAGCCTGACCAATCAGCTTCCAGCCTCTGCTTAGCTCTTTCTTTCCCTCCCCACCTCAAATCCACTGCCACACCTCCTCAGCCTCTAGCTCCCTAAGCCAGCTTTCTTTGGCTTGAAGTCCTGGGTGATTTTTACCTCTGCCTCCGGTTTAAATGCTCCAGCATGCTAATTATTTACAGTCTGGATCTCCTACTGGGCTCTCTCCTGACATCCACACCAGCCTCTCTACTAGTCTTCCCAACAGTCCACTGGGATGTCCTGTTAGTATACTGCTCAGCTCAGCTTCTTGCATCTGAATGGCCAGACATGCCCAAGTTGGGGGCGTTTAGATGTGAGACCCAATCTTCACAGCAAACAGTGGTTAACATCTATGGCATCATTAGAAAACTTAGAAAATGCCAGCAGGACTCTCTACCTCCACTCCTAGATTTGATTTCTTTTTGTACACCAACCCGTGGCTCCTACTTTCTGTCTTCTGCCAAATCCTTAGGCGACTGCCTTTTTTATTAGCCTAATGAGATACCCAAAAGTACTTTATAAAACAAAAACAAACAAACAAACAAACAAAAAGAACATTATTGTCTCTCAGGTATCCCAGAATGCTACATGATAGGCAGCCACTGCAACCATTCTTTCACATGTCCTCTCCTCTGATACCCAACCCAGCTCACCCCTGCATCCAAATTCTCTCCTGAAGATGTTTCCTTGTCTCTCATAATTATCCTGTGTTAGCTACTTTTGTCGTTGTTGTTGCTGCTACAAAATACCCGAATAATAAGAAGAATGGAGAAAGAATTTATCTCATGGTTCTGAGCTTTAGTCCTTGGGGAGTCCTCTGGGCCTGAGGTTTGATTGGAACATCTTGGCAACAGGAAGATGCAGCAAAGGCTGCTCAAATCACACTGGCCGAGAAGCAGAAAGAGAGGATGTCTGTGATAGTGGGCTCCCCCTTCTTATCCTTGCCCCAGACTGCCACTGTTGCCACCCTGAACTGGGCAGGTTTTCTCCCTTAGCCACACTTCTCTGGGAAGGCCCCCCAGACACATGCAGAAGTGTGCTCTACTACTCCACGAGCCCTTCCTCCACACAATCAAGCTGGCAATTAATACCGTCATCCCATCCCCTACGTCAGATCACCCTCTTACAACACAAAACAATCGTGGTGGCGCATGCCTTTAGTCCCAGCACTGGGAGGCAGAGAGGTAAGTGGATCTGTTTGAATTCAAGACCTGCCTGGTCTGTAGAGTGAGTTCCAGGACAGCCAGGGCTGCACAGAGAAACCCTGCCTCAGGAAAAACAAACAAACTACCAAAACACAGCATGCCTAAACACACCTAACCACATCCAGCTACACGTTCTGATGCGTAGTGCCCCATTGCATTATGGTCAGTCTTCTCTCCTTCCCCAGCTGCCATCTTGGCTCATTCTCCCCAAATGTAAGACTGCCTGCAAACTCAACTTCCCTTTCCCAAGCACACCCTCTCCGGATTCCCAACTGGCCACTCATCTAGAAATCCTTGACTTTGCCTGTCCAACATCCCCTATCTTTTAAAAACTCCGTGCAGAAAGAGCTCCCAGTCCCCCTGTGGACAGAGCTGTTTACCCATGCACCCACAGGCAGGAGAGCATTAGGTGACTATTTTATCTAGTCCCCTAGTGTGCCTCACAGATCAAGCAGGAGAGCTGCTAGCTGGTTGCTTTTCCTCACCAAAATAAAAAAGTGATTCGCTAGGCATACTGGAGTATGATCTGTGATCCCAGGACCTCAGGAGGCAGGACCAGCAGAGCCTGAGTCATAGTCCAGTCTGGACTTAAAAAAAAAAAAAAAAAGCCTGGACGTTATAGGCCTTTGCTCAACTATTTCATTATATCCTATTACCTCCTCTGACCACATCAGATACTACATACACCAGAATTTAATATGATGGACACTTACTGAAATGATGTCTGGTGCCGGGCAGTGGTGGCTCACGCCTTTAATCCCAGCACTTGGGAGGCAGAGGCAGGCAGAGGCAGCTTTCAAATACATGAGCTTAGGCTGGGCAGTGGTGGCACACGCCTTTAATCCCAGCACTCGGGAGGCAGAGACAGGCAGATTCCTGAGTTCGAGGCCAGCCTGGTCTACAGAGTGAGTTCCAGGACAGCCAGGGCTACACAGAGAAACCCTGTCTCGAAAAAAAACAAAAAAGAAGAAAGAAATGATGTCTGGAAACTGAAGAAGAAGGAGAAGAAGAAGAAGAAGAGGAGGAGGAGGAGGAGGAAGAGGAGGAGGAGGAGGAGGAGGAGGAGGAGGAGGAGGAAGAGGAGGAGGAAGAGGAGGAAGAAATAATTACCCAATGTTGTAGGCACTGCCAGAGTTGGTTATGGCTAAGGTCTCCGGTAGTTGAAGAGCGCAGTTGGAGTAGACCAGTAGTCTGGACAGAGTAAACGACAGGGCACAAGAGGAGGCCACAGCACAGGACACCTGGAAGCTGAGTGCTGAGTGCAAAGGATATGGCCTCTGCAGTTGCTATTTACTAATATAATTATTACCCCTGCTCTGTGGGTCTTTGGTGATTTGAAATGATTTGAATGCCCTTGTAAAAGACAAAGCCTTTGATGCCGTATAGTTGTCACAGAGCCCGTAAGTCACTGATCTGGAAGTAGGAGAGGGCACCCAGGACTACAAATGGAGATGCCCAAGCCTCTTGTGTTATAACTGATATGCTTGGTAAAATGCGGTGTGATGTGGCAGGAGAGGGTGCTTTAGTGGGCCCATGCGGAGGTATCACTCCCTGAGATACCAGCCATAAGACGGGTCTAGTATAAGATGAAGCCTAGAAGAAATGCTAACAATAACTGCATATAAACCTGCTCACATCTCACATCTTTCTGCATACCTTAAGTCATCATAGGTTACTCATAAAAAGTGAGCAAAAAGCACAATCTGGACCCTGTGTGAGTCTCTGTCACACCCTATTGCATAGGGGAAACAGCAGAAGGGACCTGGCTTTGTTGAATACACACACAGTTTGTTTCCCAAATATTTTTGACCCACAGCTGGTCAAAATCTATAACCATGGAACCCACTGACTGGAGTCATCACTGAAAATTAAATAAGATGAAGCTGAGGGCTTACAAATGAGATTAAGGCTCAAGGAGATCAGACCACTTGCCAAAGGACACAGAGCCGGCAGGAGGCTGGATCACAGCATTCACCAGAACTCTTTGTAAGAGCCTTGAGGCTGTCTTGGTTCCTTCCCTGCAGAACTGGTCTCCCTGGAAGACCACCTCTATCCATCCTTGAGAGAAGCATGGTCCATTTGGGGAGTGCAGACTTTCCTTAGAGATAAACAAAGACTGATGATGATCTGAGAACACCCCCCCCCCTTCTACATTCCACAGCTCCCTGGGCTCTGGTGACTGCTGCCTGGCTCTATTCCCACACTTAGTTCTCCTGGTCTCCTGCGTTTACTCCTCTGGCTATCCAGGTGTTTCCGAGGCGTTCTTTCATTAGGCTTGCTGTCTTCTAATTGCTGAGAGCGTTTGACAGAGCAAAGGATGCAAAATGGGAAAAATATGACAGAGACTCAAACCAAGGGAGAACCATCCCTTCAGGATCCAGTAAGTGCAATCATTGAAGGAACTCCACGTTGAACAGTAGAAGCCACAGTGACAGCTGGGAGAATTTGAGAAGACGCTAACTGAACCCTTGAGACTTGATGGATGAGTACAGGTTTGTCAGTGGTAACTACAAATCTGCCTTCTCTCAAAGTTATGCAGCTTTATTGTATGGACCAAAAAAAAAGTCTCGGTATTTTAATGCCAGCCAGGAGATGACAGACACAGTGGCCAAGACTGCCCTTGCTTTGGAATACCCTTCTTAGGAGCCTTGAGTTTACATGGGACCTACAAACTTAGCTTCAATGTAACATCTTTCAAAGCAATTAGAAACACTTTATCCAGAGGCTGGCTTCGAATTTCCCTTCCCGAACCCCCCTCCCCTTTTTTCTTCTTTTTTTAAAGGAGACTTATTAGATCTAAAATAAGACCTAATTATAAATAGCCTGCTTTTAAAAAAAAAAAAATCAATAAACTCTCCTTAATCCCTGCCTCCAGTTGGGGGGGGGGGGAAGAGATGCCCTCCGTGTCTTCCCAAAAAAGTCAGTATTTATACAAAGGTTTGAGGTGCCAGACTGAGAGTGCCGAGATGCCCTGGACTCCTTGCAGCTGCCCGCATGCACGCTCTGAGCCTCGCATGACTTATTTGGCGCTAGCTAATCTCGGCTCCAGGCTTGCTTACATTTTTTGGGTTACCCTTTCGCCTGGAATGCATCTCCATGTTCTCATTAGAGCTGTCTGACTAGCTGGGGCCTGGGCTCTTTTGTTGCTGTTACTTTCTGTACTGCCATTCGTAATCTTGACTGCCCGAAGCACAAAGCCAGGCCCTGGTGTGTTCCTTGTCAACCTGACACTTTCCCTTCCTGGGCCAGGCCACATAGAGGTTGAGACGACTCCCTCTCTCTCCGGTCCCCAAAGCTATGCCCAGTCGCAGCCTTCCTTATGGTGTTTATAGGATGATGATGATGATGATGATGATGATGATAATGGCGGCGATGACGAAGACCACAAAGAAGAGACGTCGATATGGTGGTGACGACGATTCCGAGCATAGGCAGGATGGAGAAGCTTTCCACCTGGACCATTGTGTCTTGGCGACCCCAGTATGGCCCGGCTGTTGGCTGATAAGGCAAATTTCTTTTCTGCCACTCACTGTTAAAGCAGGACTTCCTGGGACCCTCCCATGGCCACCGTGGACCATATTCTCCAGTGATGAGTCTCTCCAGAAAATGATAATGTGTTTCCTCTTCAGTCATCATTTAAATATATTTTCCTAATTATAAAATATTTTGTTTTGCATAGAAATTTATACATAAAATCATCAGAAAGCACTCCTAATTCTCTAGAGGCAAGCACTGTTTGATGGCGCAGTTCTGATTTAAGAATGGATTTCCTTGTGTTTCATTCGTTACAGGAGTAAAGAACCTTTGGCATGAGATGAAAAACCTCTATAGGTTTTTCACCCTGAAACTTAAAAGTTCCATTTTAATTAAGGAGAACAGCAGGCAAACTTAAACTGAGACATACTCTGCAAAATATCTAACCAGTCTTCATCCAAACCATCGAGGTCGTCAAAACCAAGTGAAATCTCAGGAAGGTGGTGGCACACACCTTTAATCCCAGCACTTGGAGGCAGAGGCAGAAATCTCTCTGTGATTTCAAGGCCAACCTGGTCTACAGAGCAAGTTCCAGGACAGCAAGAGCTACACAGAGGAACACTGTCTTGGAAAAAAACAAAACAAAACAAATTACCCAAGGGAAGTCTGAGAAAATGCCTGGGGGAGCTTAGAGGGCATGCTCCCTAAGCAAGCAGAGTCCTAAAGGCCAAATCCTAGACCGGAAAACAGCAGATGGAGCTGTGGAAACCCCCATAAGGAGCAGGCCAAACTCCACCAGCCGAAGCACTCAGGAAGCAGAGGCCTGACCGAAAATCCAAGGCAAGCCTTGTCTACATTCTGAGACCCAGTCTCAAAAAAAAGAAAAAGGGCTTGGGATAGATACTTTTGCCTAGTGTGCATGAAGCCCTGGATTCCATCCCCAGCACTATAAAAAAATAATGTAAGTTTAACCGGTACATAAAATTTCCAATTCCGCTGTGAAAGTATGCACATAGGTCAAGCCAGTACTGGTTCATTAGCTGTTCTTAACACAGAATTTAGCATTGGTACAAAAGGGATATTGGGTTTGAGAACTCTAAATCTTGGCAGCATATCTAAAACTACTCTCAAATTTTGAAAGTGTATTTCCTAAGAGCATGGCATTATCAGTAGAGGGGAAAGAAATGCAGGTAATCTAGACATGTGTATAATCAGAGACGACCAGAAGAGACAGATTTTCTCCCTTTCCCCAGCTCACTGGCCTGGTCTTTGGGGACTATTTCCTCTTAGTGCATGTTTGAGTTCATGTTGCAAACACAACTTTTTGTCTTGGCTTTTTGTTTGTTTGTTTAATGTTACAACATAAGCCTTCTCTGGCGCTCTTCAAAGTTCTTCCCAAAACCCTCTTTAGAGGTTACATAGTGTTCATTGCACTGTTCTCTTGCCAAAATAGTTGGTGAGCCAAGCCTATGCTTCTGAGAGTTTTGTTCTAACCATCTACAATTTAGAATGCTTCCCTCTGCAAAGAGTCGCTCTCTTTTTCCTCTAGGAAACAAGGAAGTGAGCAGAATCTTCGTCTGTGATCTCCTGGGGTCTTCCCAAATTTGTTTCATCAAATTTATTTCAGGCGAGTTTGAGTTTAAGAGATTTTCTTCCTTTGTTCCTCATGAGAAAGACATTTATTGTCTAGTAGGCCTAGTCTAGATACTGGCATGACCCATGGCTAACACAGGACTGTGTGAACACTGATGTAGGTTGAGGTGTGTGTTCTACAAACATGTCCTCCTGGAGCCTCGTTGCCATTCTTGGTCCTTTGTCTAACATGACTTTATTCCAAAATGAGGTCTCTGTGGATGTAATCTGGAAAGATGAAGTCAGAGTACATTAGGGTGAGCCCTAAATCCAGGCACCTTTATCCGTATGCCACATTCATTTGCTGTCCTGCACTGTCTCCCAAAGGCCCATGTGTGATAAAGGCGTAGTCCTTGCTGCCAAGGGTGCAGCCCTTGTTTGATTCTCTTGGGAAGGTTTTAAAAGGTGGGGCTTTATAGAAAGAAGGCAGTCTAGTCATTAGGGTCAAGGTTTTGAAGGGAACAATGGGATCTTGTCCCTTACTTGAGTCCTAGCCATAAAGCAAATGATTTGCCCCACTGTGTACCCAAGTCATGAAGTACTTAGCACAAACACAGAAGGAACGGGTCCAATCGGCCGAGGACGAAATCATTCAGAACTGTGGCTCAGAGTTCTCCTCCCCTTTTTAATTGTTTATCATGGGCTGTTTTGTTTTGGTTTTGCTTTGTTTTGTTTACAGTCACAGAAAGCTGGCTCACACCATCTGAAGGCACAGAGATATACACAGAATCCAGTGTGAAAGCAGAAGGAGAGACTGGAACAATAATCAATAGGCCACAGGCCACCAGGCATCACCAGTCTCTCCCGAGGCCAGGAAAGAGCAGGGAGCAGAGTCCCATTCTGAACCCTGCAAAAGAACCAACCTGCTGACATGTTCATTTTCCACATCCAGACTCCAGAACCGTGAGCTAGTACGTTTTGTGGTTTTAAGCCACCCAGCTTGTGACATTTTATTATAACAGCCCTAGGACATTAAACACAATGGGCCGTGGCCTCAGATGACTCCTGTTCAGGCTGAGCTCTGGGAAAAACAAAAGGAGAAAAGGGGGGGGCGCTGTGGTTCTGCAGGCCAGGGTCAGTGATAGGGATTCACAGGGACTGTGTAGATGAAGTGCTCAACAAGGGGCGGGTTAACCACAGGTGTCTGATGTCAGTTCCCTGCTCCACTCTCCTGCTGAAGGCCATTTCCTCTGGTTGGAGAGAGAGCCACAGGGATGACTTCCTTCCCTGTCATCCGGGTCCATGTTATTTCTAGAAGTTCTGAGTTATCGTTCACCAGGATAAGCCTTTAACACACAAATCTCTGGTTTGAGAAGACACTGGTTTCAAAACTTTGGCCGTAGCAGGATAAATAACTTCATCACTGGGGCTACAGAGATGGCTCAGCAGTTAGGAGTACTGACTGCTCTTCCAAAGGGTCCTGGTTCAAATCCCAGCACCCACATGGCACACAACTGTCTGTAATTCCAAGATCTGACAACTCACACAGACATACTTGCAGGCAAAAAACATAGCAATGTGCATAAAATAAAAATAAATAATTAATTTAAAAAAAAAAAAACCTTATCACTTTCCTTACTTTAAGTCTTTGTAATTAATTTTTTTTTGGAAACACACACACCTAACTTTAACAATGGCTGTTGTATATGTTTTCCAATTTTTCTAAAATGAGCAAGAATTTCTTTTACAGTAAAAGCATTGCTATGAAATCTCCTATAAAGGAGGGTCACACACACACACACACACACACACACACACACACACACACACCCCATGACTGAGTAGACAGAGTCCTCTCAGAAGAGAGGAGTGAGGCTGATGAGAATACAGTATTAGAAGTAACTCTTGAGGGCTAGAGAGATGGCTCAGCGGTTAAGAGCACTGACTGCTCTTCCAGAGGTCCTGAGTTCAAATCCCAGCACCCACATGGTGGCTCACAACCATCTGCAATGGGATCTGATGCCCTCTTCTGGTGTGTCTGAAGACAGTGATAATGTACTCATAAAATAACTAAATCTTTAAAAAAAAGAAGTATCTTTTAAAGGACATCTTTCATTTCAACACCCAGGAAGCAGAGTCAGGACAATCTCTGTGAGTTTGAGGCAACCCTGGTCTATATAGATGAGTCAGGGATACATAGTAAGACTGTATCTCAAAAGAAAGAGGGGGAAGAAGAAGAGGAAGAGAAGAAGAAGAAAAAAGAAAGAGAAAAAGAGCCAAATTTAGTAGCACACACCTTTAATCCCAGCACTCATAGGCAGAGGCAAGAGATCTCTGCATTTCTGAGCTTCTCTGGGTAGGGAACTCAGGAGTGGATTAGTAAGATGATTCTGACTTGAGCCATCTCAGGAGGCTGCATGTGTAGCATCTGTGAGTTTGAGACCAGCCTGGTCTACATGGTGAGTTCCAGGACAGAGAGACAGAGGGGGGCGGGGGGTATGTCGATAAGGAAATGACAGGGGAGGAAGGACTGGAGAGGCATCTTATGGCTTGTCTTGATCAAAGGACAGGAACGCGGCAGTAAAAAGGAGAAACTGGACCCTGCGCCTCCCCTCCCCCACCGGAGGAGGGCTGCTAAGGCACCGCCACTGCACGGCACCGCCACGGTGGCTAGCCCAGAGCACTGCTCTGTTATTGTCTCCGTTGTGTCTGTCGTTGTCGGTTTTTAGTGCTTCCTACGTGTGGCTTCAGATTCTTAACAGTTGCTTCCTTGATCTCTAAAAAGTGAAGGCATTTTTGGCTAAACAGTTTGACTGATTCAAGCTGCAGAATTCCAAACGGCCAGCAGGGGACAACCAACTAACATGATATTTTCCCCCCTTTTTTCCACGGAACCTTCACCTGCGCTTCACGGGCTGATGGGCTGTTCAGAGCTGTGCGAACATCATAGTCTTTCCTTCCTTCTTTTCCTCTTTCCGTTTCTCCTTCCTTCCGTCTTTTTTTTTTTTTTGCCGTGCTGGGATCAAACTAAGGGCCTGCCTCCTACCTACATGCCAGGCAAGCATTCTTCCAAGACTACAGCCCATTCCACTGTTCACTGTTTACAGCCTCCCTCCCTCCCTTCCTCCCTCCCTCCGTCCCTCCCAGTCCAGCACCCACTGAATTGTCAAAAAGTTCGTTGAACACGTTTCATTTATAAGATGCTATGTTTGGGGTATGGAGACCAAATGCGAACAGTGATTTCATCTCTGCTCTAGAGAACTGTCTCCTGTTTGGCCTCAGGGCTAAATGGCTAGAGTAAAGCATTGGTAACGTGACCAAGATCCCAACTATTGGCTTGAAGAAGACACAACCGACTTATTTCTCAAACAAGAGACCGGAGCTGAGTGGTCCAGGCTGCTGGCACTGTTGCGCTCCTTTGGGTCATTTAGGGACATGGCTCCTTCCCATCTTGTTGCATCACACTTCCTAGGATGTTGTTCTTGGCTGCGTGGTCAAAGCTGGGTCATGACCACCTTAGGTTCGGTCCAGAAAAAAGGGGGGGGGGGAGAGAAAAAGCAGACAGCAAATTGTTTCCTTTTAAGCAATAAGCATAGATGTCACGCTTATCTCTTCTAGGGCGGAGAACTAGTCATATGTTTGGCTTTAGCCACAAGGAAGTCTGGGGAATGTAGTCATTTGTTAGGTTGTGATTATGCCTACAATATTATTAATATCGAACAGCTAGTAATCTTATCAGACCCCCCCCCCCACACACACACACAACCTCGTATCTTCTGATACTGCTACTAATGGTAACAATTGTAACTTTGCCGTCACCCTTTAGAAATCCCAGTTCATAGGAACTGGGGGTGAATAGAATATCCTTCAGAAGTTTACCGTGCACACCACTTTACTACCCAGATACATAGATGCTACTACCGCCCCTCAAGGGTGACAGGTATAGCCATGACAATTAAGATGATTAATTCCCTGTAAAATGAAACCTGGACTAGAGATTATTTTCTGTGCATGAGAATGTGACATTTGAGTTGACTCTTTGAAGCATGATTAGAAACTAGTCAGGTGGAAAAAGAGGAAGAACATTCCAGAGTTCGAACAATCTGTGCAGAGCCCTGTAGTCATGGAGTGGGGGTCAAGTGCATTCATCGTGGAGGGTGAGTCTGGATAGGGAGGTAAGCAGGAACTAAAAGAAAATAAGACACCAGACTCTGCCAGGTCTACGTTCCAAACTTGGGAAGTAGATTTTGCCTTGTTGGGCAAATGCTTTGGCCTATTTCCCCTTGGTGTGTGTGTGTGCGCGTGTGTGTGTGCGTGTGTGTGCGTGTGTGTGTGTGCGTGTGCGTGTGTGCATGTGTGCGTGCGTGTGTGTGTGTGTGCGTGTGTGTGCGCACGTGCGCGCGCGTTTTCTTGTTTGTTTGTGTTCTCTCTCTCTCTCTCTCTCTCTCTCTCTTTCTCTCTCTCTGTCTCTCTGTCTCCACTTGTCTGTTCAGGTACACTCACCCATGAGTACTGTGCCTATGTAAGGCCAGAGATCAAATGTCTCTATTGCTGTCCACCTGATCTTCTGAGATAGAGTCTCTCTCTAAACCTGGAGCTCACCTCACAGATTGGTAATCAGTGGTCTATATCAGTCTATATCAGTGGTTCTCAACAATAGGTCATGACCCCCTGGGGGTGAATATTACATATTTACATTTCTATTCGTGACAGTAGCAAAATTAGGGTTATGGAGTAGCAACAAAACAGTGTGTTATGGCTGGGGGTCACCACAGCATGAGGAGCTGTATTAAAGGGTGACAGCACCAGGAAGGGTAAGCACTGCTAGCTAGCCAGGCGGTGGTGGCGCACGGCTTTAATCTCAGCACTCGGGAGGCAAAGACAGGTGGATTTCTGAGTTTGAGGCCAGCCTAGTCTACAGAGTGAGTTCCAGGCCAGCCAGGGCTACACAGAGAAACCCTGTCTCGAAAAGCCAAAAAAAAAAAAAAAAGAACTGCTAGCTAACACTAGAGTTACAAGTTCTGGCCTTCACTTTTGTGTGGGTGCTGGGATTCAAGTTCAGGTCCTCGGGCTTGTGTGGTGATCCGTTTCCTACCTGAACCATCTTCCCAGATCCCCACTTTTCCATCCTAAGAACCAGTCCCTTGTCTCAAGTCTTTCTGTCACTTTAGGGATAGCTTGTATGTCTGGCTCTGCTGAGTTGCTCCCAACCGGCTGAGGAAAGACTCATGAGATCAAACCCCCTCAGGAATTTGTGAGTGAGACTGAAGCCACCAGTCATTGCTCACCTGAACCAGGTGAGCTCAGAAAGCTAAATGGTCAGGAGTGGTTTGGTTTTTTTAACAACCAAAGGCAGTGGCAGGTGTGCAGAGGGAACAGGAATGAGCCGGAAAGGCCTCTTTGGATTCCACCCCAGGCCTCCAGTTCCAGGGTGCAGTTCCTTCCCGAGGCTGAGGCACATTGTTTTCCACTTCACCAGTCTTCCTTATCATTCTCTGTGGCTTCAGTTCCCATAGCCAATCATGCCCTGAGAAAGTTAAATTGAACAATCCAGAAACAATTTACAGATTTTAAACAACACAGGGAGAGGACCATGGCTTGGTAGAGCGCGTGCCTGCTATGTAAGCATGTGGCTCTGGGTTCGGATCCCCAGCACCCATATAAAATGCTGGTGTGGGAAGAGCTGGAGGGACTGCTCAGTAGAAGAGTTCAGGCTGCTCTGGCAGAGAGCCTTTGCTTTCCAGAACTCTCCTGGAGCTTACAACCAACTGTAACTCCAGTTCCAGATCTGACACCCTCAGGCACATAGGTGGTGTACATACGTACACGCAGGCAAAGCACTCCCACACATAAAACAAAAAAGTGAATAAATCTTTAAAAAAAAGAAAGGTAGATAGGAAGGAAGGAAGGAAGGAAAAATCTGGTGTGGTAATCCCAGCACTGGTGGAGCAGAGAGAGGCAAGTCCCTGGAGTCTCCTGGCCCATCAGTTTAGCTGGTTGATGACTTCATCAAAGAGACCTCAAAAAAAAAAAAAAACAAAAACAAAAACAGAAAAACAAAACAAAACAAAACAAAAAAAAAAAAAAACAAGGCAGAGGGGCTAGAAAGATGATGGCCCAGTGGTTAAGAGCACTGACTGCTCTTCCAGAGGACCTGAGTTTAATTCCCAGCAACCACATGGTGGCTCACAAGCATCTGGTGTGACATCTGAAGACAGCTACAGTGTACTCATATACATAAAATAAATAAATCTTTTTAAAAGGGGAGAAAGTGATAAAGAAAGACACTTGGTGTGGACTTGAGGCCAGTCTTCAAGCTTGCATCCAGACACACTTGTGCACACAAATACACCATATGTGTGAGCTACCGCTCACAGAATTAACGATGAGTATGTACATTACTACATTATCCTATTTGTACCGCTGGTTGTGTGTGTCAACTTGACACAAGCTGGAGTTATCACAGAGGAAGGAGCCTCCCTTGAGGAAATGCCTCCATGAGATCCAGCTGTAAGGCATTTTCTCAATTAGTGATCAAGGGGGAGGGCCCCTTGTGGATGATGCTATCCCTAAGCTGGTGGTCTTGGGCTCTATAAGAAAGTAAGCTGAGCAAGCCAGGAGAAGCAAGCAAGCTAGTAAGTTACGTCCCTCCATGGCCTCTGCATCAGCTCCTGCTTCCTGCCCTGCTTGAGTTCCAGTCCTGACTTCCTTTGATGATGAACAGCAACATGGAAATGTAAGCTGAATAAACCCTTCCCTCCCCAACTTGCTTCTTGATCATGATGTTTGTGCAGGAATAGAAATGCTGACTAAGACACTATTTTATTTTTAATTAACTTATAGGTTTGCATCCGAGGTGATGGGTTTCACTGTCTCATTATCCTTTGTCACTATTCTCTTCCCTACACACTGCCCCTCCCGTGCTCCCTCTTCCTCGTGCTCCCTCTTCCTTGTGCTCCCTCTTCCCTTCCTTCTGCCTGTTCCACATTTTCCTTCCAATAGCCTCATTTCCCATCTCCCTTAGGACATCCCCCTCCTTCCCACCATACCCTTTCCAGTTTCATAATCCACAAACATACCTATACAAACACATACATAGGAATTTTAACTTAAGAGATGGTGGCACATGCCTAGAACTGAGGCAGAAGGATGGTACATTTGGAGGCAGTGGACAGCCGAGGCTATATATTTAGACTTTGTCTCAAAAGTATAGGCAGACACAATACGATTCTCTGAGAACACAGAGGAAAGATTGAGCCAAGCCAATGGAAGACCAAGCAAGGCTCGAGGTGATTGGTTTGAACTTCTCAGAACCAAGAGCCCCGTCACTTCAGAGGTCTATGCCCCCAGGATGTATCACGAGGAACAAGAATGGGAGGAAGGGAAGCCACTGGAAGGGTAACAAGGATGTGAAGTACTTTTCTTCACTTTGCCCTGGTTTGCCTCTGAACATATTTACAATGCAGACATGGGACTCCTCGTCAGAAGTAGAAGCGTGATCACCTCAGACAAGGAGCACCCAGCCTCCCAGGTGCCCTGACAGCAGGATAACCCTGAAACAGAGTAAACAGTAAGCCCCTCCAGCCTTTCCCATCATTCAACATCACAGGCCCACCAAAGTACAGTTGCCAAGTAACACAGAGAAGGTAGAAAAAAGACCCATCCTTAAGGTCCCATGCAGCCGGGTTTCTTTTTATAGTTCAAGTCCTGAAGTAAAAGGCCAGGAAAACAATGAGGGCTAAGCTACTCCCACCCTGCCTCACATTGTAGAGGGTTTGCTTTTCTTATTTTCTTTCTTTTCTTTTCTTTTTTTTTGTTTATTTGTTTGTTTGTTTTGTTTGTTTGTTTTTTCAAGACAGGGTTTCTCTGTGTAGCCCTGGCTGTCCTGGAACTCATTCTGTAGACCAGGCTGGCCTCGAACTCAGAAATCGGCCTGCCTCTACCTCCAAGTGCTGGGATTAAGGGCACATGCCACCACTGCCCAGCGACGGTTTGTTTTTCCAAGCAGCTTCCTCCTATGCAATGAATTCAGGAGCCAGAATTCCCTTGCTGCAGCATATTTCAGGTGTGAAATGCTTGAGGACTGATCATGGCAACCCCTGACTAAATCCCAGCACTCCAGAGGCAGAGATAAGAAGGTCTCAAGTTTAAGGTCTGCCTGAACCAGATCTCAAAAGAGAGATCTCTCTCAAAAAAGAGAGAGTCACATACATTAATTCCACTCAGCACATAACCCTGCACACGTGTTGCCCGGTTTGCCAGGAGGAACAACTTGAAAATGTGTAAGGCTATTTCCTTAAAGGCATGTGCCACCACTGCCCGGCTTAGTAAATGCTCTTAACCACTAAACCGTCTTTCTAGCCCTCCATATTTTGATTTTGACAGGAAGCACAATAGGCTTTACTTGTTGTTGCTGCTGCTGCTGCTGCTGCTGTTGCTGCTATTTACATGCACTAGAGATGAGACAGGTCATGTTGGACCTGCTAGTTGTTTCCCGTTTATGATGAGGTCATCCTGGTCTGGGTCCATATTGTCTTGTAGATTGAAGTACAGCAGGCTCTCAACCAACATTTTGTTGGATGAATGAATGAACCATGGTCAAGAAGGCCAATGATGAGGCCAGGAGCCCTGGAGAGAGTCAATAAATAGCTAGGGAGTGAAGTTTCAACAGGACGAACATGGATCATGTTATTGTTTGAAGAACAAAGAAGAATTCATGGACACAGATGTTTTGGTTACACAAATATGTCAAACTTCATGACTTTGATAATAAAAACTGAAAACAATTGGTTTATGCCTTTAAGTAGTTTGTAGACTTTTAACTTAGAAATGTCTAATTCATTTCAGTCTACTAACCTTGTATTTGTCTGTTTGTTTATTATTAGCTTTGCTAATTTTTCCCCAATTTGTTTTTTTTTAAATCCATAATGTCACAGGTCTGCGATGAGGGGTCACACCCCACTCTGGTTAGTTTTTCTTTTAGCGATGATTTCGAGAATTTAATTATTTTTTTCCTACAATTAAAAGTAACCTGTTCCTAGGGGAATTTGTTGGATACCATAGCAGTTGCCAGGTTTTGTCTCTAAGATGGTCACCTATAGACGGTTTAGATGCTGATGATGACAGGTACAGTGGAGGGCAAGGGAGAAAGAAAAATTAAATTTAAATTAACTAAGAACTCAGGCAGAAGTACACACCCCGTGCATGGCATGTCTAGACATCTGAGGGTGGTAGGTCTTACCAGTGCTGACAAAAGTCCCTACAAAATGAAAAATGATCTTCCAGCAAAAAAGAAAGATTTTTTTTTTTTTTTGGTTAGGTCTTTCCAAAAACAACACACTTAATATCCATTAAAAGATGCAAAAGGTGAGAAGTGTGTTTAGTTAGAACATTAGCTTTTCTTGTTCTTTCAAAGTTACAGAAATCACAGGAAACATTACACAGTTCATGCCATGAGCGCTGATTCATAAATGGATATATAATGTCCTCCATTTCTCCAGTTTCTCAGAGCAGCTCCAACAAGCATTTCCTCAGTTTCTTGGGCAGTAAAGGCTGCACAAAGTCTCCCGAACATCCGGGCAGGCTGTCAACCGTGGGAAGCTCCAGGAGCCAATCTGGTTCCTGATTTGGCTCACCCTCTTGCAGGTAGCATGGACTTTGTCCCTGGAGAAACTGGACAGACAGATAGACCAGCCAGCTGATACAGAGGGGGAGACTGAGTTCCAGGAAGCTGGCACAAGTTTCAGATTCCTTCCAGACTCTGCCTTAGCGCCAAAGAATGTGGTACAGTTTCTGGCAAGAGGCTGCCTCAGAAGGGCAGACACTTTCCATCCGGTAGCTGACACGTGGTACATGCATAGACGGGAAGCTTCTATATGATTCACTTCTACTGGGTAAATAAGGCAAGCGTTAGTGAGCCTGTTAGGGACATGCAAAAACTAAGCCTTGAACTCATAGTGTATGTGTGTGTGTGTAAGAGAGAGAGAGAGAGAGAGAGAGAGAGAGACTGTATGATTGTATATGTACATGTGTGACTGTGTATGTGCATGTGTGATTCTGTGTGTGTCCCAGGCACCACACAGGCATGCTTGTTGCCCTCAGAGTTCAGAAGAGGCCATCAGATCCTCTGGAACTGTGGGATTAGAGACAGTTGAGAGTTACCATGTGGGTGCTGAGAATCAAACCCAGGTTCTCTGAAAAAGAAGCAAGTGTTCTTAACTCCAGAGCCATCTCTCCACCCCTATTTTTACAACCTAATTCTTTACAACTGAATGAAACCTCATTGTGTGGATATGCCATGGGCACCTGGGTTGGTTTTGTAATTCAGTCCTGGGTCATAAAGTGATGACAGTTTTCGTCTTTTGAGGACCTCTCAGTACTGGTTTGCATATTGGCCATCCTAATTAGCATACAGTGCTTTCTGCCTCTGACTTCAGCATGTAGCCCTCACATGAGTATTATGTGTATAGCATTCACTGTTACTGTTTAGCTGCAGATTCCCCAAGGATTGATGTTACAGTGGTTTTGTCATTGTGGCAACTCTGTTGCCTAACACAGGGTGCTCAGAAACATTTGTTGGATTAGTCAAGGGAAAGATAGAGAGAAGTCTTTGGTTCCCAAGGATCATAGCCTGCAGAGGAGGCCCACCACCGAGTATTTGCAAACCAATACTTGCAATTATCAGTTAATCGCATTTATTAATTCACTAGCATTACTGTTGCATGTTGAGTTGCTCTTCTGGGTGAGTTAAGAATCCTGAGGAAGGAGAGAAGTTGAGCAGAGAAATAACATGACTTAGGGTTCAATGGATCACTCTGCCTGCGAAGAAAGACTCACCTAAATCAGGTGTCCATGCAGAAACTTCAGTGAATGGATGCCTCTGCATTTGAGCCTCAGAACATTCTAGAAGGCACAGCAGTCTTATTCTTGGATGAGAAGCATTTGCAATGGTCATGAGCCAGATGACAAAGTACAAGGATCAAGGGGAAGTGCCTTGGAGAAGTGGGCAGGGCCAGGTTACAATGGCAGGTGTTCCTTGTCCACTCCTGGGCCTCACTGGCTTTTAATAGACAGCCCCACAGAGAAGAGGAGAAGAAATTCCATCTGAGTTTCCTGTGCTCTTTAACTTGGTCCCCACAGACTCTAAGCATTTAGCCATCTTCCTAGTTCCTGTTCACAGAAGAAGGACCCTAAGAACTTGTGGGTCACATGGCACCCTGTATGTGGTGGGAGAATAAGGCACTCGATTGCCGCCTAAACTGTATTGCCAGATCTTCCACCTGTGCAGATAGCCGCCTCCTCTCTCCGCGATGCCTGTCTAGGACAAGGAGGTGATGGATGTCTCTGTTGTTCCAAAGCAGATGGTCTTCTTTCCAAGACGGTCCACTCTGTCTTACCACACTGCCCTCTGTCTCACCCATTCGTGTGTCTCAGACTCTGGTGTAAACAGACCCTGGGTGGTCTCACATCCTGTTCTTTTAGCCATGCCTGAACATGTCTGCGTTCCCATAGATACCCTGATTAGACGCTCACCCTATTACGCTCACGATCTGCATAAACACAGCTACACCACATGCAGGGACTTCTGTACATCCATGGGAGTGTTTGTATATGTGGATGACATTCCACATCACACCAAGCTAAAATTATAGGAATGTGGTTTTGAGAGAGTTTCCACTGGAGCTCGAGTTCAGATGATTGGGGTTATGGGAAGAGAACAATGTTACTTCTCCACGTTGCTGTAGACTGAAGAAAGAACCCATTTGGGTGTTATTACAGTTGCTCTAATTTTAGATTAATTGAGGGATGAAGGAATTTTCCACTGAGGCTTTGGCCTCCCCTTGAAAGTCTATTGTCTGACAATATTTCTATTCCTTGTTTGTGTGCACCCGATTGTGGCTTTGGTTGTTTATGTGTTATGTGTTTATGTGTTTGCTTGTTGCAATATTTCAACCCAGATACTCAAACGTTCAGTGTTCAGGACACAGGTGAGTTGGCCATAAAGAGAGTATGGAGCAATAGAACCCATGTCTCCTCTCCCACTGGAATCCATGTTGGCCCTTCTAGCTCAGAGCCTCTGGCCTGAGTGGCCTGAGCCTCCAAATGCCACTAAGGATCGGCAGAAAAAGAGACACTTGAACCTGGCTCAAGATTTGGGTAAAATGAAGGAAGCCAGCTCACAGAAACTAGAGCTTTCGGCCAGTTTGTTCCTTTTATGAGTAATGTAAAGCCTGTGGCAGTATTTGGAAGGCTAAGGCAGGAGAATGAGGAACTCAAAGCCACTCTCAGCCACACTCAGCTAGTCCAGTAGCATGAGACCCTGTCTCAAAAAAGAAAAAAAAAGGAAAAGAAAAAAGAAAGGAAGGATAAAAATTCTGGGGAAAGAATCTGGAAATGTAGCTCAGTGGTGAAGCTCTTACACAGCCTGGGTTTTATCCCTAGAACTGCAAACAAACAAATAAAATAATTGACTATAAAAGAAATTATATGGCCAGGCAGTGGTGGCTCACACCTTTAATCCCAGCACTTGGGAGGCAGAGACAGGCAGATTTCTGAGTTTGAGGCCAGCCTGGTCTACAGAGTGAGTCCCAGGACAGCCAGGGCTATACAGAGAAACCCTGTCTCGAAAAACCAAAAAAAAAAAGAAAGAAAGAAAGAAATTATATTAAAACTATCTCCCCAGACTTCATATAAGAGGGCTGGGAAGCAGCTCAGTCAGTAAAGAGTCTGTCACTTGATGCGCAAATTCCCTGTGAAGAAGCACACATATGTAATCCCAGCACTGAAAAATCAGAGATCCGGTGGCTCATTGGCTGGCCAGCCTAGCCTAATTGACAAGTTCTAGGCCACTGAGAAATCAAGAGTTCAAAATCATCGTCTGCCTCAGCTGGCTTCTGTCCCATCTGGGCTTCATGAGACCCTGCCTCAAAATTAGAAACAAAACAAGGTGGATAGCCCCTGAGGAATGACACCGGAGTTGGACCTATGGCCTCCGTGTGCATGTACACACACACACACACACACACACAGTGATCTCTTAGGCAAGGGAATCTCTAGTCAAAAGCTATGGAAACATATCACATCAATGTACTATCAGACTGAAACCCTAAGCAGAATGACAAGCCAACTTGATAACCAATTTATTGGGAATCAAAAAAACATTCCTCCGACCAGAAATCATTCTGGAAGAGAGATTACCATTTCACAAAGAACAGAAAGAAATCACTACTCTTTTCAGCAAGAGAAGACCTGGATAATTTTAAATGATGAAAATTAAATCGTTCCAGAATTTTTGCAAGACAAAAAAAGAAAAGTTGCCCACCATCCTAACTTACCATGTCTTTATTTTTGAATATTCTTTCCCAATGACGTGGTTTTAATGCCTCCTTCATTTTGTCAGTGATCTGCTTCGAAATCACAAGTGGATTCCCAGTACTGACTAATAAACTTGAGATTAAAAGTCAGACTCCTTTAGAAAGCCAGTAACTGGGACTGAAGAGCTGGCCCAGTGGTTGAGATCACTTCCGGAGGTCCCAGGTTCAATTCCCTACAAGCACATGGCAGACCACACCTGTCTGTAACTTCTGTTGCAGGGGATCCGACACCCTCACACAGACATACATGCAGTCAAAACTCCAATGTACATAAAAAGTAGATTATTTTTTAAAAAAAGAAAGTCAGTTGTCAAGTCCCAAAGAAAGCAGAACAAAAGGCTAACTGTAGAGCCTGTAGTGTCCATTAGCATATCAAAGTATCTGCTGGGCCTCTAGGCTCACTGGATACTCGTGGCTCCAGTGGCTCATCACAGTCCTTCTCACCCTAACCCTACACTAAACCTCTCCAGCCCAGGGGCTTCCCTTCCTCACCCCATCCCCACTCTGGCTTCCCTTTCCTATATAGCCCTGCCCTTTTGACCATGTGCTCTTGGTCCCCCCCCCCTCCGTTTTTCGAAACAAGGAAATCCACCTGCCTCTGCCTCCCAGGTGCTGGGATTAAAGGCGTGCGCCATCACTGCCCGGCTTGGTTCTCTCTCTTAGCCCTCAGCTCTCTACTTTCTCTTGTTCCCCCTTCTCTCCTCTCTCTATTTTTCTCGCTTGCTTTCCCTTCTCTCTCTTCTCATGGCCTGGTTTAGTCCGCTACTCTTTCCCTGCTCTGGACTCTTCCGGATGCCTCTGGCTGTGCTCTCCCTTATAACCACAATAAAGCACAAGAAAATCCTTCTCTCAACTATACCTCGGAGCGGTCATGACCTGATTTCATTCGCTGGCACTAAGTATTGCCTCTGTAATTCACTGGGCAATCTCTCTCTCTCTCTCTCTCTCTCTCTCTCTCTCTCTCTCTCCCTCTCTCTCTCCCCCCTACCTACACCCCCATCACGGTGTTTAACCTCCCCACAGACTCAAAAACAATTGATCCAAAGGGCTACAGACTGAAACCTCTTGACTCAGAAGCCAGAATATACACATTTTTCCTCCTGTAAGCTGATTGCTTCAAGTATTTCGTCATAGTGATAAGTAACTGCCTAACAGAGGGCTCAAACCTATGTTAATATCTTATACTTTATATATATTTATAAGATATATTCTCTATATATTCTATATGTCTTATATCCAATATATATTAATATATGGTACATATAAAATTAATATATATTTAATGTAACATATAAGCTATATATTAATGCTAAATATTTATATGTACTTATTTAAAATATGTATTAATATTTGTAACAACATGGTCAGGCTCCGTTCCCCATCTGACTATTCCCCACTGTGTACAAACCACTTTGGCTTGTGAAAAGTTCTATGCTCCTGGCCTATCATCTGATGCCAAGAAAAGTTTCATTTCTGGAATTGCTTTTGTTTAAATGATGTTATATAGTTCTCAGAAAGTTTTACATAACTTTTATTTAATTCTAAATTTATGACTAAAATCATCTCTGGTTGTTATAAAGCTATTAATTTTTTATTTTATTTATTTTATTTTTTTAAACTAATGTATAAAGTTCCTTTGGATCTATGGTGTCCCCACCCTCATAACTATTCAAACAGAACTCCAGAGAAGAAGGTGAATGAACCAAAGTGAGTGTATCGCCCAATACAATTTCAGAGACAGATAATCGTGCCTGCTGTTTTGGCAAGGCTTTCCCGGCTTGGAGGACTTCCTAAAGGGAGCACGCAGCAGGGGGTGGCTCCACAGGCCTTTTGCTTTCAGCCTCGTGCTGTGTCTGTTATTAAGAGATTCTCACCCTATTCCTGTGGGGTTTCTGTTATTGGCAAAGCTCTGTTCTAGGATTTTCATTGTCTAAGTTTATCAATGCATCCTACACTCTGCTTAGCTGTAAATCGATCAGGCTCTGAGAATAGGTCAATCAGAGGCTGGGGGGTGAGCAGCTAGCCTCCCGAGCACTGAACTAAAAGGCTGAGAGAAGTCGTGAGATAGACGGAAGCTTTTCTGGAAAGCAGAAGGCAAGGCAGAGAGTCAAACAAGCCTCAGATGCTCACCCCTTAAGAGGTCAGTCATTAACAGGAGAGTAGAAAGCATACCTGCAGGGTGTTGGTGATGTCATACCCAGAGAAGACTCAGTATTGAGGGCTCTGATCTGCAAACATCTTAATTTCCACCATTCTCCAGCCATCTCTATGTCATCCTGACCTTGGTCAGTCACTACCTGTCATCACTGTCACCACACACCTGATAGGGGCAGCTTAGGGGAGGGGAAATTTGTCAGAGTTCAGTCCATCATGGCAGGCAGGCTGTGACAAACACCACGGTGAACAGAAACCACAGGAAGGGGATAAGGCAAAATGTATCTTCCGAGAATTCACTTGTGAAAAAATTATTTATTTTTAGTTTATGTGCATTGGTGTTTTGCCTGGATACATGTATGTCTGTGTGAGGGTGTCAGATCTCCTGAAACGAGTTACAGATAGTTGTGAGCTGCCGTGTGGGTGCTGGCAATTGAACCAGGGTCCTGTGGAAGAGTATCCTGTGCTCTCTCTGAGCCATCTCTCCAGCCTGAGGGCTCAGCTTTTGTGACCCACTTTCTAAACCAGGTTCCACCATCTCACCTGGCTTCTCAATAGTCCATTGAAATTTTGACTGACTTGATGGGTTGTTGGATCAAATGGCGCAGTGGAGTCCCATGCGTCCACCCCGGCCACTCGTGGCCCCTGGGAGAGGCGGGATGCGCAGGCAGTTTGACCCTTGCACCTACCACGGACTGCCAGGCAAGTGAGGGCTGTGTGAAGCCGCAGGAACACCGCCCTGGGTTGGGGGAAGGCGGCTGTGGCTCCCTGGGGATGAGCAACAGCTTGCTGCTTGTGGTTCCCAGGCTCTGGGCATCCCAGACACCACTGGATGCTGCGGAAGAGCTGGGAACAAAGTAGGAACCCATGTGTGGGGCCGAGAAGAGAAAGAGCGAGGCTGGGGTCCCCGTCAGGACCAGGTTGGCTACTTAGGCGCTGGCTAGCTAGATTGGCTTGGGTGGGTGTCTGCCGTGGCTGAGAACACTGAGACGGCTTCAGCGGGAGGCTAGACGGGCGACTCTTTAGGCAAAGGCTGGTTCCACTGTTTTCCACAGCGGATGAAGAGACAGTCCAGGGTTTCAGAGCGTTTATTGTCATTGTGGAGACTGGCGTGGGTGAGACCGTACCCCATGACCTCAGGGAGGGGTGAGGTTGAAATAGTAAATGGGAAGGGGCGTGGCTAAGCCCCTAGGTGTCTCATTAATATGGGGATGTCTTGAGGCTACGTGGCCACGCCTCTACCCTTGGGAGGTGGGGGTTGGGGGTGTGACCACGCCTCTACCTGGGGAGGGGCTTGAGGGGAGTTTCAGTTTTATTCGACCAAATGTCACAGACCTATGGAGAGATACAGGCATGTGTCAGGAGCTGTTTCTAGGAGCCTGGCAAATGCCTGCCGTTGTTACCTGTACGGTTTTTACCCCCTATTGGGACCATAGGGTTCAAACCATAGCGCTACCAGAAAACAGACTGCCTTCCACGGCCTCACAGTGGGTAGAACCATTGATTAAGTCAGAGCTCTCAGGCCATGTCCACTCACCATGCAGTAAGATCGATCAGCACTGTGCAATAGGAGTAGAATACCAGCCATGCAAGCAGTCATAGCTCAGGGTAAGAACACACTGGGTAAACATACAAAGAACTTTCCAGGGCTGGAAGTCAAAGGTGAGGGCATTATCAGGTTAGGCTGTGGCGAGGAATGCAGCCCCAATGGGGTGAGTGAATACTTCATGAAACTTGTTTATTTAAAAAAATAAAATAAAATAAAATAAAAAGGCTGGAGAGATGGGTCAGCGGTTAAGAGCACTGTCTGCTCTTCCAAAGGTCCTGAGTTCAATTCCCATGATGGCTCACAACCATGTATAATGAGATCTGATGCCCTTTTCTGACATGCAGGCATACATGCAAATAAAGTACTAATATACATGAATGAATGAATGAATAAATAAATAAATACTAGACTCATCCTTTTTAAAAAAAGAAGTCTTACTGACTGAAGATCTAGCTCCGTGGTGGAGCACTTGCTTAACATGTGGGGAGCACTAGATTCTATTCTCAATACCACCAAGGTAAGACCCTTGTGGCCTAATCCAGCTTGAGGACCTTACCTCCAGGGTGCTGAAGATCATCACTAGAGGCAACTGCTGGCTCCATCACTGAGCTTCAACCCTGGGATTAAAGGCGTGAGCAACCACTGCCCAGCTGAAGGAAATATTTTAATCTCCAAAAGTAAACAACTATGAAGCTCATAGTTGCTACACCATGAAAGACTACCTTTTAAAATTGTTGGAGAAATAAAGGAATTTCAGGACAAACAAAAGTAAGATAATTCCTGACAACCAAGCGAGCTCTCCAGAATGTTCTTAAGACAGCTTTCTTCATGTAAATACATGACACATACAGTCTGTGAAGACTATACACCAGCTAGAAACAGCTGTGTTTACCATAGCAACCCAGGAAACCCTCCAAACTAATGCAGGAAAAGAAATATCAATAATCCAGCCAGAACAATCACCTAACAAATAGATAGGAAATAGCAAACCCTTTCTACAAATGGCATTACATGTAAATGGCCTCGGCTCACCATTTAAAAGATACAGAGTAATAAAATGGATCAAAATCCAAGAACAAACTGTATACTAACTCCAAGAAACACATAGCCAGCAAAGATACTCAAAGACTTAATATCAAAAAATGGCAAACCAAGTACCATGCAAACGGAACATTTGAACAAACAGATGTAGCTATCTGATATCGATGTAAACTTCAAAACAAAAGTAATTAGGAGAGATTAAAGGGGATGCTACCTATTGTCATTGTTTGTGTATGCTTGGCCCAGGGAGCCACACTATTTGGAGGTGTGGCCTTGTTGGAGTAGGTGTGTCACTGTGGGTGTGGGCTTTAAGAGCCTCACCCTAGCTGCCTGGAAGCGGCCTTCATAACTGTAACTTTGCTACTATAGTGAATCATACTGTAACTATCTGACATACGGGATATATGATATACCAAACCTGTAAAAGGGCCACTCGACACCCAGAAGTTGAGAACTGCTGGTTTATATAAGGCTGTTAGCTTTTCATTTGGAAGAAGTTGAACTGGAGGCCACCTGAGAAATATTTCTCTGGAGACCATAACTGGTTGTCCCTGCCTTCAATGACCTTTGGTGATACAAGATATAAAACAAAACAGCTAATTTTGCTGAAGCCACCAGTAAGGGGACCTACCAACTTCCTGTGACTTTCTCAGTCTTTGCCTGACAGATGATTAACTATGCCCTCTGCCATGTCCTTCAGGATAATACAATATCTCACACCATGAACACACCACACTGGGAGCTGACAAGCCCTTTGTTCAAAAACCCTCGTCTATATTTAAGATTATTTATTTAAATTGTGATAGAGAAATGTTAAGGAGAAATGAAAAGCTTTAAGGCTTTTTGAATTTTATAATATCCTGGGAACATTTTAATTATTGGGGTTTTTTTTATGATCATGATTTTCTTAATTATGGGTCTCTCTCTCTCTCTCTCTCTCTCTCTCTCTCTCTCTCTGTGGGTGGATGGATGGTGTGAACATGTATGTGTGTATTCAGTGTATGTGCTCACATGCCTGTGGAGGTCAGAAGTTGACACCAGATGCCTTCTTGACCACTCTGTACTTGATTTACCGAGCCAGGATCCTTCAATGAACCCAGAGCTTGCCCATTTGGCTAGTCTAGCTGGACAGTTTGCCCTGGGGATTTTCTCTCTGTCACTTGCCTCCACAGCTTTTCTATGAGTTCTGGAGTCTGAACTCCAGTTCTCATGCTTGTGAGACATGAGCTTCGCCATCTGGCTTCTCCCCTCTGCTAGCAAGAGAGAAACAATAAGTCATATTATAAAGACAGGCCCGTGCCAGAAGAACCATCATTACAAAAGATTGGTTAAAGAAATTTTGTAGTTTCTGTGTGATAGAAGTCTGTGTACTGATTTAGAGTCATTCTAAAAGCTTCCAAATTGTTCCCTGAAGTCCTCTTGGAGTGTGAGTGGTGGTGGGTGGAAAATGTGCATCAAAATGCAGAATTATGAAAGATGGACGGAAATCCTGAGGGATCGTTTGACCCAGGTTCCTCCTTTGCACCTGGAAATAAGAAAGGCCATGTATGATGACGCTGTTTATGGTGATGCCTCTGGCTATCTGGTAAACAAGCCTTGGTTAACCCCTGGTTTGCAAAGTTTATCAATAAAAGCTCCTTAATGAACTGGGGAGATGGTCAATCAGTAAGAGCTCTTTGTAAACCGGGCAGTGGTGGTGCACGCCTTTAATCCCAGCACTCAGGAGGCAGAGGTAGGCGGATTTCTGAGTTCAACGCCAGCCTGGTCTACAGAGTAGTGAGTTCCAAGACAGCCAGGGCTACACAGAGAAACCCTGTCTCGAAAAACCAAAAAAAAAAAAAAAAAAAAAAGCTCTTGCAAAGGACCTGAGATGAGTTCCCAGTACCCGTGTCAGGCAACTCACAACTGCCTATAAACTCCAGTTCCAGAGGATACAACACCCTCTTCTGGCATCTCTGGGCACTGCACTTAAATGCACAGATCAGCCATAGACAGACAGACAAGCAGGCAGGCAGAGAAACAGGCTGTCTCATGCATACACACACACACACACACATACACACACACACACATACATTTACAGAGCATATTTTTTTTAATCTTAATTTTTTTCCTAGTGTATTTAAATGACTTTCTTTGCCTAGATACAGAAAAATGGGTCTTTTTCCAGTGGAGAATCTTTGAAGATGGGACTATCATTCTGACATTTATTTTCATGTTCTGGAGGTGTGTCCATGTCTTTCCTGTCTTTACTCAGGCCCCTTTGAAAGCCAGTCTATAATCTTTCGTAGGCACGCTGGACTGTGATGCATGTCAGCCAGGCGGCTTTGCTCCATGTTTCCCAGCCTTCTCTATCTCTTTGGCCTTGACTTTAGCTCCAGATCTTACACCACAGCCTATGACTTGCCTGTGAGCACTGAAACCTTGTAGAGATCATATGTTCCATTTCAAGCCTTATGAAATCCAGCTTCCTACTCCCAACCCCCACAAACTGTGTTCACTTCTGTCTTAGCTAATTTTCTATTGCTTTGACAAAACAACATGGCCAAGAAAACTTACAAAAGAACACATTTAATTCCAGAGTTTGTGATCATCATGGCAGGGAGGCAGGCATGATGCTGAAACAGTAGCTAAGAGCTTAGATCTGACCCACCAGCACCAAGCAGACAGCTTACTGGGAATGCAATGGGCTTTAGAAACCTCAAAGCTTATCTATCCAGATCGGCACATTTCCTCCAACAAGGTCACACCTCCTAATCTTTCCAGACAGTTCTGCCAACTGGAGATCAAGCATTCAAATACATGAGTTTATGTGAGTCATTCTCTCTCTCTCTCTCTCTCTCTCTCTCTCTCTCTCTCTCTCTCTCTTCCCTAGACAGGGTTTCTCTGTGTAGCCCTGGCTGTCCTGGAACTCCCTCTGTAGACCAGGCTGGCCTCGAACTCAGAAATCCACCGGCCTCTGCCTCCCAAGTGCTGGGATTTAAGGTGTTCGCCACCACTGCCCGGCTTCCTCCCCAAATTCTGTGACAGGATTACTCCTCTCTTCAGCTCTAAGGCTACTGAGGTACCTTTACAGTTTTGCCTCTAGTATGCCTCATGTATCTAGTTTCATTTCTGTTGCTTCGATGATACACCCTAACAAAAAGCAACATAAGGAAGAAAGAATTTGTCTTGTGAGTTCAGATTCCAGTCCATTTTTGCAGGTAAGTCAAGGCAGGAGCTTAAAGCATAACATCCACAGTTAAGAGCAAAAAAAGGATAAGTGCTTGCTTGCTTGCTTGCTTGCTCTCAACTAGCTTCCTTCTCCTCTCTTGCACCAGTCAGGATCTCTTGCCTAGGGAATGGTGCTGCCCACATAGGGCGGTCTTCCTACATCAATAAACAATCAAAACAATCCTTCACACCCACAGCAAAACCTAATATAGATAATCCCTCATTAAGACTCTCTTCCAGGGGCTGGAGGGATGGCTCAGCAGTTAAGAGCACTGACTGCTCTTCCAGAGGTCCTGAGTTCAATTCCCAGCAAGCACATGGTGACTCACAACCATTTGTAATGGGATCTGATGCCCTCTTCTGGTGTGTCTGAAGAGAGCAGCAGTGTAGTCACATACATTAAATAAATAAATATTTTTTTAAAAAAAGACCGTCTTCCCAGGTGATTCTAAGTTGTATCATGACGACACATGCAAATTAGAAAAGTAAGTTTATGAGAGAAATATTATTCATATATGCACATACTCAAAGAAAATAGAAACAGTAAAATGAACTAATTAGGGGAGTTTTATACGTATCTCCAACATGCAGATTCAAGTCATGCAATATTTTCTGTGATCTAGCAGCTTTCCCTGTCCCTCTGTACCAATACCCTATCCAAGAACAGTCGCTGGGAACACACCAAGACCACTCTGCCAGCTCCTGGAGTCAGTCTGAATGGAAGCCTGCAGCCATTGCTCTCCTGGCTCTGGTTTCTTTAACGCAGTTTCATCTTGAAAGACCCTGGAAGAAAAATGCCCCTAGACTCAGCACTAGAGCCCTAGGCCACCCAGGGGCCTGAGATGGGCTAAACTCACCCCCTTAGACAGTTCTGAGAATGGTTGTTTTTACCTTGTTCCAAAAACAGGCCCACCATGAAATGTCATGATGAACTCTGTTCTGAAAATTGTCTTGGGAAAGTAGTTGTTTTGACCTGACTCCTATCCTGTAGATCAACCAAAAATGTTACAGTGACCTCTGTTTTGAGCCCCTCTGCTCTTTCCCATGACGCATGTTCCCCCTGCTCCCCCTTTTGCTTTGTGATTTTTCCCTACAAATACCCCTAACTCCAGCTGCTCGGGGTCGATCTCCTCTGCCCCATGTGGGTTATGAGCTCGGCCCAGTGCACTGCCTCCCCGAATAAACCTCGTGCGATTGCAGCAAGTTCGGTTTCTCGTGAGTCATTGGGGGGTCGCGTCTTCCTGAGGCTTGAGTGAGGGTCTCCCCAATTCGGGGGTCTTTCAATCTATGTGGCTGTAGTCTATAATTACTTGTCTTAGTCAGGGTTTCCATTGCTGTGAAGAGACACTATGACCAAGGCAACTCTTTTTTTTTTTCCTCTGTGTAGCCCTGTCTGTCCTGGAACTCATTCTGTAAACCAGGCTGGCCTTGAACTCAGAAATCCACCTGCCTCTGGCTCCCAAGTACTGGGATTAAAGGCTTGCACCACGAGATTAAAATTCAAAAGGCTTTAAAATTTTTCATTCCCCTTTACCAATTCTCTGTTATGATTGAACATAAAGAAACCTTAAATACACACAAGAGCTTTTATTGCATTTTATTTAATGTGCAGGAGTGTGTGTGCACACCTATGTGTTTGTACATGTATGTCCGTATACTCAAGAGCATGCCAGGTTCGGAGGACAACCTGGAGGTGTCGGTTCTTCACCGTGTGAGTCCAGGAGAGGGAGCTGAGGTTTGCTGGCTAGCTTTTAGCTGCTGAGCCATCTCTCAGGCCCAAGACAAGGGCTGCTCAGACAAAGATGCTGCTTGGTACCAAGTAATATGACAAGTGAGAAGCCACCTAAGGCCCAGCATGTGGGGAGTGGCTGTACAGTGTGGTCAGTCGTACAGTCTTGAAGGACTACAGTGGTCACAGCTCAGCAGCTGTGGGAGTCCAGGAAAGCCAACAAGTCTCTGGCTTCTTTCTTTACATCTCAGATTACAAAACAGAAAGCTCTGGAATCCAGAGGCTTGTATCTCATCCAACAGTCTATGTATTAAGCTACCCATAATCGATTTAAAAAGTAAAATATGGTAAGAAAACATACACACACACAAATATTATCATACTGCCTAACCATTTTTCTGACCACACCAAATGATCGTGATTATCACAGTAATAAATAATACGCTTTTACTTTAATCTTGAGTAAAGTAAATCTTGACCCTGTCGGGGAGGCCTTGCTGCTTTGAGGTATCTCATTTATATTCTTTTGGCTTTGCTGGTGCTAGGGATGGAACCCAAACCCACCCCACGGCGTCTTGTTTTCATTTTACACATTTTGCAATGCCTGTGCCTGCCTTCCAAGCAGTGGATCTGCATGTGGGGCTCCAGGCACCGGAAGTGGGGATTGTGACCTGGTCCATCTGAACATTAAAGAAATCACACCAGCTTCACCTGGCAGGCAGAGCCCCCCAAGTGTAGTCAGTAATCAGTGCAGGGCAGGCCTTTGTGTTTTGTGGTTTTGTGGACAGTATTAACCCCTTCCCACCCACACCCATGCCCCGGGAGGTAAAGGACCCACGTGTGCCTTTGGGATTGGCAGGTGAAGAGCCCTCCTACACCATCCGCAGCTGAGTTCTATGGATTTGCGCCACATCACATCGGGACAAGGGAGTTTCTCAGTCCTATTTTTTGGAAAAACCCTGGCAAGCATTCCTATGCTGAAGTAGAAACTTCAGGGTTCTTTGGAGAGTCACTTGTGTCGGATGGTGTTTTGCTGGGGCAAACACGTGAAGGAATGTTTTCCTGAAGTGGATATAGGTGAAAAACTAAGGCAGGATCGTGAAGGAACGTTTCACTGAAGCAGGCACAGGAGAGAGGATGTTCTGCTAAAGCAAACACGTGAGAGGATGAGAGATGAAGGATTGTTTGCTTACAACATACACGCATGTATTGGTCCACCTTACGTTGCATAGTTGAGCTGCATTTGTCGTGACTCCGTGTACTCAGGCTGATTGGATGCACATGCTGAGGCAGGACCCTTGCTGCGGCAAGGCACGTGGAGGACACGTAATGTTTGGAGGGTATAAACAGGACACGGATGGAATGGTGGAGACAGAGCTCAGCTTCTGGTACAGCTAGCTGTGCAATGCTTGTGGGTCCGGTGTTTGCTTCCCTGAGAGGTACAGCTGAGAACTTCTCCTGGTGTTCCTCCTGGTCCCTCCTGCTGACTTGAGCCAAGGCTGAGGCCTGGCTGTCTCTGCTAGGTTGTGCCACCGCTGCTGATTCCTGTTTGCTCTCTGGACTCTACAGAAGTGGACTGCTGGTTTATCCTGAACTGTTTGTGAGTGGATCGAGCTGCAGCTGCCTGCTAACCTATGAACCGAACTGCCGATTTCCAGACAACACAGATGGGAGTTGCTCCAGGGAACCTTTCTAAACAGGTCCACTTCCCCCGTATCCTTTCTCTACCACTACCTCTGCTGGGTGGTGGGCTAAGAGGCAGGTTAAAGCGTTTAAGAACCATCATTGAAAATAAGGTTTGAAAAAATTAAAGTTACACTATACTCTCAAGGGTGAGGTGAAGAAAGTTCAAAGCAGTCAGCAAAAACCTGAGCCCTAGGAAAGCCTGCTCAGCTTCAAATAGGGCATCCTGAAACATGGGGCATTTTTTAAAAAATTATTATTATTATTATTATTATTATTATTATTTTGTTTTTTTCAAGACCGGGTTTCTCTATATAGCCCTGGCTGTCCTGGAACTCACTGTGTAGACCAGGCTGGCCTCGAACTCAGAAATCTGCCTGCCTCTGCCTCCCGAGTGCTGGGATTAAAGGCGTGTGCCACCACTGCCTGGCTAAAAAATATTTTTTAATTAAAAAAAAAAAAATCTGTTGTACAGTTTAAAAACTAAATGCTGCTAGAAATTTAAATTGTGTGTGTTGTATATGTGTGTTTGTGAGTGTGTCTGTGTGTCTGTGTGTGGTGTATGTGTGTGTGTATGAAGTGCATATGTGTGTGTGTCTGTGTGTGGTGTGAATGTGTGTGTATGTGTGTAGTGTGAATGTGTATGTGTGTGTGTGTGTGCCTGTGTTCCATTGTGCCTCTAACTCCTTAGGTAATTTGTTTCCTATGTGTACCCCATTTCTTTGTTCATTTGTTGTGAATGTGAGTGCTTGCCCATGATATGAGGGGACAGAGACCTCAGGGTCACAGCCTATGAAAGTCAAAGGTTAACTCTATGGTATCCGTTCTTTCCTTCTTCCCTATGTAGGGTCTAGCTTTAGACTCAGGTCTCTAGGTTTTGGAGGCAAGCACCTTCCCTGCTGAGCCACTCTGCCTCCCCTGTAACTCCTCAGTTTTAGGTTATAAAGATCCCCAGCTGGTACTCAATTTCTCAGATTCAAGCAATGACTACCTCTCAAGAATGAAAGCTTTTAAACTCCAGACTTTTAAAAAAAAAAAATTAAAAACAAACAAAGTCAGAGCATGGGGCTGGAGAGATGGCTCAGGGGTAAAGAGGCCCAGGTTTGATTTCCAGCACCCCCTTGACAGCTCAGCATATGTGACTCCAATTCCAGGCCCTCTGGTGCCCTCTTCTGGCCTCTGAAGGCATCAGGCATGCATGTGGTGTACAAATCTACGTGGAGATGCCAACAATCACCAAAACACATAAAATAATAAAAAAATTAAATCTCGGAGCAACATTTGCACACATACTTAGGGTATTATACACATGAGTGGTCTTTATAACATTATTGTTTGTGACAGAAGAGAGCTACAATCTCAATGCCCGGCAGAGGGGATAGATAAATAAACTGTGTCTCTGTGTATTGGCACAGGAAGAATGGACGCTATCCTGGGGAAGGTAAATGTCAGGACATGGTGTTGTGTAAAACCACGTAAACCACATGATCACTCGACTCTCTGGGAACAAAGAAGTGTGTATGAAAATGTTAGTACATGTCCAGAAGAAAGTTTGGGGTCGAGGAAGAAATCTCCAAATGGACTTCTGTGGGGGTGGTTACGGGGAGGGGGGGGACTAAGGGAGACCAGGTAGCAGTAATTAAATGGTGGTTCAAGATTCCCCAGAAGTAAGAAGATGCTTAAGAAGGTAGTAATGACTAACACTTAAGAAGGCTCGGTGCCCAGGACCCAGCAACAGTTCACAATTATCTCTGGTAACTTCTGCTCCAGGGAATTGAACATCCTCTTCTGGGCTGTGTGGACACACACACACACACACACACACACTATCTTTTTTAAAAGAGTGATGTTTAAAGTTATAGCTTTCAATCCACCCTTGCCTACCATTTGTACTTCTGCTCATGAGTGTTTAAATATTTGGGATTTCACAACCAGTACCCTCTATTCAGAGCCAAGGCAAAAACCAGTCCCAGAGAGCCCCTGCTTTCTTCCAGGTATTCGGTTCATGCTGATTGCTTTGCTCCATAGTAGTAGCTTACTGGTGGTAGTCAATCTTCCCGTTTCCACAGGAGATCCACTTCACCGTCCAGTTACCCCTCCACAGCCTTTACTTGTATGAATGTTTAGGGTCTATAGACTTATTAAAAAGAGAAAAAGAAAAAGCCAGCTAGTGCTACATACATCCAGACTCCATGGACTCTGACCCAACTAGTATGGAGAGGCAATGAAGAAAAGACAGACACAGACAGACAGATGGACAGACAAGCTGGAGCTAGTGGACAGGACTCTGCTGGAGAAATCACAGTGTCCTGGAAGCTCGGCATGTTTATTATATAAAGTTGAACAGGAGCAGGGATATTAAATACAGATAAACAAGGAGGCAGGTTTTTCGGTACACAGATGGATCAACTAGACGGATCAAGATCAAGTTAATCTTAGCAGGTACCATCTCTGTAGGGGAACAGTCTTCAGGCCTTGGATGTCTGGGGAGAGAAAGCTACGGTAAACATTTTCTTTTCTTTTTTTCTTTCTTTTTTTTTTGGTTTTTCAAGACAGGGTTTCTCTGTGTAGCCCTGGCTGCCCTGGAACTCACTCTGTAGACCAGGCTGGCCTCGAACTCAGAAATCCGCCTGCCTCTGCCTCCCGAGTGCTGGGATTAAATGTGTGCGCCACCACTGCCCAGCTGGTAAACATTTTCTATACCCACTATCAACATCCTCACTTGGACCAGATGGCTTTGTCATGCCTCTGAGTCTCACCTCAGGGAGATGGCTTTGCCAGGCTCTCTGTGACACTGAGGCTCTGGGGTCCTTGACATGACTGGGCCCATGTCAACAGCACACATGCACTCTGGATTTCTCTCAGTCAGGGTTTACTCTGCTCCCTGCAAGGCTGGTGACATATGCTTTTAGTTAACCCAGCACTTAGGAGGCAGAAGCAGGCAGATCTTTGTGAGTTTGAAGTCTGGTCTATATAGTGAGTCCTGGGCCAGCCAGGGGAAGGGGGAAGAGAGAGAGAGAGAGAGAGAGAGAGAGAGAGAGAGAGAGAGAGAGAGAGAATAAAGTCGCTTGAGTCATCTCCCCTAAGGGCACTTACACAACATTATGAGGAAACACAAGTGGGGGTGGGGAGAGGCTGTTCAGGATCCAAGAAAAGAGTTTCTGAGACAAAAATTTCAGATTTCTGTGGAAAGAGTTTGGAGACCTGGGTGTTTGGGTGGCATTTCTCCTCCCCTCCATTCTCTGTCCACTTTTGGAAGAAATCCACGGGCCACGAAAGGGTTAGAAGTCAGCCATCAGAAGCGTTGAAGAGGGGAGACCAAGAGGGAAAGACAGGAACCCAGGGTCTCTGAAGGAAGGCTGGTAGGTGGCAACTGCCCAGGCCTTCCCCTGCCTTGCTAAATCGAACTGTTAAGTAAGCCGCGCTGCCAGGGGACATTCTCAAAGGTGGAGCCAGACAAGGAAAGAATGTCCACAGTTGCAGGTCAGAGGTAGCTCGGAGAAAGCACTGTCGGCACTTTCCTTAGTTCGGTGTCGTCCTTGTTTTTGATGTTGCCAGACAGCATGCCTGCCTGTGCCCTCCACTTGAGAAAGGCCGTCCCAGGGCACATGCTGCTCCACTACTTATCAGAGCATTCCGGCTGATGGAGGAGGGTCTCTCTCTGCTCCCAGTGCTCCAGCCACCCTGGGACTTTCTGCCTGGAGCACCGATCTGAGGAAAAGGGCACTCAGAGAACCTGGGCTGTGTGCCTGCTGAACCCTCTGGTGTCCCCCACCTTGCCTCCTTGGTTCAGGGGCAGCCACCGGCCCGTGTCACAGCATCTTCTCAGGGACATGCTTCAGTTTGCACCAAAGGAGCTGAGCACAGACTTTGTCGACTGGAAACGCATGTTCTCAGTTAAAAAATAACAGCAGGAAGGAAAAAAAAAAAATCTGTGGGCCAAAGGACTGAGTGGATTCAGAGTGCAATTATACATCCCAGAAAGGACAAGTCTCTTGCAACGTCAAAATGTCCTCCCAGGCCTTACCCAGAGCTTCTCAAAGGAGATTTTCATAAACCAATATTCCGTTCTCTTATGCTGAACTTTGATTTTGCTAATGAAAGAAAAACGGGCATTTCCCCAATGCATGCTATGCTATGGGAAGATGGTGAGCCTGCGCGCACGCACAGAGAGAGAGAACGAGAGAACGAGAGAACGAGAACCAGGCGTTTGTAGCACATGGGCTACACTGGGCAGACATAAGTTATGACGGTAATGTGTTGCCCCTGGAATGTTTAGGCTGCTTCGCACAGCCTCAAATCACCAGACGCCTACTGCTGTGTGTTGTAAGGGTCTCTCCCTCTGCCTTTGTCCGTATTAATAATGTCCCAGGCACTGGTGAAATGGGTCTAGGGTGTGGCTAACTTACAAGTTTCTCCCTTGACAGTTGACTCCTTTAAGTCTCTCTCTGGAAGCAGGGTGAGGGCGGCAGGCTTCGCCACCCTTTGCTGCGAGGAAGGTTTTGGGCTGTACAGCACGCGAGTCTAAGCGCCAGATCTGCTGCAGGCCTGCGTGCGGTCTGAGAGTTCAGAATTTCTCCCTCTTTCCCTTCTCTCCCCTCTCTCCACATTGCACCCCTCCCCGACTTTCTGGTTTTGGGGTGTTTGTTTGTTTTTTGATTGTTTGATTGTTTTGTTGTTGTTGTTTTGTTTTTTGTTTGTTTGTTTGTTTTTGAGTCAGGGTCTCATTCTAAAGCTAGACTGGCTTCAAATGTCAGTCTTCCGGTCAGAAGCCTCCTAAGTTAGTGGAGACTCCAGACATACACCTCGGTGCTCTGCAAAATTAGTGGATTTGGACTGAACCCAGGATCCTGTGCATGCTGGCTAAGTACTCTACCACTGAGCTCTACTCCCAGTGTGAGATTCAGTATGTCTAAGTAACTCCCAGAGAAGGCTAGAGCTCTCCCAGACAGCACTGAGTGGTGAGACCCAGGAGGGCCTGTGGAAGCAAGCATACAGCCTATGGCATACCTACAGAAGTGTCCTCAGAAGCTCCTTCTCTTCTTATGGTATCAGACTTTTGGCTGCCTTGGTACATGAGATCCATACCCTGTCTGTATGGTATCAGCTCAAGGACTGAAATGACACCACGTATGCCATGGATCCCCACTGAAAGCTTTTCATATGATCACCATCATCACCATCACCACCACCACCACCATCATCATCATCATCATCATCATCATCATCATCTGTGACAGGCACTATTGCTAATTAGTTACTCTAGATACAGTTTAAAAATCACTAATGGAGTATATGGCCATCACACCACCTGCTATGGTTTGAGTGGGGAGTCCCCCCCACCCCCCACCATGGGCTTGTGTATTTATTAAACACTTGCTCTCTGTAGTGGAGGTTGCAAGATCTTTCAGATCTGGGACCTAGCTGGCAGATGTTGGACTGTGAGGGAGGAGCTAGAACAGTAATTCTGAACCTGTGGGTCTTGACCCCTCTATAAGAGGGCAAGACATTTACATTATGATTCATAACAGTAGCAAAATTATAGTTGTAAAATAGCAAAGAGCAGGGCAGTGGTGGCGCACGTCTTTAATCCCAGCATTTGGGAGGCAGAGGCAGGTGGATTTCTGAGTTCAAGGCCAGCCTGGTCTACAGAGGGAATTCCAGGACAGCCAGGGCTACACAGAGAAACCCTGTCTCGAAATAAAAAAAAAAAAAAAGAAAAAGAAAAAAAAAAGTAAAATAGCGAAGAAGTAATTTTTATAAGGGGCCAAGACATTTACATTACGATTCATAACAGTAGCAAAATTATACTTGTAAAATAGCAAAAAAATAATTTTTATGGTTGGGGTCACCACACATGAGGAACTGTATTAAAGGGTTGGAAAAGGTTGAGAACCACTGGGCTAGAGTGTTCTAACACAGCCTGGTTTGGGCCCAGGCTCTCTGCTTCCTGATCCACTCAGATGTGAGAAAGGTAGCTTCAGGATCCAGCTGGAATAAAGAGAACTATTCCCACTGCCATGCCTCTCCTGACATGATAGACTGTACCACCCCAAACCACGAGCCAAGAGAAATGCTCACAAAGTCGCTTCTGTGGAGTATGTTATCACCAAAATGATAGCAGTAACTAGTGATTGAGCACTTGTTGCTCTTACCTAGGACTAGGGTTAGGTTCCCAGCACCAATATGGCAGGTCACAATCATCTGTAACTGTAGTTTCAGATCTAACTCTTCTGGCCTCTGCAGGCACCAGGCATGAACGTGGTATGCATATATACATGCATACAAAACAGACATACACATAAAATAATAATCTTTAAAAATTAAAAAGAAGCCAGGTGGTAGTAGCACACACACGCCTTTAATCCCAGGACTTTAGAGGCAGGGGCTCTCTGAGTTCGAGGCCAGCCTGACCTACAGATAGAGTTCCAAGACAGCCAGGGCTACAGAGAAACCCTGTGTCTTAAAAAAATAGTAGAAGTGCTAATAATACTAATACTAATAGTAATAAATATGAGGTAACGAACATCACTCTGATCCAGGAATGGACACCAAGCCTTCAAGCAACTAAATGACTTGCCAAAAATTACAGTTAAGAGACAGATGAGGTCATCTGGACAGCACAGTAGAGTTGACTCTGGTGGCAGGGAAACAGGTGATCCAGCCCTGAAGGGGTAATAGAGGAAAAGCTCAGCCTGCCACTTGTCTGAAGTGCAGTAGTGTGGGCCAGGGAGAGATGCTCTTCCAACTCCTTGACCCTGGAAGCCTTTGGCAGGCTGATGAGCCATCTCTGAGGTCAGCATGTGCCAAGATCATGAGAGTGGGAGAGTTGGCCCCACTCCTCACCAACTGCTGCACTTGGGAGAACAGGCTGTGCACCTGGCCTGAGCAGCACAGTGGAGCTAGCCCTGATGACGTGAAGGCAGGAGAACAGTCCCTGCCCCTCACCTGCTGTAGCCCAGGACAGTGCTGGAGTGTTCTCCCTGGTCTTGTGGATACAGGAAAGCCAGTGCACTGAGCAGCTCAGCTACCTCCCAGGCCCAGATGCACGGCTTTGAGTTGGCCCATCCCAACATCTACCCCATCTGTGGTCTGCTAGAGTACACGAAAGGGCCAGTCCTGCAGATCCAAAGCGTCAGGGTCTCTATGACACAGGGCAACAGCAGGATATATGAGAGGAGTCCTGGTGAGGATACAGTATTGATAGTGTAGCCGACCAGAGGCCCCAAACCAGACCAATGACTCATTGCAATGAACATTTGCAAGTAAAGACCCGTGGACACACATTCTGTGACACACGGATACACTACAGCTTCCACAATGAGAGGAGGTTGCAAGGGTGGAGGGTGGAGAGGGAGGGGTGGAGAGATGAGTGGGTTTGGGGTACATGATGTGGAATTTACAAGGATCAATAAAAGGTTTAAAAAGAGAGAAATAGACAGACAGACAGACAGACAGTGGCGGGATGAAGAGATGGCCCAGTGGCACTTGCTGCTCTTGCAGGGGACCCAAATTCAGTTCTTAGCACCATATGGTGGCTCACAACCAATTCTCTGCTGCCGTCTTCTGGTCTCTGGGGGCACTGCACGGATCCAGACAAAACACCTATGTACATTAGATAGATAGATAGGTAGATAGATAGGTAGATAGATAGGTAGATAGAGACAGACACACAGACAGAATGGAGCTGGGACACTGATTTCTGCCCTGCGCTTCTCCCCCACCGGGGACATAGATAGTAAATTACAGGAAGAATCTGAAGAGTAAATGTCTTCATGGACTCTAGGCACAACTTTGGCATACCTGTTGTCCCCTACATAGGAGCCAGCATTACCAATCTTCCACCTCAGATACTAAAGCTAAGTCTGAGAGTGAGTGGAGCAGGTCTGTGCCACAGCTACAGCAGGAGGAAACCCCAGGGATAACTCTCCTTCCCATCCTGAGCTTTAGGAGGGAGGCAGCTGTACGAACATGGGCTTATCTCAGACTGTGGGCCTCGGATAACCTTAGTTGCTACTCTTTGCTCTCACTCTTTGCTGTGGCTTTCATTTGCTTTCCCCTGCCTCCTCCAAAAAACAAACAAACAAACAAAACCAAAAACAAACAAAAAAAACTTAATAAGAAAACCAAGAAGGCCTCTTAATAATCTTTAATTGACATATTTAATAATCAACTGTCTAATTCAGTGATTAAAAGGGTACATTATCCCCAAATGTAGAAATGTCAAAATGTCAGGTAGCCAGGAGCACTGGCTTCACCTTTCATCCTAGCACTCAGGAGGCAGAGGCAGGAGGATCCCTGTGAGTATGAGGCCAGCCAGGTCTACATAATGAGTTCCAGGACATCAAGGGTTATATAAAGAGACCATGTCTCAAAAATAAAGAGAGGAATCTTTACCTCTGTTTGGCCTGAGGCAGAGTCTGATGGACCACGAGGCTATGTTGTTGCTAAGGAGATAACTCAGATTCCACACCAAATGTCTGGATTTTCATGTAAGAGAGTGAAGATGCTCCTGGTGGGAGCTAGAATAGTATTTTCTGTCAGTTAAGTTGCTTTCATTTCAAGCAAACTAGAAGTAACTAAGCAAGCCAGCCAGAAAACAGTTGGGGAGACACTGGTATTAGAATATCTTAGGCATGCACGGGGGACTCACAGACACAAAGAAAGCACTAAACACCAGGCCTTGAAAAGCATGGGGACAGGAAGCCAGGGTTCCTCCAGGAACCTCAGGGGCTCTTGGATAATTTTTTTCTGGGCTGCTTCTCTCACAGGTTTCAACCCCACTTATGTCTGTCTATGTCTTCATATCTATGAGAAAAAACAGTAAAGCTTAAGGTTCAGGAATCTCTATCCTGTAATGACAGTTTGTACAAACGTGGTCCATACTAGTTAGCTTTCTAACATTGTGTCAAAATACCCAAGGAAAACAACTTCCAAGTTGTAGGAAGAGAAATTTGTTTTGGCTCCTGGTTTCAGAGGTGTCAACCCATTGACAGTCAGCTCCATTGCTTTAGGACCTCTGGAGATAATACCAGTAACTGACATGATGGAGGAATAATTCCAGAAGTGTTATGACCTCAAATTATACCCCAGAGACATAATAACACAGACAAAATAACAGTATTGCTACAAAAGGAACATGTAGACCAACAGAGCAAAACTAAGATCTAGGGAAAAAACCCCACCAGCTAGAGTCATCTATCTATTCCTTGACAAAGGTGTCAGAAACTTGCACTGGGGGGTGGGAGGGCTCTTCAACACAGGGTGCCTAGAAGGCTCAATATCCACATTATTAATTTTATATAGTATCAATGCTCATTTGCTTCGCTCTTTATTCCGTTGTTGAACTCAACTATTTCACACAGCATCGCTTCCTGGCTGAAGTATGGCCTTTAGCATTTCATTTAGGACCTTTTTTAAATGATGAAGGTAAGAATTTCCACTAATCTAGACCGTGTGTGTGTGTGTGTGTGTGTGTGTGTGTGTGTGTGTGCGCGCGCACGCGCGCGCACACGGGTGCCATGTGTTTTATAACACTATTCCTGGGGAGACATGAACAAACATGTATTCACCCCAAATAGAGAATGAATAACAAACCAAAGAAAGGATACTACAGAAGTTCCAGCATGGTGAAAGAATGAATTTATTGGGTTACTCACAGGAAAATGGATGAGGGGTTACTTGAAAGAGCAGGATTACTCAAAGGTAACTGAACAACTGAAAGCCCATTCCAGTATAGATAACAACTCTCAGAAGCTGGGATGCTAGAGCTCACTGCGTAGCCTGGGGCAGCTGGACAGATTGGGAGTATCTCTTCCAGGCAGCTCAACGAATCTTAGTCGTTCTGGGTACCTCAACCAGTTTGTACCCTTCCAGGCAGCTCAGTTTGGAGAGTCTCTCAGCAATCTTTACTGCTATATGATCTTGAAGAAAGAAGAGTCTTCTTTGTGTATCTGGTCAGTTCCAGGAACTTCCTGAGACTTGGGAGTCATTTAGTTCCTGAATCTTAAGGAACCTCCCTTTAGAACTTTCTGACACTTAATGAGCTTTCCTGTAAGGTGGAGTGAAGGAAACTGCTAAACACTGAGGCACACGTGAGATCAGAGGTTTAACTTTCAGGAGTTGGTTCTCTCCTTATACTGTAGGATCCTGGGATCAAGTGCAGGTTGTCAGGCTTACATAGCAAGTGTTTTTCCCACCTGATCTATTTTACTGGCCCTAGATCTTCCTTTGAAAGAAATTTTCATTCAAGAGAAGACGTGGTGGTTTTCCTACTTTTATTACTGTGGATGATCTGCTGTCTTTTTGACTACTGCACTACTGAAGGCTGCCATTTTTTTTCCTTTTGTATCTGGCTAGTCAGAAGACTTTTGTCTTCATCTTCACTTTTCCACAATTACACCATGATATATATATGTGTGTGTATATGTATGTATCTCCAGATGATGGGCTTCCTTATTCTCTTTGTGGTAGTCTGAATATGCTTGGCCTAGGGAGTGGCACTGTTTGGAGGTGTGGCCTTGTTGGAAGAAGTATGTCACTGTGTGCATGTGCATGGGCTTTCAGACCCTCCTCCTAACCACGAGAGAGCCAGTCTTCCACTAGCAGCTTTCAGATGAAAACGTAGACCTCTCAGCTCTGCCTGCACCATGCCTGCCTGGATGTTACCATGTTCCCACCTTGATGATAAAGGACCAGCCCCAAGTAAATGTTGTCCTTATAAGAGTTGCCTTGGTCATGGTGTCTGTACACAGCAGTAAAACCCTAACTAAGACACTCTTCTTAGATCGATGGCTAAGTAAGTTCTGAAAATATTGCTTCTGCCAAATGATTTCTGTTTTCTACTGGAATTCCCACCAGCATTATCTTCTGTGTCTTCTGGCCTCCAACTCTTTGACTGTCACATCCTGAGATTTTCATTCTTATTTTGCTCCTTCTCCCTTTGTTTTGTTCGTTTGTTTCCGTCCTAGTTTCCTGAGCTTTTCATTTCCATGAAAATCTTTTAAACTTCGTTATTTCAAAACACTGACATTTTTATAGTTTCTTGTGTTTTGAAGGTATTTATAATTCTTTTTTTTTTTTCACAACAGGGTTTCTTTGTGTTGCCCTGGCTGATCTGGAACTCACTCTGTAGACCAGGCTGGCCTGGAACTCAGAAATCCGCCTGCCTCTGCCTCCTGAGTGCTGGGATTAAAGGCATGCGCCACCACTGCCCGGCTTTATAATTCTTCTTTTGAAAGAAAAAAAAAAAGTAATGTAAACTGTGTTACAAGTATAAGTGCTATGTTAATCTAATCTACGTGGAATGGTACCAAAAATTCATTACCATGCTTGTCAAAATCCCAATGACATTCTTCTTCAAGGCACACTCACACACACACACTCACGCAAAACCTAAAATTCATATAAAAACACAAAAAACACCCCCCCCCAATAGCCAAAGCAATTCTTGCAGAACGAACAACGCTAGAAGTGTGATTACCTGTAGCCTCAAATTATACAATAGAGCCACGTGACCTCGGGAAACTTTGCGGGCGTGGCTGCTCCTAGGCCCAGGCAAAGGTTTGTTGTGGATATAAGGGAGAGAACAGCCAGAGGCATCCGGAAGGATAGAGTCTGAACCGTCGGGTGGGCTGGGGTGGAAAGTGGGGCGGGGAGGGGGGGGGGGGGGGGGGGGGATAATAGGAGACGACTACGAGAAGAAGAGAGAAGGGGAAGAAAGAGGGGCAAGCGTGGAGCTGACAACCAAAGGAGACCAAGAGACTGTGTAGCAAAATGGCTGAGATTATACAGGAATCAGAGAAGTTGGGGGAAGGGAAGAGAAGCTCTGGGGCTGGAGAGATTCCAGGCAGGCTGAGAAATGCTGAGAGGAGTCAGGGCTCCTTATTGGTGATGCTGAGAGAGAGCAGCGGCCAGCATCTGCTTTGGGATGTCAAATAGGGGCCTCAAGTAGTCATTTGCCCCAGGTGTCTTTGAGACCTAACAATGACGAGGGCACGATATGGTCACAAGAACAGACTTGTAAGACCAATGTGGGGGCCAGACACTGGTGACACATGCCTTTAATCCCAGCATTTGGGAGGCGGAAACAGGCAGCCTGGTCTACAGAAAAAGTTCCAGGACAGCCAGCGCCACACAGGGAAACCCTATCTCAAAAAGAAAAAACAAAACCAAAGTATTATGAAAATGTCATAATGAAATGCATTAATTTGTATGCTGATTTAAAACAAACAACAGGTGCAAGATTAAAAATTAATAAATTCAATACTTTTCATCCCTTGATTCAAGAACAAACCTTAGGAAATAGCTCATGGCCTGAGAAGATTGTGTGTCCTGTTTAACCATCACAGTGTCTCTGCGAAGAGATTTTAGTAGCCACGCTTATCAAATAGATTAAAAGTGCCATGATCTGGACAGGGGCTTTTCAATGTCCTCCCTGTACATGGAATGGCTGAACAGTAAGCCAATGCCTATGACACTTGACACTGTTATAATTGCTAAATCCTAGAAGTCTGAGTAATGGACTTGAGAGGGTTTTTCTCTTCCATACTTTAAACAGTAAAGCAGTTCATGTGATTAGTAAAAACCCAGTGTTAACAGAGATAGATAGAAGAGACTGTCTGATTAATGCTGCTAACTTCCATGTCTTCTCAGAGTACTGGATTGATCTGTTAGTAGCTAATAAATGTTGTACTGCTGTTAAACACACAGGTAAACCTGACACAGGAGGCTGGAGCCATGGCTCAGTGGTTACGAGCACTGGCTACTCTTCTAGAACACCCAGGTCTGATTCCCAGCATCTACTTGGTGGCTCACAACTGCTCATAATTCCAGTTATAGGGATCCAGCACTCTCTTCCTGCCTTTATAGGCACCAGCATACATATAGTACATAGGTACACATGCAGACAAAACACTCAAACACATAAAATAGGTTAAAACAAAACAAACTGAAATATAATTGACCCCCTCCCTTTATACTATAATTAGACTTATATACATTCTGGTTTGCTTACATGTATACGTTTAGGTAATTATACACACACACACACACAAACACACACACAAAACCAGAAATAGCAAGGCAGTGGTGGTGCATGCCTTTAATCCCACCACAGAGGCAGGCAACTTGCTGATTTCTAGGCCAGGCCAGTCTACAGAGCAAGTTCCTGGACAGCCAGGACTACACAGAGAAACCCTGTCTCAAAATGAGAGAGAGAGAGAGAGAGAGAGAGAGAGAGAGAGAGAGAGAGAGAGAGAGGAAGAAAGAAGAAGAAGAGGAAGAAGGAGAAGGAGAAGGAGAAGGAGAAGGAGAAGGAGAAGAAGAAGAAGAAGAAGAAGAAGAAGAAGAAGAAGAAGAAGAAGAAGAAGAAGAAGAAGAAGAAGAAGAAGAAGAATATAAAAAGAAAGAAATTTCGTATAGTGAGGCATGGTGGTACACACCTCGAGTCCCAGCACTCAGGAGACAGAGGCAGGAGGATCTCTGTGAGCTTAAGGCCAACCTGGTCTACAGAGCAAGCTCCAGATCAACCAGTGCTACATAGTAAGACCCATCTTTCTGGAAGGAAGGAAGGAAGGAAGGAAGGAAGGAGGAAAAAAACAAAGAGAAACATTTGCTGAGCTGCTCTGCACCCTCCTCCCCCTAGGGAGAGCCCTTGTTGCTCTCCGGGAATTCTTCTCTCAAGTTCACTTTATTTCATTTACGGTTTAGGTTTTCTTCACCTAAACTACGGGAGGAGTATGTGGGCTTTACTTTTCTTCTTGGAGCCTCTTTTTTCTTCGTTCTTTTTATATTTTACACAGGGTTGCATAATATAGCTTTGGCAGGAACTCACTGTGTAGACCAGGCTGCCCTTGAACTCACAGAGATCTGTCTGCCTTTGCCTTCCTAGTGCAGGGATTAAAATGGGCATCAGCACGCCTGGCCAAAGCCTGAAATCTTTGCCTCAGGATAATAATGTGAGGTACCCAAAGGGGAGATGGTGATTTCTATGTATGTAGGGTGATAGAATCTTTGGTCAAGGATAATTTGAAGTTTATATGTTGGCTAAGTAGGATCTCTAAAGAGGAGACATGATTGACCCTCTGTAGCTGCGGGTTCAGGTTCAATCAGCACAAATCAGGGACTGACTTTGCAATAGGCACTAGCTAGGCATTTTTTAAAAAAGCATAAACCATTAAATTCGGAGCAAAAGAATTAAATTCGGCCCTTCTGTGTTGAACAGGAAAACAAGGGAAAGGGAAACAATTTTAGGACTAAGAAGGGAGAAACTGTCTCAGACATCCCTTGTAGGGTAAATATTTCAGGACATGTCCCAGGCTCAAGGGTTTGAATAACAAACCACTTGGTTAATTCTTTAAAGAATGTGGTGAGAGTATAAGACCTAGGAACAACATTTTTCTCTATATTGGTTCATCTTGCGTGGTAACTGAGTGAACAGCTGTGTAACATAGGGTGTCTGAAACCTGCCATGCACAGAGTCAAGGTTCTTAGCACGTGGTACGACAGGTACTGTTCAGATCAGTTAAGAAGAAAGCACCTTGTGTGCGCATGAAGAGGCCACCTTCCACTTCTCTCTCACCCTAACTCTCTGGTTTCATAGGATCAAGGCTATTATTTACCAAAGCACTCAGCACAGTGAATTGCCTATGACTGGCAGTTAATAAGAGGCTGCGTTGAGTGCAGAAATTAAGTTCTAGACCTTAAGTATAGCAGATGTAGGATTTTATCTCCAGCCAGCATGTTCTGCGTTTCTCTCAATAGCAACACCCAGTTTCCATCCTGCATCCCTTCCTCTCACATGTAGTCCATATGCACTGGGGAAACCTGACCTACTCCATCCCAGGGGTTCCATAGCCTTCTGTCAGCTCCCCCACCCACAGCAACCTGGTAAAAGATGGTTTCTAGATCAGTAAAATGAAAGACAAGGTGATATCAGCTGGAGATTGCAAAGAAAGAAACTTTTTTGTTCTATAGGAGCTACCTAGAGGAAAACTCTTTTTAAAAAAAGACTAAGCCCGTAAGAGAATCTGGCAGTAGTCTTGGGACCACAGTAAAAGCAGCCTTATAATACAGTGGGCAGTACAGAAGACAAAGAAAAGGGTTTTTTTTTTTTAGGGTTTCTGTTGCTTCATGAGACACCATGATCACAGCAAGTCTGATAAAGGATAACATTGGATTGGGACTGTCTTATAGGTTCAGAGGTTTAGTCCGTTATCATTGTGAGAAACAGGTAGACATGGCACTGGAGAAATTGCTGAGTGTTCTACTTCTCGAACTGTAGGCAACAGGAAGAGAGAAAGACACTGGGCCTGGCTTGAGCATTTGAAATCTCAAAGCCCCACCCTCAGTGACACACTTCCTCCAATAAGGCCTTATGTCCTAATCCTTTCAAGTAATGCCACTTCCTATGAGTTTATGGGGGTCATTTTCATTCAAACCACTACAGAAAGCCAGGGGACAAACAATGTTTCTTAGCATCGTTAGGCTGGGATCAAGGCTTGCCTGAAAACCACTATCTATCTGCACAGGCTTTTCAGTTATCTCAGACAACGATTTTCCTCTACTGTATAAACTGGTTGGAGAGGAATTTTGTTGTTGTTACTTATAATCAAAATATTCCTAACTAATATAAAGGGGGTTTATGTTTCAGGTTAATAGTAATTTTATTAAATACTCCATCAAAAGCAAAACATTTTTATTATTGTCTTGTTTGGGGTTACCATTGCTCTGACATTATGACCAAAGCAAGTCGGGGAAGAAAGGGTTTATTTGGCTTACACTTCCACATCACTGTTCATCATCCAAGGAAGTCAGGACAGAAACTCAAACAGGACAGGGACCTGAAGGCAGGAGCTGATGCAGAAGCCATGGAAGATACTGCTTACTGGTTTGCTCAGTCTGCTTTCCTATGGAACTCAAGACCAACAGCTTAGGAGAAATACCACCCACAATGGGCTGGGCCCTCCCCCATCAATCATTAGTTAAGAAAATGCCTAAGAAAATGCAGTGGTGGCTCACACCTTTAATCCCAGCACTTGGGAGGCAGAGGCAGGCGGATTTCTGAGTTCGAGGCCAGCCTGGTCTACAGAGTGAGTTCCAGGACAGCCAGGGCTACACAGAGAAACCCTGTCTTGAAAAAACAAACAAACAAAAAAACAAAACAAAAAAAATTAAAGAAAATGCCTTACAAGTCTGACTACAATCCCATCTTATGGAAGCATTGTCTTAAATTTCAGCTGACCAACTTAGAAGAGTCTACAAAGATGATCATCTTAGTTTTCCAGAACTTTGAATGGTGTCAATCATAGAATAGACACTCAACAAATATAAAAATGTTGGGGGGTGTTTTGTGCACTGTGTATTCAATCGATGATTTCTGTACCCCAGAGATCTGGTTGCAGTCCGGGACTTGGGATTGCCATTATTATTGAAGCATCTTCTGTCTCAATGTTGTGTAAAGACTGTTCTCCTTCACCTCTGATTAGATAATAGAGTTAATCACTCTATATCTGGGCAGGAGAGTTAAGGCAGAACTTTCAATCCCAGTGAGGGGGTCCCAGGTAGAGAGAGGAGAGAGAGGGATAGCCATTGGGGACTCAGGGAGTCTCCATGAGGATACAGATGGAACAGGATCAGACTAAGATGGTAGTTAACACCACATGTCTGGGAAGTAGTCCAGGCCAGCATAATCAGATTAGAATAGATCAGTATCTGTCCAGCTATAGTGAAGAAGCTTATTAATAAATACAAAGGTGTCCATGTCATTATTTGAGAACAAGGGAGGGCATAGAAAAGCCCCATATTTTCATATAAATTGATTGATTCAACAAGTATTTAATAGATTCTGTATGCCAATTATTAAACAAGGTACACAAAGTAATGCCCCTGTTGGGTGTTTTGCCTGCATGTATGTCTGTGCACTGTGTGCATATCTGGTGTCTGCAGAAGCCAGAAGAGTGCATTGAATCCTCTAGGTCTGAGCTACAGATAGTTGCAAATCATCATGTGGGTGCTGGGAGTCAAACCCAACTCCCCTGGAAGAGCAGCCAGTGCTTTTAACCGCTGAGCCATCTCTCCAGATTCTATACTTTTCTTTTTAACTCCCCATCCTTCTCCCTCTACCTCTCAAGTGATGAAATCACAGGCACAGCTCACTATACCTAGTTTTATATAGTGCTGGGGACTGAACTCAGCATTTTGTGCATGCTAGCAGACATAAAGATGTCAAGCTAATATAGAACAATCTAGAATACAAAATACCAAGCATTCTATGCTCACATGACATGTGCCTTTCCTTTGTAGCATGTGTCACATTGCAATTGTGATTTTCTTTTTTAAAGATTTATTTATTTATTTTATGTAAGTACACTGTTGCTGTCTTCAGGCACACCAGAAGAGGGCATCAGATCCCATTACAGATGGTTGTGAGCCACCATGTGGCTGCTGGGAATTGAACTCAGGACCTCTGGATATGCAGTCAGTGCTCTTAACCACTGAGCCATCTCTCCAGCCCACAACTGTGATTTTTTTATACTTGTTTGTTTGGTTCTTGTTGCCAGGAGTTAAACCCAGGGCCTCATGCATGCTAAGCATGTACCTATCTACCTACCCTTGGCTCCTTTAAATATATTTTGTCTGTTTTCCTCACCGGCCTATAAATTCTATGGGTTCACTTTTGTTTAACATGCAGAACTCAGAATGTAGCAGAGTGTCCAGCACACAACATCCATTTGGCACACATATGAATAATTGGATTTTTAAAAGGAACCACATACACCCACAACAGCACAGTAACTTGAATACCATCAAACAGACTACATTGCAAACTAACTCTGCAACTTTCTGGTGGATATTTCCAGGTGAGATCTTTAAAGACTCTGAGTTTTCATTTTCTCCCTATAAAAGTCACTTTTATTTACTCTGATAAGGAACAAGATGGCAATGAAAACCATATACAAGCTGTGCGAACACACAGCTTAGTCTGAGCCCAGAGTATTTCTCTCTCTGTTCTAACTATCCCTAGGCCTAGGCCTGGGAACTTCTAGCCTCTGTACCAATCTAATCATCCAAAGTGACTGATTCAATCTGACTTCTCTCAGCTTCTCACTGAATTGCTCTGCTTGGCCTCACACTAACTCTGGCAATCTAATCTTCTGGCTCATTCTCATTCTCTGGCTCATTCTGTCTTTACCTGTATCTAGCTTCTTTCTGCACGTGTCTCTGTAAAACTGCCACACATACACTCACAGCTTTCTTTTTCTCTCTCTGCTCTTAAATAGCTTCTCTTCTTCTCTGTTCTTTTCAGTGTATCTTGTCTCTGACTCATTCTGTCAGACCCTTCCCACAATTAGACATCACTTTCAAACGTGGGCACATCCTTCTACAAACTAACTTTACCTTCATTGTTAGGGAATAAAGGTGGATACTATTCGACTTCCAGTGTGGGAAGCTTGTTCTTTTGGGGCTGGAGAGATGGCTCAGTGGTAAGAGCACCGACTGCTTTTTCAGAGGACCTGAGTTCAATTCACAACAGGCACATGGTGGCTCACAACCATCTGTAATGGGATCTGGTGCCCTCTTCTGGTGTGTCTGAAGAGAGCAACAGTGTATTCACATAAATAAAATTAAATAAAAGGTGTGTACTAAAGGAGTTAGGGCATGTCTGCATTCCAGCCAGATCGTATCTGACCAAGCCCACTCAGTCAATCAACAGGTTCTCCAGCGCAGGAGTGAGGATTGAAAAGAAAGAGACAATTAGACAACACGGTAGCATGACCCCAGTCCATTCTGAGACTGAAGGCAGGTTTACTTTTTTCCAATCCGCTTTTACACCATTTTAGTTACACACAAGCAGTAAGGTCGGTTCTAGGTTGAGGAACAAGCAATGCAGTAAACAAGGAACAAACAAGGCAGTGAACAAAGTCCCTATAAAATTCCCAAGATCACAGTTTCTAAAGGCTTATCAGGATGACCAAAATGACTGAGCCTACTTTCCTAGTCCTAGCCCAAAGTCATATTCATGCCTGAAGCCTACTTCTTTGTTCTACTTTAAGATTAAGATTCCTATCTGAACTTACTTCCCTGTTCTAGCCTAAGATTAGATTCCTGCCTGAGCTTACTTCCTTGTCCTTGGCCTAAAGTCAGGTTCTTGCCAAGCTTGCCAAGCAACCCCAAAAGGTTCTCCACACGTATCTTTAGATGTGATCCCTTGCCAGAGTGGCCATGTTGCTGGATTAAAAATCTTCTATATCTCATCAATAAATCAGAAGACTTATTGTCTCTCCTACAGGTTTCTGAGGAATGAAAGACAAGTGTGAAATGTCTTGTGCATCTAAACTGCCCAATCAATGATATTTATCCATTCATCCATATTCCAAATGGTTTTGCAGTTTTGCAGTGTGTGTGTGTGTGTGTGTGTGTGTGTGTATCACCTAATAGGCATGGGTAGTGCATGCTTATAATCTTAGCCTTTGTAATGCCAAGTGCAAGGCAGGAGGATCAGAAGATTAAGGCCATTCTGAGCTACATGAGTTTAAGGCCAACCTAGATTATATGAGACTCTTTCAAAGGGAAGAAAGGAAGGAGGAAGAAAAGAAAGAAGAAAGGTTGGTGGTTGAGCCAGCAAGATGATTCAGCAGTAAAAGTGCTGGCTAGAAAAGCAGATGACCTGAGTTTGACCCCAGGAGCCCACAGTAGAAGAGCACCAAGTCTCAGAAAATTTCATCTGACTCCACACTTGTGCTGTGGAGTGTATATGCTTCACACACACACACACACACAGACACAGACACACACACACATACAGACACACACACACAGACACACACACACAGACACACACAGAGACACACACAGACACACACACAAATATATATTTTTTTAAGGAAAGAAAGGAAGAATACAGGAGTCAGGCATGGTGGTATACACCTTTAATCCCAGCACTGGGAGGCAGAAGCAGGTGGAACTGTGAGTCAAAGTCCAGCCTGGTCTACAAAGAGAGTCCCAAGACAGCCAGGGCTACACAGAGAAATTGTCTTGAAAAAGAAAACAGCAGCAGCAACCAAAAGAATATATGTGTATATCCTGTGCCCACGCCCACAGTAACACACTTCCTCCAACAAGGCCACACCTCCAAGTAGTGCCACTCCCTGAGGAAGAATATTCAAACCACCACAGAGTGGAAATATATAGGAAAACAGAACAACAGTCTACAGGGCATTTGCCTCATGTTAGGTTGTAAGCCTGTAAAAGGGAATAGGAAGATCATACCCAAATATAGATAGTAGGTTATAGGCTGTACACAAATACTACGCCATCTTAAATGAAGCACTTGAACATCTTTTGATTTTGGTACCCTAACACCAGTGTACCTTGGATACTGAAGAGCAGTTGCATTCTGTTAAAAAAGAAGGGAAATTGAATGCACAACTTTGAATTGTGTCAGTAACAGAAAATATAGCTGATCTGTGGGCTGCTGTAGGAAAGTATCACGAAGTGAATGGTTCAAATGATAGATGCATGGTACCACAGAAATCTAAACCAACGTGGTGGCTGCTCCAGTCGGAGCCAGTAAAGGAGAATGATTCCATGCCTCCTTCTATACTTGGGTAGCCTCGGGCTCTCCTTGGATTAGAGATGACAGCCATAGCTCCTGTGTCTCATAACCTCTTTCTCTTTGCCTCCACTTTCATTGTCTCCTACATCCATAAATACACCACTCATTACAGATTACAGTCACTCTATCGATTTCATTTTAACTTGATCACATGCAAAGATCTGACTTCCTTCCAAACAGGGTCATAAGCACTGATACTAGAGGCAAAACTTAAAATGTCTCTGTTGCAGGAAATATTAAAAATGCTAGCAAGTTCCTGCCCTATGTCCTGGTTCTCTCTGCCCAGACTGGCTGGCTGGCCATGTGCTGACAGGCAATAGTCGGTCTGCTTGTATCTCATGGAGACGATCTGAATCAGGACTCCAAAATCTCTCCTCCCAGATCGAGAAGTTCCCACTGGCAGGTCGCTACCATGCCAGCCCCATGCTTCAGTACCCCCACAGCCTCGGTGGTGCACATCAGGCAAACCCACGCTTTGCTACTGTACCTTTCTCTCTGGAACCCAGTAGAGTCGCCACGAGTAGAAAAGCACCCCCCAAACTTAGCTCAGAAACAATGGTTCTGTGACTGTAATCTGTAATGAGTGGTGTATTTATGGATGTAGGAGACAATGTGAAAGTGGAGGCAAAGAGAAAGAGGTTATGAGACACAGGAGCTATGGCTGTCATCTCTAATCTCTGTGCCCAACAACTAGAATCCTCATCTTGTAAGCCACATTAAATCTAATTCCTCCAGCGGCGAATCCTGGCAGCTCTGCCATGATACCAGGAGACCCTAGTAGCTATAGCTTACCCTTTTGCTATCCCTGTCCAAAAAGCCCCTAACTCTCTCCTGCTTCTTCTCTTCCTCCGTCCAACCCAAGTCCTGCCTACTCGCCCTGTGATTGGTCCGTTTATTCATTCAGGGAGGTTCACAAGAAGTCACCTGAGTACTGACTCATTCCTTGTTCCAGAAAACCCCTCCTGGGAGAGCAGAAAATTAACATAAAAATACAAGCAGCACCCAGCCACCCACAACTTATCTCTTAAGGTCAGAAGGCTCTTCAGAGCTAGAGGACCAGGATACATATCTTTTAGATTTGACAGAGAAGCTGCACCCATAGAAGCCCAAAGAAAACCATATAATAACAACACCAGTTGACATGCCACCGTGGGCAAGACAAATTTCACGAGGTACCATCCTAAGATGAAGACCTATAGGCAATCAGTTGCTGCTGAAGAAGATTTCTCTAGGGATGAGCTCACATATAGGCTATCTAATCACAAGTGGTTATCCCTAAACAGATAGATGCCAGATAGATAAATAGATGATAAATAGAGATACAGATACCAGATAGACATATGGATGGATGGGTGGGCTTTGGGCCCTTCCCCCAGCAGCCCTTTCCTATATAATCCTACCATTTTGGTTACTAGGAAATCTGGGCCCCTGGCTACTGCATCTGGTTTCCCCTCTCAGGGCCAGGCCTACTCTGGACTCTTCCAAATGTGTCTGCGCCTGGCTACACTCTCCCTTTTATCTGCAATCAGTTTTCTCTTGTACCATGCCTGGGACAGGTCGTGTTTCTTTTTGTTTTTCGTTGTTGTTGTTGTTCTTTTTTTCATTCAGTTTCATTCAGCTCTGCAGACAGGTGAGGTGAAGTCAACATAAGGAATCAAGTTTATCCCGGGGACATTTATCACTGTTGAGTATTTACTACTATACTGCTGTCAGGGACCGGCCCCCGTGGCTGTCAGCTAAGAAGGAGATTGATGGTCTTAGTAAAAATCTTCAAACAGGTGTCGGTCTACCACCTAAGGAGAAGAAACTCAAAGGCATTAAGCGGGAAGAGATGCAGAGCTGGGTGTGTGTGCTGGGTTTCACCCTCAAAAGCTGGAGCCTTTCAGAGCTTGTGACCAGTGCCTTAAGCCCATCAAAAAGGGAGTGTGGCTGGCTTAATCTGGTGCTGGAAGCCTGTGTTCTTTTCAGCGACTGCCTTTCTTACCAGAAACGCAACCATGAGTAAGGGTACCAGTCCTACTGAGGAGGGGCTGCCATGGAAAGTATTCTGCTCCCAGCTCCTAGCCTTGAAAGATTCAATTAAAGCTGAATCTTTTCATATCCTGACTGAGAAGTGAGGTCCAATAAAAGGTGACAATCAAATGTAAATTAAACAAACAGATTTAAAAAAAAAAAAAAAACAAACAACCTACCTGACACTAAAAACAAGAAAATCAAAAACTGATAAACTGGCTGTGGTGCCGCACACCTTTAATTCCAGGGCTCCGGAAGCAGAGGCAGGTGGATCTCTGTGAGTTCAAGATTACATACAGAGTTCCAAAACAGAGGGCTACCTGGTTTGACCTGTCTCAAAAACATTAAATAACGTTAATTTTTGTAATTTTAATTTTAATTTTTTTTCTTTTTGGTTTTTCGAAACAGGGTTTCTCTGTGTAGCCCTGGCTGTCCTGGAACTGACTCTGTAGACCAGGCTGGCCTCAAACTCAGAAGTCCACCTGTCTCTGCCTCCAAAGTGCTGGGATTAAAGGCATGCGGCACCACTGCCCAATTTGTAATTTTAATTCTTGTGTTAAGAGGAGGGGAAACACAAGAGCTTGTCTCAAGAGGTGGGGTAGCTCTTACCACCCTCACCAGAGAGCTGACAGCAAAGTGTCTGTCCCAGTGTGAAGGGGGAGATCAACACGACATCCAATGTTCTCTAAGGAACCAGGCATGGTAGCACACACCGTTAATCCCAATGTTCGAGAGGCAGGAGGATCTCTGTGAGTTCGAGGACAGACTGGTCTGTATACACAGTGAGTTTCGGGACAGTCAGGGAAGGCTACAATGTGAGACCCTGTCTCAAACAACAACAACAGCAACAAAAACCAGACAAAACAATCCTTTAGGTCAGTGGTACAAGGCTTACATGCACAAGGTCCCGAACAAAGGCTCGACCCAAGTACTACAAAAGGGGGGAGGGGTGTCCTCCGTGCTTTAGTTTAACTGACTGTAGGAGTGAAATCACAGACTTCCTCTGAATGGTGCCAGGCCTTTCTGCTTCCACTTATCTGCAAGCTGGAATGTGCTCTGGGCCATCAGCTGTCACCCCGCCCAACACCTCCCTCTGCCCTCTACCCAGGCTGGCTTCAGATAACAATCCTTTCCACTCTGGCTTCGGTCCGCCATGTTTGGACGGCTTCAGAGTAAACACTGGAGTCCCTTCATTACATTCCGTTCACCTTAACACATTCCACACCTTGCCCTTGGCTGCAGGGGCCTGGCTGTTTGCGCTCAGGACTCCATCGTTTGTGCCAGCTTTGTTCCAGGCTTGCTGTTGAGCCGAAAACCCTTGTGGCTATCTTTGTGGCTCTGGGTGTCCTTTCTTGCTATCTATCCCAAGTCTGCAACAGTCCCTTCCTTGTCTGTGAAAAGTCTGAACCTTATCCAAATCCAGCGGTTCTGGGCTTCCCCTCAGCTTGGAGTGAGGACCTAGGAGGTGAACAGAGCCCTGATAGGCCTGCAGGCAGGGAGAACCTCCACGAATAGATAGGGAAGATGGTAAACTTCCGGCTTCCTCCTGATCTAAGATGGAGTCCTAAAGGACTGACTGACTTTACCCCCCACCGGTAGTGAACCCTGACAGTTGCGGGTCTGAGAAGTTTAAGACCAGACTGGGGACATATTTTACCCCCAAATTGGGGGCCTGTCAGCCTCCCTGTCTTTGTTCAAACTGAGCAACCCTAAATTAGAGGCTGAAGGCCCCGAAGACCAGCCCTCAAGCCTCAAGGAGAGAACCAGTTTTAGGTCCCTGAGTCCCATCCCTGTTCTGCCAAGGGTCTGGTGCTGTGCTGTGTGTGTGTGTGAGTTTCTGCTCACTTCTAACAAAAGCTGATTGTCACCCTTTGATAACTTATCTCTGCCGATGAAATCAGCCAATTTAAGCCAAATTAAACTACAAAGGCAGCTTTATGAGGAGAGCAGGGAGGGGAGGGTCATGGACCTCACTGGAGGGGGTCAGTGAAGTCTCCCAGTGCAGACTGGGAGAAAGAAAAACAGGGGGCAGAGAGAGAAAACAGAGCATGCACAGAGAGAGGGGGAGAGAAGAGAGAGGTAGGGGGCCAAAATGTCTGGATTATATGGTGAAGAGCTAGTGAGGGAGAGGAAGCCCACCCCTGGGTTGGAAAATTCAGGTAGAGGGTGGGGTACTGCCAGCCACGCCCTGTACAGGTAGGGACTGAGGGATGCTGGGAGAACCTGGAGGCCAGCTCACCTGCTGATTTTTGACTGCTCAGAGTTGTTCCCCCTGCACCACCTGCGGCTGGAGATTGTTCCTGCCCTTTTAATTCTTTAAGTGGAAGAGAAAATAAACCTGACCAAGATCCTAAATTGTAAGAATTGCAGACACACAGAAACGGGCTCAAGTCATGGCTGGGGGAGAAGAACGAACAGCAGGCGACTTCAGAGCCTTGCCTGAGGAGAGGTGCAGGCCCAGGCTTCCTCTACCGGCTCTATTTTCTCCTCCAAAATGGAGGTGCTTGGGGGTAGGGCAGGGGGTGGGCTGCCCTGGGCTTGGATACTTCTCTCACAGGATGAGAAAAGAAAAAGGTAGAGTCCAGAAAAACATATGAAATGCCCTGGAGCACGAGTGAGGCGTTACAAAAGTCGGTGGGTTCTGGGAACCAAACTCCTGCCCTCTCCCAGACCAGCAAGTGCTCTTAGCCCCCAAGCCATCGATCTCTCCATCCCCACGACAGCTTCCACTAACTTATTTCTTCACTTTACATCCTGATCGCAGCCCCCCCTCGCCTCCCCGTCCCACCCGGACAAATCCCTTCCCCCATTACCTCCTCCCACTCTCCTCCCAGAAAAGGAAGCCCCCCTTGGATACCACCCCTCCCCGACTAGATGTAGCTCTCCCACTGAGGCCCAACCAAGCAATCCAGCTAGCGGAAGGGGGAATCCAAAGGCAGGCAACAGAGTTGGAGACAGCCTCCCCACTCCCCAGTTGTTGGGTTTTTGTTTTAAGGCTTGGTTTTGTTTGGGTTTTTTTGTTTGTTTTTGTTTTTAAGATTTATTTATTTCATGTATGTGAGCACACTGTAGCTGTCTTCAGACACCAGAAGAGGGCGTCGGATCCCATTACAGATGGTTGTGAGCCACCATGTGGTTGTTGGGAATTGAACTCAGGACCTCTGCAAGAGCAGTCAGTGCTCTTAACCGCTGAGCCATCTCTCCAGCCCTTGGTTTTGTTTTTAATCTCTCTCTCTCTCTCTCTCTCTCTCTCTCTCTCTCTCTCTGGTTTTTATTTGTTTTGTTTTTTCAAACAGGGTCTCACTGTGTAGGCCTAGCTATCCTGGAACTCATTCTGTAGACCAGGCTAGCCCTAAACTCACAGAGGTCCACCTGCCTCTTCCTCCCTAGTGCTGGGATTTTTAACTTCTTTGAAATAGGATCTCACTGTATAGGTTGGCCTTGAATTCATCCTAATACCTCTACCTCCAAAATGCTACTGTAATCATAGGCCCAGTAATTCACTTATTACTTATTAATTAATTACTTATTAATGCCCTACTGTTAGTTAAAACCCCCACATGATTGCCCCATTTACAACTTGTCAACTTGAAGGACACCGGGGTCACTGCCAGGTTTTTTAAGTTCAGAGCAAAGCTGCTATGAATTATCCATGTGCAATTTTCTGAATAAACAAAAGTTTGCCTCTCATTTAGGTGAATACCAGAGCGTACTGTAATCGGTATCTCTCTGTTACTGTGCCTAACACCACGACCAAAAGCAAATTAAAGAAGAAAGAGCTTCTCTGGGGTTATGGATTCAGAGGGAAAGTCCTTAATAACAAGGAAGGCAGGCAGCAAGCTTGGGGCAGGAGAAGGTTGAGATCTTATCTTCAACCACACACACTAAGCAGTGAGTGAACTAGGAGTGGGTGGGTTGAGGTTATAACTCTGAAATCTTGCCCGCCCCCCCCCCCCCCCCCCCCCCAGTGTTGTGCTTCCTCCAGCAAAGCCACTTCTCCCCAGAACTTCTCTGAACAGTGCTAAATAGGGACCAAGTGTTCAAGTACAGGAGCCTATAGGGACATTTCTCATTCAGACCACTACAATCACAATCGCTAGATCATACGGTGAGGGTTCAGTTAATAGTCAAAGAGACTGACACAGTCTTCTGAGATACTTACGCCACGTTTCATTCCATCTAGCAATAAATGAGAACGTGTTACTCTGTATTGTAGCCAGCATTTACTGTTGTCAGCTCTACTGTACATTGTTTTCATTTGTCTTTTCCTGTTGACAGGGTACATGAGATGGGACATCTCTCCACACACGTATTCTCCAGTTGTTAGGACTTGATGAGGCACCTGGTTCTTTTCAGTTGTCATCTTGATTGGATTAAGAGGGTGGGGGTAATCTGAAGCCATGGCTCAGGAGTTAATGGCACTGGCTGCTCTTCCAGAGGACCTGGGTTCAAGTCTCAGCACCCACTTATTGACTTATAATTATCTGTAACTCCAGTTCCAGGGGATCTGATGCCCCACCCCTGCATGAACATGCCTCAGACATGCAGGCAAAACACTATACACACAAAGAAAAATTTTTTGTTTTTTGCTTTTTGTTTTTGGAGACAGGGTTTCTCTGTGTAGCCCTGGCCATCCTGGAACTCACTCTGTAGACCAGGCTGGCCTTGAACTCAGAAATCCACCTGCCTCTGCCTCCCGAGTGCTGGGATTAAAGGTGTGCACCACCACTGCCCGGCTTTAATATTATTATTATTATTATTATTATTATTATTATTATTATTATTATTATTATTTTTAAATACCTGGGACATTAATAAACCTCAAATTTGAGGGAACATGGGAGAATATTTCCAGAGACATGTAACTAAACAGGAATCCTCACCTTATGTGTGAACTACACCATCCTGTAGGGTGGGGTCCAGTCTGAATAAAAAGGAAACAGAGAAAGATAAAAGACCACTACCATTCCCCTCAGCAAAAATATGATTTCCTCTTGTTTTTCTGGATGACAACATGGCTCAGCCGGTAAAGGTGCTTGCATCATAAATCTGGCAAGTTTAATTTTGGAAACCCACTTAAAAGCAGAAGGGGGGAGGGCTGGAGAGATGACTCAGCGGATGAGAACACTGACTGTTCTTCCAGAGGATCCGGGTTCAATTTCCCGAGTTCACATGGCAGCTCATAAGTGTCTGGAACTCCAAGGTATGACACCTTCACACAGATATACATACAGGCAAAACACCAATGCACATAAAATAAAAATAAATAATGTATTTTTTTAAAAGTGGAATGGAGAAACTCCATAAAGTTGTCTCGTGACCTCAGATGCGTGCTATGCCACACCCCCTTCCCCAGATACATGGCACACACTTGCACATACACATTAATAATAGATCAATAAAATGTTAAAGGAATCTGTACACACACACACACACACACACACCAGCTTTTTCGTAGGCACAAATTCTTTTTTAATCCATTTGATCAACTTAATTCAGACCAATCTACGATGATTCAGAGTATCACCGCCGGAAGATGGCATTTGTGTGTGCCAAGGTATGGTCAAACTTTATGAAGGACCCAAGGAGGAAGACAGGTAGGGAGGGGACTCTTGACAGCTAGCAGCTATTGTCACTTTGGGAGACAGCAGAAGAGGAAGGTTCGGTTGAGACTGACTGGGTAAGAGATTGAGTCAACACCAGCACATCCGGGCCAACAATGCTCCCTCTGTCCTAACATACATCTGTCGGCACAGGTAGGAGGAGAATCTCAAGGTGGAAGGCAGTCTAAGTGTTTTTTGGGAGTGGAACCAGGAACGGGAGCGAAGAGAGATCCAAGCTTCGGAGTTGGTTTGTACTACATATGCAGGCCAAGAGTCCAGCCAGACTGCGGGACAGGGCCCACAGTCACTGTCTGAGACTTACCTACTTACTTCTCCACCCCTTATCTCTCCCACTGACGGCCCTCAAGGTGTACCTCACTTCCGGCTCGAGCTGCTGCCCCATCCTTTGAAAGTGAGTCGCGATGAATGTTGTGGACTCTCCTCAGCAAGTGGCTGAGAGTTGCTGAAATTACAACCTTGGTGTGTGCCTGGTCATAGGCCAAGAATTTCCCTGTCTTTTAATCAATGCTCAAACATCAAACCGATGCTTTTTGACTGAGGAAATGGATATAGCGGTGGGAAAGAAAAAAAAGAAACTGGATAAAGAGAAAGAGTTGAGTCTGTGTAGAAGGGCTGACCTCTGCGTGGATGCTAGGAATTAAGGGTCAAAAAGAAGCTTTTATTTTGATAATTTGCAGCATTGCTGATAAATTCGCAGAAGCCAATGGCAGCGAAAATTAACCCCCTTCACGATACATAAGCCAGAGACAAGGTTGCCAGGGAACTGATGAAGGGCTAAAGTTAGCCAGCCCCATTGTTTAAGCAATTTGATTAACCTCTTAATGATTAATTTCCTAGTTAATAATTGACACATCATAGCAGAGAACCTGAAAACTGAAATGTCAAGTAATTCATTTTAGATTCTCAGGTAAATCTGTGTCCTGGCAATAGTCCACATGTGGAGTATAGAAACACCAGCAATGGTCTAGCTTTAGCTTTCCAAAATAAATATTTTCTAAAATATTTAAATACATTCAAACAAGATATTTTAGGATAAAATGTCTTTGGTTCCCTGCAGAGAAATGAGGGAAGTTAAGAGAGAGTCCTGCCCGGGCAGTGGAGGTGCACGCCTTTAATCCCAGCACTCGGGAGGCAGAGGCAGGTGGATTTCTGAGTTCGAGGCCAGCCTGGCCTACAGAGTGAGTTCCAGGATAGCCAGGGCTACACAGAGAAACCCTGTCTCCAAAAACCAAAAACGAAAAAAAAAAAAAAAAAGAGAGTCCTGAATGGTCGGGTCGGGATGTCTGGGTAATTGAATTGGTTAGTGTTTCATTTCTGTAGTCAGACTACCTGAAGGAATACTCTAACAAGAGAAAACTCCTTGTTGGCGCATGATGCCGGAGGTTCTGCGCATGCGTGGTTAGCTCCACACTCTTGCAGAATGGGAGGAGGCGGTAGCTCACTTTGTAGGACTGGAAGCAGAGGGGAAAGTAAGGATTGGGGACCAGGTTCCACCTTCTCCACCTTCAAAGGTGTACTTCTGTCTTTAACCTACTTCCTCCACGGAGATGTCACCTCCCAGACTCTCCACAAGCCCCTGATTCAGCACGGCCAGCTGGAGACCAATATTCAAAGAATAAACCTACTGGGTTTGTTTGCTCTTTCATATTTAAGCATTAAGAGTTCTTCAAGTGAGTCTCGATTCAGGATTTAAGCCTCTTGGGGAAGCTCCCCACAGATAAGTGGGGAGCTTCAAGTCCTAGCAGGAGCTTTCGGGATCTTTGCTTTGTTATTTCTGCATTAAAGAGAAATCCAGTTAGCCCGTACTCTAGAATACTGGTGGTTCTTCCTGTCCTGTCTGACCGCTAAATTAAACAAGGAACCATAAGTTAACAGGATAGTCCAGAAATAAATTTTTTTGGTTTGGTTGGGTTGGGTTTTTTTTGTTTGTTTGTTTGTTTTGGTTTTGGTTTTGGCTTTGTTTTGTTGTTTTTGGTTTTTCGAGACAGGGTTTCTCTGTGTAGCCCTGGTTGTCCTGGAACTCACTCTGTAGACCAGGCTGGCCTCGAACTCAGAAATCTGCTTGTCTCTGCCTCCCAAGTGCTGGGATTAAAGGCTTGCGCCACCACTGCCCGGCGGTCCAGAAATACGTTTGAGGAACCCTGCCAAGTCAAACTCTTGAGACCAATGACTTCTGCATGGCCTCTGATATTCAGTCTAAACACTGAGAAGGACCACACATCCCAGGACTGGTTTTGCTAAGCAGAGCTAAGTGATGGGGATAGGGGTCAGAGTACAACCTGCCCGGCCTCAGTGTTCCGCCATCTATCACTGCAAAAGAGTGCAGCAAGTGAAAGCAGAGCTCTCTCATTTTGTGGGCCAGGAATTTTTGAGAATCCTGGACGATTTCTCTGCTGTGTGGAATCCACCCAAATTGGGCAAAGCCGTTCTGCAGGCAGGTGGCCTGTCCTGGTGGGTCTAACATGGATTCCTGCTCATGGGCACACTTACGTGGCTCAAGATAGTCAGGCTTCTTACCTGCTGGCTTAGGGCTCTCAGAAAATGTACCCCCAAGAGACCAGCCTGGCTGCAGCTAGGTTTCTCACATTCTCTCCCCTCAGACATTCCCAGTGACACCCGCAGAACACTGTTCTGGTCAAGCTGGTAACTGAAACCAGAGAGCTCCAACAAGGGCATTCACTTTTTTGTTTGTTTGTTTGTTTTTGTTTTTCGAGACAGGGTTTCTCTGTATAGCCCTGGCTGTCCTGGAACTCACTCTGTAGACCAGGCTGGCCTCGAACTCAGAAATCCACCTGCCTCTGCCTTCCAAGTGCTGGGATTAAAGGTGTGCACCACCACTGCCTGGCTAGCATTCACTTCTTAATGGGAGAAGTAGCAGGAATCCATGGCCATCTTTAACTTACAGTGATGGTTAACAGAAGGAGTGTACACCAAACAGAGGTGGACCTCCTTTGAGTGCATCCCTTTACCCCACTAACCGGTGCCTTAAGGAAACTGCTGAGATGCAATCACATTTTGAACCCACCAAACCCTCACAGACACTAAAAGATGCCCATGGCCTCCAGTGAACAGCTTTCTCTTTGTCAACCACTCACTCTAAGCTTCTTTTCTTAAATTTTTTTCAAAATTTCCATTTATTCATTAACTGTGTGCATGTCTGCATGGTGTGTGTGTGTGTGTGTGTATTTGTGTCTAAATGTGTGCACGCACATAGTGCCACAGAGCTTGTGTGATCTGAGAACAACTTTTATAGCCTCTCTTTCACCAGTAGGACCCAAAATTGAACTCAGGTGGTCAGGCTTGGTGGCAAGCCCCTTTATGCATTGAGCCATATCTCAGCCTTCTCCCTGAATTTCTAATCTGTCTAGAAAAACTACAGATGTTCTTCCTGATGTGATATCTTTGGCTTGGCAAGTAACCAGAGCACATGCCCCAAGCTTAGCAGAACCTACAAATGTGACAGTGTATCTGCCCCATAGTCTATGTGCTGTTGCTATAGCAAAGTCCCTGAGGCTGAGGCCAGGAAATTTATAAGGAATAAAAATGAATGGGCTTGGTGGTGCACACCTTTAATCCCAGCACTTGGGAGGCAGAGGCAGGTGGATCTCTATGACCCAAAGGCCACTGGTCTACACAGCAAGTTCCAGGCTACCTAAGGTCACATAGTGAGACTCTGTCTCAAAAAACAACAGCAAGAACAAAGGAATGAAATCTGAGGGTTTACATACATACCCCTCCCCCAACATCACAAAGTGAATTAAATGCAAAGAGAAATTAAGAAGGAAAATTAGCAGTGGTGGCGCACACCTTTAATCCCAGCATTCGGGAGGCAGAGGCAGGTGGATTTCTGAGTTCGAGGCCAGCCTGGTCTACAGAGTGAGTTCCAGGACAGCCAGGGCTACACAGAGAAACCCTGTCTTGAAAAACCAAAAGAAGAAGAGGAGGAGGAAGAGGAGGAGAAAGAGGAGTGAAAATTAGCTGGGTGTGATGGTGCGTACCTGTAATTCCAGCATTTGGAAGGCAGAAGCAGGAGAGTTGCCACAATTTCAAGACTGGTGTGATGGTGTGAATAAAAATGGCCCCCATAGGCTCATATACTCGAAGGGTTCTTGCAAAGATATCACATGGTAATACAGAGCAAGTATGCTTGCAGAGATTCAAAAAAGGAAAGAAAAGGAAGGAAGGAAGGAAGGAAGGAAGGAAGAAAGGAAGGAAGGAAGGAAGGAAGAAAGAAAGAAAGAAAGAAAGAAAGAAAGAAAGAAAGAAAGAAAACCTTCCCCAAAGGACTGAAGATGGAATTTTTCCAGACAGGTTTTCCTGACATTCCTTCCCCCCAGTTAGATGGCTGGGGCTGAGTAGGAGCCTGGGAAGGGGACACTTGGATGGGACCCCAAACAAAGTAAGGGGCCTGTCTTTTCCAGTTCAACTCCAGTGACTCAGGGCCCTGTATCTCATCTGGCAGTTTTGAAAAGTCTCCATCCCCTCTGGAGATCAGTGTGGTCACCTACGAAGAGAGCTACGACATGATTGAGATCCTGCGACCCAACCTCCAGCTTCCGAGATACACCCTCGAGGAAATATGCGAAAGAGAGACGAGAACGAATAAAATAAAAATCTTTACAGCAACACCATTCATAACAGTGGGAAAGGGGATGGAAAGCAATGCCCAATCCATTCATAACAGTGGGAAAGGGGATGGAAAGCAATGCCCAAAATTGGGAATAGGTTGTCCTCGCTGTGGCTGTTCCAGACAATGGAATGTCGTGTTGCTATTAACAGAACTTGTTTCTAGATTTCGCTGATACACTGGCGTGCACGTGTAAGATAACGCCGAGGGAAAAAGAAACACTAGGCAGGAAAACACAAGCCCCGCGTCAGATGTAAATCACTCGCTTGCTCACTGATAAGAATCAGAAGTTAGTGGAGTGCTGTAAACTCGGGGATTCTAAATTTATACCGTTACTTTTTTCCTTTTAAAGTTCACCGTATCATCGAAACAATAAATTTTGGGCTGGAGCTAGCATGTTTTGTTTTGTTTTGTTTTGTTTTTTAAAAAAAGATCCATCATCCCCCTTACTCCTGTTGAGGAGAGGGAATTTCCCAGTCTATCAACTCAACGGCCATTTTGCAATGCTATTTATCTGTAGCAGTGGTTCTCAACCGACCTAACACCGCAGTCCTTTAATACAGCTTCTCATGTTGTGGTGATCCCAACCATAACTTTATTATTGTTACTACTTCATAACTGTACACAGGGTATCTGATACCTGGTATGTGGCCCCACCCTCAAAGGAGTCCCAAGCCACAGGTTGAGAAACAGTGGTCTGTAAGAGCAGCCAACTGGAGAGATGGTTCAGCGGTTACCAGAAGACCCAGGTTTGGTTACCAGCACCCATTTTGGGCAGTTCATAAGTTCCTGTAATTCCAGGTCCTGGGTGTGTGTGTGGGGGTGGGGTGGGGTGTCTGCCAATGCCCTCTTCTGGCCTCTCCAGGTACTGCACAAACACTAATTCCATGCTGAAGTCATTTAATTAATCACACAGAGCAGAAGGGAGATACCTAGCACCACTTACTAGGCTGTGCCTCAAAAATTACATACATCCAGACTTTGGAGAGAGACTTCCACTCAAAAAGAAACATCATCATCATCATCATCGTCTTCATCATCATCATCATCATCGTATTACCCAGATGTGTATAATCATTTATTATTATTATTATTATTATTATTATTATTATTATTATTATTATTTTATTTTTTTTGGTTTTTCGAGACAGAGTTTCTCTGTGTAGCCCTGGCTGTCCTGGAACTCACTCTGTAGACCAGGCTGGCCTCAAACTCAGAAATCCGCCTGTCTCCGCCTCCCAAGTGCTGGGATTAAAGGCGTGCGTCACTACTGCCCAGCTATTATTCTTATATAATTATACACATCTGAGTAATACCCACAAACTTCAGCCTTTTAAAAACAAAAGTCTATGCTGTGGCTAAAGACTATGGAAATAGTCTTAAATAGCCTAAAGTGTCTTTCCTGTGTTGCGGTGTGTGTGTGTGTGTGTGTGTGTGTGTGTGTGTGTGTGTGTGTGTGAACAACATCATCAACAACAGCAAAAACCTGCCAGGGACCCTAGAAGCTCTGTTCCTACCACTGAAGCGTGCATGTCAAGGAAGATTTGGTGTGACTGAGTGTGTTGAGTCAGTCTGAGGTTCCATTGTTACTGGAGAAGCCGTAAAGTGTCCCACACTGCTAGAAGTTCATAAACAGAGCATGGTGGACCCCATGGCTTCCGGAACAGCCAGTTGATCCAAGACCCTCCAGGTTCACGGCGATCATGTTCAGCAGGTTAAGCTCAACCAGGACTCACTGATTCCTGAGGTCCCAAGGAGACAGTATGTGACAGTATGTGGATGATCTGTCCTGCGTACACAAAAGCTGGTGAGATCTGTTTGAAGCTGCTCTCCCAGGACAGTGATCAGTGTTTGCTAAAAGATGCTACCTTGAGCAACGTAAGACTGAAGGTGCCGGGTGGTGGTGGCACACACCCTTAATCCCAGCACTTGAGAGGCAGGCAAATCCCTGAGTTCAAGACCAGCCCTGGTCTACAGAGTTGTTCTAGGACAGCCCGGGCTGCACAGAGAAACCCTGTTAATGGGAGGAAGGCAGGGGGACTGAAGGTACAGACTTGATTTCTTTCTTTTTTTCATAAAAATTTGGCCTGCACATATGTATGGGCAGCATGTGAGTGCCTATTGGATCTCCTGGAACTGAGGTTTCAGGTGGTTATGAGCCACCATATAGTGTTGGTTCTGGGAACTGAACTCGGTCCTCCGCAAGATCAGCAAATGCCCGTAGCAGCTGAGTCATCTCTCTAGCTCTGTCTGTAGTATTGTAGTCTACTCCTTTTAAACTGAGAACCCCTACTTATACGTGAGCATGTCTCCCCCAATATGTGCATGTTAATGTATAATGTCATGAACTGCTTCAAGACATTAAATACCCATGTATAAAGAGCTGTCAAAATGTATTACTTATTACTCAGCCTTACTTTTGTTTCTTATCAGAAGATTAAAGATGAACAAATGTTGCTAATATTTTCCTTCTGAACTCCTTAAAGTATTTCTGCTCATGAGCCTTCAGTCTAGATATTCTGCCTGGTTTTCACCAAGAGAATGATCAGGTTAACGACTCTGGCCACATCACAGTGGGAACAAACACATCAGGACTTACAGGAATGAGATATCTAATAAATACCACCATCTCTGAAAAATCATATGTCTACTGGTAGATATAAAAATGTAGATGTGTGCTTTTCTCGAACGAGGTTAAAAGTATGCTCAATAAAATGCTAAAATTATGCAGCCCATAATGAAGAAGAGGCAGCGAAGCAGGGTTTTTTTGGTTTGTTTTTGTTAATTCTCATCATTGAATTTCAGAGCTAGAGTGTACTGAAAAACTCATTTATTAATGGAATCTGATTAAAACTTACTATGAACCCGTTAAGCACTATGGGCTAGGCATTGGGGGTGTAGGAAGAAGAAGGCTGGTGAAGAGGAAGAGGAGAGAAACCAAACAAAGAGCTCGGAGTTTGTGGAGCTAAGTGTGGCACACAGAACTCAAAAAGAAAACAAGTATCGGATTACAAATCGCTACCTAGAGAAGGAGCTGCACAGCGCAGGGGAGGATGGTGAGAGGAGGTGGCCCTTCTGGTCCTTGACCAGACCCCTCAGAGATGATATTTATTCCTGGAGCTGAAGTCGGAGGAGAGATTGCCACGTAGAAGAGACAAAAGGCACTCCGCCAGACGCAAAGCAGAACACCCCAGGCTTTCTAAATCAGAAGGCAAACTCAGTCTTTCAGATATCCTTGAAGCCTGTCTGTCAGTAATGCCCTCATCAGAGCCTGTGGAGTTATCAGCGAGTCAAGCTTCCTTCGGTGTAGCGTCCTCCACACAGGCTTCTTGGCAAGATATAGATATTAACGCTAGAGACAGGCTGCCCACTGGTCCTGTCCTGTTCTCCCGTGTGAGCAGCCACCACTGTCCACACCAGAAATCGCAGAACCACTGGGTCTGCTGTAAAGTTTTTTAAATTCCCAGCAAGCACCTGTCTAATCTCACAGGAAGCTGGTGGGGTGAGTCACGTGGAGGTCCTATGCCCACCGAAAACACTGAGGCAAGGCAGGGCGGAGGGATTTATGATGCACTATCATCTGGGGATCACGTTCTGCTCATTAGGTCTGGCTAAGTGCTGTCAGGAATCCCGTGAAGAGCTTTGCCGGAGAGGGGGGCAGATAAGAGGCGATGGCCTCTAAGTGAATCCAGATGGAGTGGCAGGTACCGCTCAGGGGAGGGGCTGGTCCACAAACTCAGTTAACCCTCAGACGCCTGGGGTTAAAATTGTTGCCCCTTTGCTGTTTAGTTGTGCTTGCTGTCTATATGCACTTAGCTGATAAGAAAGCTCCCCAGGACGCACCTCAGATAGAAAGTAGGAACTTTAAATCACCTTTGAAGCCCAATGTGTCCCACGTTCTGGGATCTTGGGGAAGACCCAGAGTCGTGGCAGCTCTGAAAGGGTGGTAAACATTACTCTCAGTTCTGAAAATTCTGTGAAAACCAGCAGGAAGGAAAGTCCCTTGGGTTTGTTTACAGAGAGATAAGCCTGAAGCCAATTTTAAAAAAAAGAAAGAAAGAAAGAAAAGAAATCATTAAAACAATAAACAGTAAAAATAGAAGAAAGTCTATTTCTCATGGGGAAAGAACTAGAAGAGATATTTTTAACAGAAAAGCTGCCAGGTTTTGGTTTTTTTTAAGTTTTAGATTTATTTTATTTCATGCGTGTGGGTGTTTTGCCTCTATGTATGCATATATGCATGCATATATGTGTACTGCATGCATGCTTGGTATCCAGAGACGCCACAAGACAGCATTGGACCCCCTGGAACTGAAGTTACAGTTTTGAGCCACCATCTGGGAAGCCATGTCCTCTGCAAGAGCAGCGGGTGCTTTTAACCCTTAAGCCCTCTCCGACCCCTAGCACCTTAAATAACTTCAAGTCAACATGATGTGCAGCAGCATTTGGCTATATAAATGTAATTCGAGTCATTGTCAATAATCGGTTGCAAATTTAAAACAGGTAGCAACCAAGTGTGGCAAAGTTCAAGAGGGAACAAAGGGTGTGATCCCCGAGGTCCTTGTTTGATTTTAATCTCCCATGCAACCCCAAGATGGACAGTAAGGGGTAACAGCTTAAAAGAAGGGAGGCAGGGATATGGCCAAACTAACTCCAGCTCTTTATTAACGTTTGGGGGGTTTTGTTTGTTTGGGAGGGAATTTTTTTGTTTGTTTTGCTTTGGGTTTTTGTTTTGTTTTGTTTTTTGTTTTTAAGATTTATTTATTTATACGAGTACACTGTAGCTGTCTTCAGACACACACCAGAAGAGGGCATCCGATTCCATTTCAGATGGTTGTGAGCCACCATGTGGTTGCTGGGAATTGAACTCAGGACCTCTGGAAGAGCAGTCAGTGCTCTTAACCGCTGAGCCATCTCTCCAGCCCCTGTTTTTTGTTTTGTTTTGCTTTGTTTTGTTTTCTGAGACAGGGTTTCTCTGTGTAGCTCTGGCTGTCCTGGAACTCACTCTGTAGACCAGGGTGGCCTCGAACTCAGAAATCCACCTGCCTCTGCCTCTCAAGTGCTGAGATTAAAGGTGTGCGCCACCACTGCCCAGCTTATTAAAAGATTTTTCAAATGATTGATTAAAGCAAAGAAAGCAAAATAGAAGAGGCCTGTGAGCCATGATTTGTGACATCATTTAAGATCTCTGTGGCCTCTCACCTTTGGGAGGAGCCCAACTGGTGTAGGTGGTTGACCCGTTGTGAGCCCACCGAGTGAGCATCCACCCTGACTCCTAAACATTGTAGCAGCTTTGTCTGTTTCCCAGATGGAAATACAGAAAAATGGTTTTACAGTGCATAACTGATCCTATGATCTGAGGGAAAACACACACACACACACACACACACACACACACACACACACGCTCTCCTCTCCACCTGCCTGATAATGGACTCTGAGGTTCAGTTTCCTTCCCTGGGTCTTAGAAAATTAGAAAGACCCCAAGGAGCCTTTGTGAGCATTTAGCTGTGCAACAGAAATGGAACTGCCCCAGAGATAGGGCTGACTTCTTCTGGTTCCAGAAAGTGCATGCATTCTTAGAAAAGAGAATGAAAGAAAACCAGTATTCGGGGGCTGAAGCAATGGCTCAGCGGTTAAGAGCACTTGCTGCTCTTGCAAAGGACCAAGGTTTGGTTCTCAGCACCCACGTGGCAACTAACAACTATCCATGACTCCAGTTCCAACACCCTCTTCTGACCTCCTCAAGCACCAGGCACACACTTACACACACACACACATTAAATAAAAATCTAAAAAGAAAGTCAGTATTCACTATCACCTCAGTAGGTGAGAGATTAAAAATCCAAGATGAAACTATCTTTCAACAAATATATAACTTGAGGAATACAAACATAATAATACTAGGGAAGAGTTAAGAGCTAACCCAGGAGTCCCTACCTGGCACACCCTGCTGCCAACCCTGTACTTTCTATCCCAGGGGCTGGGCTGCCCTTCCCCCAGAGGCTTATCCTATATAATCCAGACACTTTAGTCCTCTCTCTCTCTCTCTCTCTCTCTCTCTCTCTCTCCTTTTCCTTCTCTTCTCTCTCTCCTTGCAGGCCCTTTCTCTCTTTCTTTTCCCTTTCCCCGGCCTCTGTCGTTGGGGCCACTGAACTCACCTGAGAGCAGTTTCCCAATAAACCTGACTTCTTTTACTTTGAATTACAAAAACACAACACACACACACACACACACACACACAATGACAAAATAAGTGTTAACGGTGGAATAGAATAAAACTGGTTAGATGTCACAACCAGGAATAATTAACAGAATGATACATTATCAAAGGCCTAGAATGGGGGTGCATACTTCTTAATCCCAGATCTTGGGAAACAGAGGCTTACATAGTAAATCTAGACCAGCCAGAGCTCCACAGTGAGACCTGGTCTCAAAAAACAAGGGGTTGTGGTGCTGAAGAAATGCATCATCGAAAGAAAGAAAGATGGTAAGCCTTGCATGTTGGCACATACCAGGACTATATAGGAACATAGGAACATCCTGCATCTTGTCTCAAAACAAAACACACACACACACACAAAACCAACAATAATAATAACAACAGAAACAACAACAAAACCATGTGAATGAAATTGAGTTCCTTGTGCATATTGATCAGGTTCTCTTGTGTACCCTATTTCTTTCATATCTGGGCTCTCACTCCTTGGCTGTCTGTGGGGTCAAGAAAAAGTTAGCTGGGCGGTGGCCGGGCACTACCTAACAGGTGAGGCTTCCCAAGGAAATCCCTCCCACACATGGAAGCTAATCTGAAATCATTCGTGCATGACCCTGGTTCCCACCAACATCAGGAGTCAAAGTTTAAGTAGATTCAAAGAGCAAGTCTCAGTTCTGGTCTGTATGCCTCAGCTTCCACACTTTGAGCCAGGCTGGGAAGACAGCAAGTGCACAATTAGTGTGCTGTGCATTCGAGTCCTGTGTTTACACCACTGTTATCTTCATCAGTTCAAGATGCCACATGATACACAGCAGGTCCCATTACAGATGGTTGTGAGCCACCATGTGGTTGCTGGGAATTGAACTCAGGACTTCTGGTCTGGAAGAGCAGTCAGTGCTCTTAACCAGAGCCATCTCTCCAGCCCAGATGTGTGATACAAAAAACAAAAAAAAACAAAAAACAAACAAACAAAAAAAAACAAACAAACCTCTTCATGAAGACGTATCTCTGACTTGTTTTATAATTTAAGTCTTTGACTACCTTTCCGTTAATCAAAGTACAGTAAAATGTCTGTGGCAAGGTATGGTTACAATCACAGCACTCAGGAGGCTAAAACTGGAGGATTGCCAGGAGTTCAAGACCAACTTGGGCTACATAGTGAGTATCAAACTAGCTAGTTAATACTAGTTCATAGTTAGACCTAATGGCAAAACTTGTCTCAAAATATGTATGTGTATACACACACAAGTTTGTATCAAAAAATTATATACTTATATATCACTGAGTCTATGAAGAAAGATGTTCCAAAAATATCCACAAAATTAGGAGGTGATGACCCATGCCTTTAATCTTATTACTTGGGAGGCAGAAGTAGGTGGATCTCTGAGTTCAAGTCCAGACTTGTCAATAGAGTGAGTTCCAGAAAAGCCAGGGCTACACAGAGAAACCCTGTCTTGGAAAAAAAACAAAAAACAAAATAAAACTTCACAAAATTCCCTTGTTTCTCTTTAAATAAAGCCTAATTTCTCATCTGGGATCACACACAGCACAGGAAAACTAATCACGTGAGCCATCTCAGTTACGTTACGTGTGGACCGCCTCTACTTATTCCAACTGTCTCTAAAACAATCAAAAAGAGACAAATGGACTTTTAGGGGCTTTTCCAAAAGCAGAATAAAAAGAGAAACGAGCTGATGTTAAGTCTGGGGAAATCTGGCTACCTGAACTAATTTTATCCAAAGATGTAAAATGTAGGTTTAACAAAAATCAAAATATAAGCAGAGGTAGGCTAGTTTGAGGCTAGCCTGGTCTACATAGAGAGTTCCAGGTAGCCAGAACTATATAGTAAGATTGTGTCAAAAACAACAACCACAACGAAAATCCAACAACAAAAATCAATAAGTTTCATGGGTTCAGAAGACCTATTGAGAAAGGGGAGTGGTTTATTTATATCCCTGTGCTCACATGGATCTTCCAGCCAACGCTGAGGATTAAATGCGAAGCCTTGAGGCTCTGTGGGCTTCCGTAGTTGGAAGCCATCACCATTGGTTTTGGTGTCGTGCGGTTTCATCTGTAAGCTTTACACAGAGTTGACCAGTTAAGGGAATATTTGAAATACTACTTTGTTTGCTTTGAATGTGAGACACTTTGAATGAATTGTTAACAATGTTTCCAGGGGCTGGCGGCTGCGCAGGGGAGCCTGGCGGGGTGGGAGGGGAGACAGTGAGGTTCAAGAAGGTAGGAACACCTTGTGCTCCCAAACAACTGATGGTGTTTTCAGAGGTGGCTCCCGTGTTCGCCACGCTGCTCCATCCTGGCTCCCTCCCATTTTCATACTGTAGAATTTTTGTTGTTGTTGAGTTTAGAGGCTTGATTTTTGAAATCAGGTCTCACTATATAGCCCAGGCTGCCTGCAACTCTCTACATAGACCAGGCTAGCCTCAAACTCACCAAGATCTACCTGTCTCTGCTTATATTTTGATTTTTGCTAATGTAATGTCTAGCAGCAGATCTAAAGCTGTGTTCCTGCCTACTGGTATGGAAGTGTGCCCTTCGCTTCTGTGTGCTGACTCCCAACAAATCTACTGCCTTCAATCCCCTTCCGCACACAGCCTCCACGTGGTCCTCTGATTTAAACAAAATGTTAATGTTAGATTTCACAGGCACCCTCTGCCAGCAAAATACTCAAAATAGCAAGAGAGGGATGAGGCTCACTTCGAGTGAGAACACACCCAAGGCCTGATTTTACTTGTAAAGAGCTAATTTTATTTTATTTTTTTCATAAAAACACATACACTTACTACTGGATTTTGGTTTTGCTTTTTTTTTTTTTAAGATTTATTTATTTATTTTATACCAGTACAATGTAGTTTTCTTCAGACACACCAGAAGAGGGCATCAGATCCCATTACAGATGGTTGTCTGCTGGGAATTGAACTCAGGACCTCTGGAAGAGCAGTCAGTGCTCTTAACCACTGAGCCGTCTCTCCCGCCCATTGGTTTTGCTTTTTTAATGAAAGCCATTTTATTCTATGGATGTTATATCTGTATGACATCAGTTTGAGAACGACTTCAAACTGCCCACCACTTCTGTTCCACTGGAGTTAGAAACCACACTCTCTGCTGGAGTCCAGTTTCAAATGTGCAAACCTGCCTAGGTGTCTCCAGTTTCAAAAACCCTTTGATTGTTTTTATACAAATAAAAGGGATAGATAGATATTCCTTCTCAAAATCAAAAACCAGGAAAGAAGGGTGGGTGGGTAGGAAGAGATGGAGGGAAGGAGAGAGAGAGGGAGGGAAGGGGGGTAGAAGAAAGAGAGGGAGGGAGAAAGGGAGGGAGGGAAGGAGAGAGGGAGAGTAGTTGAGTAGTCAGGAAGAGAAGAGAGAACCATAAGATTCATAATATCGGGGCTGGAGAGATGGCTCAGCCATTAAGACTGCTCTAACAGAAGGTCCTTAGTTCAGTTCCCAGCAACCACATGGTGGCTCACAACCATCTGTACTGGGATCCAATGCCCTCTTCTGGTGTGTCTGAAGACAGCTACAGTGTACTCATATATATATATATATATAATATAATAAATAATTCTTTTAAAAAAGATTCATAATATCTATAAATCAAACCAAGGACACAGGAAGACACACACACACCATTTTTGTATTTCTTTTATGGAGATAGGGTCTCAGTCCATCATCTAGGTTAGTCTTAAACTTCTGAATTCAAATAATCCTCCTTCCTCTGGCTTTCTGAGACTACAATTCACTTAGAAACTTGGATGAAAGGCTAGAAGAGAGGCAGGAGTCAGTGTTGATGCTAAACGCTGTAAACAACTGCAGAGCATAGTGAGATCCTAGGAAGGATGCTTTATTGCTTAGAAAGTGCTGAGACAGCCTATGTGGCTGGAACAGGAGCAGTTCAGACTGAGAAAGCAAAGTACAGGCCTGGCCAATGAACTCAGTGTGACAAACCCCATCCTGGAAAAGCAGGGATTTTAGCAGAGCTGTGGTAGACACAGAGATGTCTACCTGGCAGGTGAGTATATGAGCAAGAGTGGAAATGGTGATGAGGGATGACCAGCACAGAAGTGATGCCCAAGGCCCCCAGCGGTTAACGGAATGTGTTGTCATAGTTAGCTTCATCTGTCAGCATGACACAGATCTAGAGTCCCCCAGGAAGAAGGGAATATCAACTGAGGAATTGCCCAGATCTGATTGGCTTTGGACATGCCTGTGAGGCAATTTTTAAGTTGCTAATTGATGTAGGGGGGTCCAGCCCACTGTAGGCAGTGCTATTCCCTACGCCATCCCCAAGTGGGCCTGGGATTGTTTTAGAAAACCAGAAAAGACAAGCCTGTAAATAGCATTCCTTCATGGCCTCTGCTTCAGTTCCTGCCTTGGATTCCTTCCCTGACTTTTCTCCCCAGTGTAATGTAAGCTGAAATAAACTGCTCTCTCTAAGCTGCTTTTGGTTGTAGTGTTTATCAAAACAACAGACAGCTGAAAAGGAGAGGTATCATCCAAGAGGCAGCCTTCCTGAGCTTACAGTGTGAATCCTTCCTGTGCTTTCTCTGCTATGGAGTCTGTTGTTCAGAAGCATCTCTGATGTCTGCCTTTTCTGCCATTTTTTATTCTGGCTCAGGCACGCCCAGCTGGTAGACATACGTGGTGGTTTGAGTATTCCTAGCCCAGGAAGTGGCATTATTTGGAGGAGTGGCCTTGTTGGAGTAGGTATGTCACTGTGGGTGTGGGCTTTAAGACCCTCATCCTAGCTGCCTAGAAGTCAGTCTTCTCCTAGCAGCCGTCAGACGAAAATGTAGAACTCTCAGCTCCTCCTGCCCGATGTCTGCCTGGATGCTGCCATGCTCCCAACTTGTTGATAATGGACTGAACCTCTGAATCTGTAAGCCAGCCCCAATTAAATGTTGTCTACGAGTTGCCTTGGTCATGGTGTCTGTTCACAGTAGTAAAACCCTAACTAAGACAATGTGCAACCAATTCATCTTGCATAATACTGTAACACAGTAACATTCAGAAGTGGGATCTCACTGTACAAAAAGCCTTATCCAGTCATGAGTTGGCTTGACCCCAGGGTTGAGCATGAGAAGACCTGGCTCCAGGCCTCAAAGTGGGGTGTTAAGGGAGAGTAGAGGGGCAGGACTCACTGCATAGTGAAGTGGCTAGGGAGGTGGTTGTTGGGTCTCAAACCTGGGAGAAAGGAGATGCCCACTGACCTATCAAAGCAGACCTGGATGCCAGATTCTCCCAGTAACCCCTAGTCCCCACCTGTCGCAGGGCCCTCCTGGCTGGCATTACCCCCCCCCATCCTAAACTTCTATAGCCTGGGACTGGGATGCCAACTGCCAACTGCCCTTCCCTATAAAATCCAACCATTTTGGTTACTTGGTTCTTTCATCTACTTTCTTGACCAGTTTCTTGGTCAGCAGCTGCTCTCCCTGAGCCTCCTCACATGGCTCAGGGTCATGCCCACCCTGGGCCCTCCCAGATGTCCCTGCCTCCAGACATCTATGCTCTCCGTTTCATCTATAATAAACTTTCTCCTCCACGGTTCCTAGGAGCAGTCATGTTCTTTCCTTTCTTTCTTTCTTTCGTTCTTTCTTTCTTTCTTTCATTCAGTGGTGAAACCCAGGTGGGAGGAAAACAGAGGGCAAACAGACCAACTTAGAAGAAGGGAGGGCAGAGAGCCATCAACTCAGGGAACTGTGTAACCCTGGGTACCTTTCTACAGCCTCCTCTTTTCACTTACACCTCCTCATACACACAGAAGCAGCTTCCTGTCTTGGTTTTGCAAGCTTGAGAGCATGCCTCAGGACATGGACCTCCCAGTGTATCTTAGCCTGTTCTGTGATAGCAAACTGACAGGTTACAGTGAACCAATATGTACTGGCTCACAGAGGTTGGGAAGCCCAAGACTAGGCTTGAATAGGTATCTATTCAGGTTTGTGTGTGTGTGTGTGTGTGTGTGTGTGTGTGTGTGTGTGTGTGTAACATGGTGGGTAAAAGAAAGGATGAGAAATGGTAACAGGAGCAATGGCAGGCTCAGTCCACTCACTAGGCAGAGCTCTTACAACCTCACAACTCCTAAGGGTGCCTCACCTCAGGAGATTTACAGTGGTGATCCATTTCAACATTCAAACATTCAGATAAGGGCTGGAGAGATGGCTCAGTGGTTAGGAGCAATGGCTGCTCCTCCAGAGGTCCTGAGTTCAATTCCCAACAACCACATGGTGACTCACAACCATCTATAATGGGATCTCATGTTCTCTCCTGGTGTGTCTGAAGACAGCAACAGTGTATTCAAATATATAAAAATAAATAAATCTTAAAAAAAGAAAGTTCAGATGAACTTCAGTTGGGAAGCAGCAGACATTGAAACCATCGTACTACATAAAATTAAGTGTCTTCTTTTACCATCTACAAAAAAAAAACAAGTAGAAAGTACCTAAAAGACCAGGATGAGTTGGTACTCACCCCTTGTGCTCAGTGCTAGAACCCTAGAGGGAACAGCCCAGATGTCCTGATACCTGGTGTACTGGCTGGTTTTGTGTGTCAACTTGACACAAGCTGGAGTTATGACAGAGAAAGGAGTTTCAGTTGAGAAAATGCCTCCATGAGATCCAGCTGTAAGGCATTTTCTCAATTAGTGATCATGGTCAGGAGGGCCCATTGTGGGTGGTACCATCTGTGGGCTGGTAGTCGTGGGCTCTATAAGAAAGACAGCTGAGCAAGCCAGGGGAAGCAAGCAGGCCAGTAAGGAACATCGTTTCATGGCCTCTGCATCAGCTCCTGCTTATTTCCTCCCCAACTTGCATCTTGGTCATGATGTTTATGTAGGAATAGAAACCCTGACTAAGATAGCTGGCTCTCACTGTGTAGCTCTGGCTATCCTAGAACTCACTGTGTGGATCAGGTATCTTCAAACTCAGAGATACCTCTGCCTCCTGCCTCCTGCCTCCTGCCTCCTGCCTCCTGCCTCCTGCCTCCTGCCTCCTGCCTCCTGCCTCCTGCCTCCTGCCTC
>JADRCH010000102.1:8309572-8321114 GCA_019843965.1 Rhynchomys soricoides
GCCTCCTGCCTCCTGCCTCCTGCCTCCTGCCTCCTGCCTCCTGCCTCTGCCTTCCAAGTACTAGGGTTAAAAACCCACCACACCCAGCTACCTGGGTCTGAATTTAAGGAGTGTCCACTAAACACCTCCAATTCAAGATGGTTTATTACAGAATAAGAGGTTCTCTCTTGATTACCCTGTTCATTTCCCCAGGAAACTTCCTCACCCACCCCTACCTGCCCACTCTCCTACCTCTGCATTTATAACCCCATGTACTAGAGGATGAAGCCATTGTAGTTGTGCTTAGCATGTGTGTTATCTAATAATACCAAGCAAAATAATATTAAATACTCCTCAAGTGAACACGGCTCACTTTCAGGTGGATATACAGCTCCGGGTTGTAGTTCCCTCTTACTGTGTAAAATTAGAACCAGTCGTTAGGCTTTCAGAAAAGGCTTCACCTTGCCACGCACACTGGCAAAGAAAATGTCCCTTGTAATAAAAGGACACAACACCCTAATCTTTTCCCAATTCTACCCTGTACAAACACAGTCATTACTGCATTCCCAGGCATCCGGGAATTACACCTCCCAGCCATTGCCACCAACTCAACTACACACAGAAAGAGGATGCGGAGGGGGAGGGGGAAGGGAGGGGAGGGGGGAGGGGGAGGGGAGAGGAGGAGGAGGAAAAGAAAAAGAAGAGGAGGGGGAAGAGGACGAAGAGGAGGGGGAGGGAAGGAGGAGGGGGAGGGTGCGGAGGGGGAGGAGGAAGGGAGGGGAGGGGGAGGGGAGAGGAGGAGGAGGAAAAGAAAAAGAAGAGGAGGGGGAAGAGGAGGAAGAGGAGGGGGAGGGAAGGAGGAGGGGGAGGACGGGGAAGAAGGAAGGAAGGAAAGAAAGAAAGAAAGAAAGAAAGAAAAGAAAGGAAGGAAGGAAACCTAGTATTTATTCATCTTTGAAGAAATTGTGACTATGCTTGTCTTAAGTCCTGGGAAGTGCGTTGGGCACCTGGAGCTACCATAGCATGGGAGTGTGATACTGACCCACTAACCATCCAACCCAGATGGAACAATAACCCCGTGTGCCTGTGAGTGCCTGAGAGTGAGGTGGGGCACCCATACCAAAGAGGAATGGTAGAGAAGGAGGAAATTCAAGTTGAGTTGGCCCTCTGTATACTCAGTTAAACGTGTACTCGGTGTCTCTGAGGACTGCTCTGGGTACTGCAACTGTAGTAGTTTGAATAGACTCGTGTGTTTGAATGTTCGGCTCCCAGAGAGTAGCACTCTTAGGAGGTGTGTTGTCTCGTGTAGTTTTATGCTACAGCCTTTGGCTCCAGGAGGTGACCTCGCTACCAGTCCCCACCCAGCTTCCCTTGAATCCTCAGACAAAACACACACAGTTTGTTCCTTTATTAACTTGCCTTCTTGGCACATTTGCTGGATGCTAATGAGTGTGCCTTTACCAATGTACTATCTCCATCTCTCTACCTGCCCTAAACTTCAGTGGCTAGTCCCACTTAGCCCCTGTCAAACATCCTTGGCCACCTGCCTATAGTAGTGGCCACAGGTCCCAGCTCCCCTCACCCCCCTCCCCAACCTCACATGGTTGCTGCATTCTTCTTTCTCCAAATCAGGGTTGAAGAAACTCCCTCTCCTTCTTTGTGTCTGCCTTTTCCTACTGGGACCCAGAAGTCCCACCTATACCTTCTGCCCAGCAATTGGCCCCAGCTTTTTTTTGTTTTGTTTTGTTTTTTTCAGAGACAGGGTTTCTCTGAATAGCCCTGGCTGTCCTGGAACTCACTCTGTAGACCAGGCTGGCCTCGAATTCAGAAATCTGCCTGTCTCTGCCTCCCAAGTGCTGGGATTAAAGGCGTGTGCCACCACTGCCCAGCTTAAGCTCATGTATTTGAAAGCTTGATCTCCAGTTGGCAGAACTGTCTGGGAAGGATTAGGAGGTGTGACCTTGTTGGAGGAAATGTGCCGCTCTGGATAGATAAGCTTTAAATGTTGCCCTTTACAAGAGTTGCCTTGTTCGTAGTGTCTTTTCTCAGCAATGGAAACCCTAACTAAGACACACACTAAATATAATTAAAAATTTTTGAAGTGGCTGGGCAGTGGTGGTGTACACCTTAGATCCCAGCACTTGGGAAGCAGAGGCAAGTGGATCTCTGAGTTTAAGGCCAGCCTGGTCTACAGAGCAAATTTCAGAAAAACCATGGCTATACAGAGAAACCCTGTCTTAAAAACTAAAAAAAGCAAAACAACAACAATAACAAAATTTATTAGCTAGGCAGTGGTGGCACACACCTTTAATCCTAGCATTTGAGAGGCAGAGGCAGGTGGATTTCTGAGCTAGAGGCCAGCCTGGTCTACAGAGTGAGTTCCAGGACAGCCAGGGCTACACAGAGAAACCCTGTTTCGAAAAACAAAAAACAAAACAAAAAATTTATTTTTGAAGTATGACCATGAGTCACTGGGGAAGTGTAACCTAAACCACAGTGAGAAGTAACTTTACCCTTCAGAACATTGCATCATTCAAAAGACAGACAATAACTCTTGGTTAGGACACATAGAAACTGGAATGTTTGCATATTGCTGATAGGAATGAGAAATAAGAAAGCCACACGGGAAAACAGTCTGGCAATGCCTCCAAAATATAAACATGAACTTATCCTATGATTTAGCAATTCTGCTCTGCTAACTTGTAACAAAACGCCAGAATCTGAATAGCCTAAAGGACAAACTTCTCACAGCCTGGGATTTCAGAATTACAGCATCAGGGCACCAGGATCCTGGTGTAGGGTAAAGGCTACTTCCTGGTTCATAGCCAATTCCTTTCTTTCTTTCTTTTTCTTTCTTTCTTTCTTTTTCTTTCTTTCTTTCTTTTTTTAAAAAAAAAATTATTTATACCACACAGTGGTGGCATACGCCTTTGATCCTAGCACTTGGGAGGCAGAGGCAGGTGAATTTCTGAGTTCGAGGCCAGCCTGGTCTACAGAGTGAGTTCCAGGACAGACAGGACTACACAGAGAAACCCTGTCTCGAAAAACCAAAAAAAAAAAAAAAAAAAAAAAGATTTATTTATTTATTGTATATGAGTACACTGTAGTTGTCTTCAGACACACACCAGTACAGGGCATCAGATCCATTTACAGATGGTTGTGAGCCACCATGTGGTTGCTGGGAATTGAACTCAGGATCTCTGGAAAAGCAGTCAGTGCTCTTAACTGCTGAGCCATCTCTCCATCCCACCAATTTCTTACTATGTCCTCACACTACAAGGGAGAAGCCAGATCTTTTGGGACTGGGAAAGACACTAATCCATTAACGATAGCCTCACCCTCATCTGGTCACAATCATCTGCCAAAGACTCCATTTCTTTCATTTATTTATTTATTTTTATTTTGTGTGCGTGGGTGTTTTGCCTGAATGTATTTCTATGCACTATTTGTGTACCTGTTGCCTGTGGAGGCCAGACAAAGGTATTGGATCCCTTCCAGAAATGGTGTTACAGATGGTTGTGAACTGCCCCATCAGCGCTGGGATTTGAACTCTGGTCCTCTGGAAGAGCAACCAGTGCTCTTTTCCACTGCATCATCTTTTCAGCCCCAAGACTGTTTTTAAGACCATCACTTTACGGGGTAGGATTTCAGCATATGGACATTAAGGAGGACAGAAGCATTCTGTTTATCACACACACACTGGTGAATGCCTGACATAATTGAGAGCAGGAAGTCAGACAAGTAATTGTACCTCATTATTCACAGTAGCCAAAAGATGAAAGTGTCCACCAACAGCAGAACAGACAGAACGTTATATGTGCGTGTATGTATTTTCATATTTATATCTTTCTATATAGAGATAATTATTTCTTAAGAGGGTACAAAGGTCAGGTACAAGTTACAACATGAATGTAGCTTGATTGTACTCTGCTTTAAAAAATGAATTAGATATAGAAGAACAAAACTCGAATGATTTCACTTGTGTGAGGTACCTAGACTAGTTGAAGTTCACAGAAACAGAATGGAGAATTGAGGCCAGTAAGGCATGAGGCATGGGAACAGGAAGTGATTGCTTCATTGGTGTAGAATTTTGTTTGAAAAGATGAAAAGTCTCAGAAATAGATAAATGATGATTGTGCAATATGGTGCAGGATTTTATACTGAAGTGCTTGAAACATCAAGGAGTTTCCTTTCACTATTAGTTAACCAGGCAAGCTCACAGTCGTGGCTACCTGTGTGTGCACTCTGCATGTCTGCATACATCAGTCAGTATTAGTTCACTTATCCTTGCAGAGCCCTGTAAGGGAGATGTACTGCTATCCACACACAACAACAATACATAAGGGTACTAAAATTTGCAGAAGGGCCAGGCAGTGGTCTTCTGCCAGGCACAGGCCTTTAATCCCAGCACTTGGGAGGCAGAGGCAGGTGGATTTCTGAGTTCGAGGCCAGCCTGGTCTACAGAGTGAATTCCAGAAAAACCCTGTCTCGAAAAACCAAAAAAAAAAAAAAAAGGTTTTCTTCTGATATTCCAGGGAACTATACTCTAGACTCACAAAGTCTTAACAGTTTTTCAGTCTTTGTAATCACAGTGCCTTCAATATGCAGTGAAAGGAACATATCATGTTTGCAAGTAGAATGAGTCTTATGTTACTCATGAATGGGTCACATTTCCAAAGGTTCTGAGTTCAATTCCAAGCAACCACATGGTGGCTCACAACCATCTGTAATGAGATCTGATGCCCTCTTCTGGTGTGTCTGAAGACCGCTACAGTGTACTCACAAACATAAGACAAATTGAGAGAGAGAGAGAGAGAGAGAGAGAGAGAGAGAGAGAGAGAGAATAACAGAACCACATGAACCACTGTTCCCAGGAAGCCAAAGAATTAAAACTTAAAAAAACAAAAAAAAGGAAGAATGCTGACTGAGCACACTCAGGGGAGGAAAACCAGAAAACAATTTTCCTTCATGGTCTGTGCTTCCATTTTGATCCCAGATAAATCTTTTCCTCTCAAATTGGTTTTAGTTGTGTTTTATTACTGCAACAGAAGCAAATTAGGACAGAAATTAGTACCACATAGTGGGGCCTTGCTGTGATGCACCAGACCATGTTCATGTTCAGGGTGTGTGTGTGTGTGTGTGTATGTGTGTGTGTGTGTGTGTGTAAGTGTTTGGAACTCTGGGTTCAAAAGTCCATTGAGTACTTGGAGCTTAAAGAGCTGATGTGGGATCCTGGAAGCTAAGAACGCTGAACCTCAGAACAGCAGAGGCCTTGCTTCTGAAGTTTTCAAGGCAAGCAAAGACTCCATCAAGGCTATTCATGCACTATTTTGGGTTAACAATCTGTGGGGCTGGAACCTTTGCTTTACTGGGACAGTGGATATTGCACTATCTCTTCTTCTTGTATACAAGAAAAAAATCACTATGTGTAATTCTGTTGCTGGAGAGATGGCTCAGCAGTTAGCACTTGCTGGAGTAGAGTTTGTAAACCAGCACCCATGTAGCAAGCCATGTGTCCCACACGTACCTGTAATCCCAGGTCTGAGAAAGGCAGAGACAGGAATATTGCTAGGATCCAGTCTCAGGGAGAGACCCTGCCTCAAAGGAATAGGAGGAGAATAATAGAGGAACACTCAATGCCCTCTTCTGGCCTCTGTGTCTCCTTTCTCCTGTTTATACACTCAGATAAGCAGATACACAAAGAAGTAAATCCGAAGAAATAAAAGGATACATTGTATATAAAAGTATTGTTTTCCGGAACTGGAGAGTTGAGTCAGAAGGTTAAAAACACTGATTGCTCTTCCAGAGGACCTTGGTTCAATTCCCAGCACCCATATGGAGGCTCACAATCATCTGTGACTTGAGTCCCAAGGGATACTATGTTTTCTTCTGGCCTGGTGGGCACTGTACACATATTGTGCACAGAAAAACACTTGTGCAAATTGGCCATACACATGAAACCAAAAAAATTGTAGTATTCTTTTCAATTACCTTCTGCAATTTTTTTGTTTGTTTGTTTGTTTGTTTGTTTTTCGAGACAGGGTTTCTCTGTGTAGCCCTAGCTGTCCTGGAACTCACTCTGTAGACCAGGCTGGCCTCGAACTCAGAAATCTGCCTGCTTCTAGAAGAAAATCTTGAGATTAACATTAAACTTTAAAATGTTACAAAGGGACCAGGGGAGATGGCTCAGTGATTAAGAGCACTGAAGACTCAGTTTGATCCCCAACTCCCACTGATGGCTTACAAGCATCCAGGTCCAGGGGGGATGCAACACCCTCTTCTGATGTCTGTGAATACTGCATGCACATGGTGCACATACATACCTACAGGAAAAACACCCATACACATTAAATAAAAAGTAATATTAAGAACTGGAGAGATGGCTCAGTGGTTAAGAGCACTGACTGCTCTTCTAGAGGTCCTGAGTTCAATTCCCAGCAACCACATAGTAGCTCACAGCCATCTGTAATGGGATCTGATGCCTTCTGCTGTGTCTGAAGACAGCTACAGTGTAGTCATATAAATAAAATAAATAAATCTTTTTTTTTTTTTTTTTTTTTGGTTTTTCAAGACAGAGTTTCTCTGTTTAGCCCTGGCAGTCCTGGAACTCACTCTGTAGACCAGGCTGGCCTCGAACTCAGAAATCCACCTGCCTCTGCCTCCCGAATGCTGGGATCAAAGGAGTGTGCCACCACTTCCCGGCTAAATAAATCTTTAAAAAATAATATTATTAAAATAAAATAAAAGGCTACAAAAATATTCACATAAATATACCAAAACTAACATATTCATTGCTTCATTGACCATGCAATTAGACTGCGACACATTCCATACATCCGTGCTGTAAAAGCGAAGTATTGGTGTCAAGCAACACTGGGAGGCTTTTCTAAGTTGCCAGAGCCCCCGTGAAAATCTCAGAAATTATCAAAGCATCACAAAGGCCTGAAAGCAAAATAAGTATGAGAACAGGAGGTTCTTTACCAGTCAGAGATGTTTCTAATCTGTTCTTTGAGTCATGGGCTTCAGGTGACCCTTGGATCCTCTGTCTGAGGGCTGAGGAGGGGCCCGGGACATCAGAGGTAGAGATTTCTATCACTGGGTGAAGCCTCTCCCTAAACTGACTTCATTAACCTGTGTTTGTTCTGCAGGACGTTTTATTTTTACCCCGGGCTCTGTCCTATGTCAAAATTTGCAGCCGGGCAATGGTGGCGCACGTCTTTAATCCCAGCACTTTGGAGGCTGAGGCAGGTGGATTCTGAGTTCGAGGCCAGCCTGGTCTACAGAGTGAGTTCCAGGACAGCCAGGGCTACACAGAGAAACCCTGTTTCAAAAAACCAAAAAAAAAAAAAAAAAAAAAAATTGCCATGTATTTCTATGAATCCCATGATATTTTGACATCCGTTCAAATCGTTCCTCTTTTTAATATTCTGATTTACCTATTAGATTTTTGATGCATGGGCTTTCATTTTTAATATTTAACACATTATATATCTTAGGCCAGGGAACATGAAGCCATTATGCAGTTAATGAGTTTCTTCGTTATAAATCATGCAGTGAGTATTGGTTTGTTTAAAATTGGTCAAACATTAACAATGCATACATAGAACTTTGGGGGAGTATCTTCATTTGATGGCACATGATATGATTTAATGTTAGGTGCAAAATTTAAAAAAGAAAAGGAGGTGAAAGAAAGAAAGGAAGGAAGAAAAGATTAAAAATCGAAACTTTCAGGAAGTCAGACAGCATATATGTAGTGCCAACACAGTAGAGGTCTGTTGGGGTGAGACAGGTAGATACCCACAGGCAGTCACTGAATCCTCAACAGACCTCTGAGTGCCCACATGTCTTTACTAAAGAGCAATCAGGGGCTGAGGTCTCACCCTTCCAATTTTCCCTGGAGTCTCCAGGACTAATCATGTTTATCGTTCTGCCTAGAAGATTACAAAGCACTTCTGGGAGCACATGTCAGTTAATCCCTCCAGGCAGGGGCTCTAACCAGTTGATCAGGATTGGCTGGTCGGCCTAAAGAGGCAGTAGGAATGTTAAGAACTTGGCCTTTATCACTCTCAGGAGGGGAGGGGGCAAGCTATCTTCTGGAAACCTCCACCTCTTCTTTGATAAAATAAGGATAATGCTATTTACCTTGAGGGCTGGTTGAAAGGGCGAATAGCATGGTAACCAGGATAGATAGTATCTGTCCTGACAGCCAGGTCAGTGGGAAGGCGGCCCCTTGGCTCCAAAACGGCTTCTGCAGCTGGGGAGCTGGGGAGAGTGATTCTCCTGGTGGCACCCCAATTCCCTGACAATAACGAGGGACAGGGAGCTCTAAAGGCCAGGTCAGCAAGCCCAACAACACCCAACCCCACGAATAAACCAACATTCTCTTGAGATTGCTCCTCTGGGTTTCAAGTTAGGTTTAAGAGTCAGGAGAGAGGAACCCGAAAAGTGTACTGTGAAGGGATTCCCGTAAGACAATGGCCAGTGCTGCTCATGTCTGTCTCCAGAAGACAATGACATGAGGCACGGGGGGTGGGGGGGGGTGGGGGGGGTTTGACCAGTTTCCTCTTTGTAGTGTGGGTGTAGTTTGGTTGTGTGTGTTGGGGGGGGTCAGGGATGCTGCCCTGGAGCAGGCAAGAGAAGGAAAGGTATGGGTCTAGGACCCACTTTTGAGGAAGCCCTGCTGCTGATAGAGACTGCAGACCAGGTAGATGCTGAGTCTGTGACAACTTTAGTTAGCACATAGAAACACCCACACCCATACACACACACAATCTCTCACAAATTAGCATGCCCTCTTCTTCAAAATGGCTTTTTAGCATAAAGGTCCTAGCCTGTTGTACTTCCTCCTCCGTGGAGACCTGTTTGGTTTATGAAAGTAAGGAGAACTCAAAAACCAACCCCTCAGAGACAGTGACTGGGAGAGTATACCAGCTCAGAGGTTAACAAGGACAGATCACCTGGGTTCCAGGGCTGAGGTCCCCTGCTCACTACGTGAGGTTTGTTTGCTTTGTTTTAGACAAGATCTTACTATGTAGCTCTGGCTTGCCTGAAACTCACTATGTTGACAAGGTGGGACTTGAACTCACAGAGATCTGCCTGGCTCTGCCTCCTGAATGCTGGGATTAAAATCGTGTGTCACCATACTTGGCTTGTTTTGTCTTTGTTCTATTGGTGGATTAGCAGTGCTGGGGACCAAGTATTATAGCCCCCAGTCCAACTTCATGCACCTGTGGCCAAGTCATTTGCCGTCTGTATTCTCTTCACCTGTATGTTTAGGATAATCGTAACCTACCTGCAGAGTTGCCAGTATGCTGGGTGCACGGCTGCTGGGTGGGGGGGGGGTGCGCTATCACCTCATGTTTTAAAGGAGGCTGTGGACCACGGTACAGGCTAGCCAGAAAATGAATCACTTGGCTAAAAAGCTATTCCCAAGGAGTTTCCAATTGCGGATCTTGAATATAATTTTAGAAGGGAAAAAAGGGAAATGCACAGACATCAAAGAACAATTTTTGGCAAGTGTTTAATCACCGAGGAGAGGGATAAGGATTGGAAGGCGTTCGCCCTTTGATCCCTGCTTATATGGATACGTTTACAAAACAGTGGGCAATGTTCAAGGTAAACCATTTACGTCAAGAAGGCAAAAGAGCAGAAGGAAAAACCAGAGCCTACAACATCCACGAGAAAAAGCAAAAGTAAGCTAATCGTCAGCCAGGTGTGATTGCTCTCACTTGGAATCCTAGCCCTCAGGGAGCTAAGGCAAAGGTTTGCTATGAGCTCAGGGCTAGCCTGGGCTACATACTAAATTCCAGGACTATAGTGTGAGACTTGTCTCAAAAAGAAGTAAAAAATAAGCCAGACATGCTGATGCATGCCTTTAATCTCAGCACTCTAGAGACAGAGGCACACAGATTATCCGTGCAACAAAAGGTAGCCTGATCTATGTAGCAAGTTCAAGGCCAGCCAGGATTAAATAATATTAAAATCATATTTTGTCATGAGAAGGCTTTAAAACTGCTAAAGAGTTATAAATTAAAGAGAACCTGAGCCATCTTCTTATAAAACAAAGAGGTCCATCAAGTTTGATAAATCGCTTTTAGAGACCACACCTGTGCAATCAAATAGACAAATGGATGTTGACAACATTGAAAAGAGAATTTCTGAGCTTTCAGTTGCTTAGAATACCATCCATAGTTCCAAACTCCAAGACTATCAGGACTCACAGCTTCTCCTTTCCTTTCCTTCCCCCTCCCACCTATTACTTCCTCTCTCCTCCTCCCTCCCTCTTTCCTCCCCCCCCCCCCCCCCCTCCTTTCTTTCTTTCCTTTTTTTTTTCTTTCTTTCTCTTTTCCTTTCCTTCAGCTGTGTCAGCTGTGATGTTTCATTTGAGCTTGCCTGGCATGGGATTAGAGTCCTATGCCAAAATTAGCAGAAGCACCCTTCAAGGAAGAGAAGGGTCACGGGGAGGAGAGAAGAGAGTCACAAGCCAGCCTGGCAGTGTTTGCTCTGGGCGCTAAAGGAACAAAACACTCCCATAGACCACCCGTGCCAAATTTGCCCTAGCAACCCCGGTGCTAACCCTGGACCTGCCCAGGGTCAGAGCCCCCACTGAAGCAGGAAAGTTAAGGGCACATGTGAAAGGGAAAAGGGACCCTTACTGCAAGATCTCACCAGCTAGGAATAAAGCGTTTTAACACAAATAACAAAATCTTTGCAAAGATGTTTATATGCAGACTATACAAACATTTCAAACAAAAATATTAAAATAGCAAGGAGCCTTCCCTAAGGCCAGAGCATATATGACCTTCAAGTTTAGCCTCATTCCCTGGCCAGCTGGGAGCTGTAACTTCCTGGGAATCTCAAAAACAAGATTAGAGAAAGCTTGTTTACAGTCAACAGATCCCACCCTCCTCTGACCCCGTACTGTAAGGATTTCTTTAACCCCTTTGCCCTCTGCTCTTTATCAGCCTGTAATCTTATCCCGCACAGTGCGGCGATCACACAGTAGACTCATTTAACTAAATGGAAAAACAAAAAAGTTAAAAGCCTTTTGAATGATGTAAAGCCAGAAACCAGCAGTAACCTGCACGTGGTAGTTGTCCTGGGTGTGCATTGTCCTCCCAAGGTTGTGTCTGTTTGTCTTCTGTCTTTATCTCTCTGTCTCTGTCTCTGTCTCTGTCTCTCTCTCTCTCTCTCTCTTTCATACACACACACCTCTGTTTAAGTCTGTGTTACCTTTTGTTTGGTTTTGGACCTGGGACAAGGGACTGAGGTATTTATCTTACATACCCAAGCAGACCTGGCTTCCAGGTTCTCCCAGCAACCCTCAGTCCCTACCTGGCACACCCTGCCCCCAACCCTGAACTTTCCAGCCAGCCAGATTTTGCGAGCACATGCTCGTGCTCGAGTTCGCGCTCTCTCTCTCTCTCTCTCTCTCTCTCTCTTGCTCGTGCTCTCTCTCTCTCTCTCTCTCTCTCTCTCCTCCTCTCCCCTCCCCCTCCCCTCCCCTCCCCTCCTCTCTCCTCTCCCCTCCCCCTCCCCTCCCCTCCTCTCTCCTCTCCCCTCC